>OX637551.1:3794638-4209638 GCA_951800025.1 Oligia strigilis
TGTCGCTGAGATGAGATTGTCGCTGAGATGAGATTGTCGCTGAGATGAGATTGTCGCTGAGATGAGATTGCGACTAGATTTTGAACGTTTTTAAATAAGGAATAGGCCTTCTGGTTTGTACGTAATAATGACTGAATTTCCACCCTATTTTAAAATGGATTCGACTTCATTTTCGGTGTTTGGAAAAGGGCTGAAAATAGCGAAATAAAGTTTATTAATAAATTAAGTTCGTAATGGTAATGGCTTCAAGCGTTTTACAGAAGGTTCGGGTCTCAGCTTAACTGGAAATAAAATAATAATTATTAAAGCATTAGTAATGAATGTTTGTATTGTATATGGTAGTATTAAAAGCATGTAACTTGATTGTTTAAAATATGTAGATGGAAACTATGACGAAATCATTTTATTTATTATGAAGTATTAATTATTTCTAAAATATAGCGGAATACAAATAGCATAGCTATAGCATGCCGTTATACAATTGTTAAGAACTAATGTAAAACATTATTTCAGAAAATATAGTTACATAAACATAAGAAAATCGTTGTCTTTGTGTACCGACAATGTAGCCCTTGTCAACCCAGTGTTGCCACGCTCGGTGACGGATGAGCTTCCTGCGACAGCTGTCCGGAAGCGGGCGACAAGTGTATCTTTTCGGGCTGGCAACACTGACGGCTAACGATGTTTTCATGAATTTCTGTAGTATGTAACAGGTTTTATGTTGGTTAACGCGTCCGGTCATAAGATAGGGATGGTGTATCCTGTACCTTACCTACCCTTACCTATCTTGTAACTGTGGCGACATCTACATCGCCACATATGAACTACGCATCATACAGACGTCACGCAAAATCCTGCATCGCGCAAGCAGAGTTTGCCGCACAACTTGCATATACAACATCCCAACTTCGAGCGTATCAGTAGCTCACCAGACACAAGACCCGTCAGGTTGGAGGATCCTCCCTTTTCTATGGAGGATGAGTGAACTAAGTATACACCCCGTTCCTCAAACCTAAGTAACTGATAATTATCTTTCCACTTTTCAGAGGCAAAAAACTATCTTAATAATTATACTCAATATTACGTGGTAGGTTTTACAAAGATAATAAGGCTATTTGACTGGTTTCTGATAAACATCTCAGATTATTTAATGGTGTCTAACGAGCCCACAAAAACCTAATAATTCAAATTGCATAATGCATTTCTTTTAAAAAATAATAAATAAAAATGTACTGTTTAAATAAGCCGCCAAAACGCTATCTTTAACAATATGGCGTCGTGACGTCACGATTCACGTAAACAAACGTTGAAACGGTCGAGATACTAGACAAAAGTCATCTGTTCTGTCAACGATAGACAGAAATTTACTAAATCATGACGTCATCTTAAGTTCAGCCAATCCAGACCGTTTTCGATTACGTGGCGCCAGATTTAAAAAGATGAAGTTTTTTCGGGATTTTTTTTATAAATAATACATTGTTTTGTAGTAAAATTAATGCAAATCGATTTTAAAAGCGATAATCTATACGAGTGTCAATAATTATGATCTAATTTTTTACATTGTCAAATAGCCTATTATGATCATTGTGGACCCTGTCGGGCACAGCAAAGTACAGTACAGTAACAAAGTACAGACGCCAGCACATCAAGCTACCCGAAACTGTCAAATTTTCCCAATTAACTTTGAACCTTATGACTTAGCGATAAAGTTGAATATCTATTAAAGAAATTTGACAGATTGTAGTAGCTTGATCTGCTGGCGTCTGTATATAAAATATCTCTGGGTTGAGACATTTTACCTCCAAATTAAATTAACTAGCGAAACTCCGCAGATGTGATGGGTGTCGATATCTAAACTACGATATCTAGCTTCAACTTTCTGACTAACTGACAGAGTATTTAATTTTGACAATTCAAAAGTGCCTGTACAAGGTTTAACACGTACAACGCCATGTCGGACATTGCTGGGCGACACTTAACTTACCATATAAGCCATACAAAATATTTTAAATTAACAAAATCTCAAATTTTTGTTTTATTGTTAGTGTTATTAAATATGAATTTCTAACTTACAAAACATTGACATAACTACAGAAATCTTTATAAATGTGAAGATAATTCATGTCGCCCAACATTGTCCGCCATGGCTTGCTGCGTATATTTATTTGAGTTTTCTTCCGTTGAAGCCGCGCGGGTCAAAGTGTCGCCCGCTCCCGAGCACCCGCGCATCCCCCGCTCTAGCGCAGTGAGCGCGAAAAATAAAGTAAAAAAATAGTAATTTAAAAAAATTAAACCGACTTCAAAAAGAAATAACTCAAAATTATGAAATAACTTTAATTTCGGAACTTTAAATTCGGAAATAACTTTAATTTTACTTTTTTGATTTTTACTATCCTGATTTTTTAATTTATCTATAAACCGAACACTAACTTTTTCCATAAAATCGAAAAAACAAATCAAACTTGCATTACACAATTTTTTATGTATGTTAGTAAAATAATATTTTTAGAAAAACTGACGTAACTTTTTTATTTATATACGTTTTTAGAGTGCTGATGTGATTACACTAATCTAGGAGGCCGCGCGGGTCACGCTGCGTACAATATTGCCTTGTATTGTTGACCGACAGTTTAGTAGAGACATTTTAACATAGCTCTGACTGTCGGACAACATTGTCTGACACGGCCCGAACGGAACATATCGGTGTCACCCATCATTGTCCGACATGGCCTGAATGGAAATTTATCATTTTATTTCGTGGCGTTATACGTGTTAATTGGAATAAATGCTTTGAGTTTGAGTTTGAAACATGATAAACAAAAAATAAATTAAATTGATGTTTTTATTGTAGGGCCGCAAGTTACGTAGTCACTTCAAATATAGATTTTGTTTTAAATCTTAGCTGTTGGTCCCGTTGTCATTAGTCAATTTTTTACAGTCGTGACGGGTAGTCAGAAGCCCAAAGTATGACATCCAGTCTTACCAAGGGGTATCGTGTCTCCCAAAAACTGGGTTGTGGAGGTCAAATTATCAGTTGCTCCTTGTAAAATATTAGTATTCAGCTGCATCCGGTTAGACTGGAAGCGGACCCCAACATAGTCGAAAAAGGCTAGGCAGTTTGAAGATATATTGAAACGTAGCATTTTATTTCACAGGCGCAAGTTTCAAAAGTTTCACGAAGGCTAAAAGCACAGTATGATCTTTATACTGTGCTAAAAGAAATAAAATTTACCACTAAAATCTTTTCACTTCCAATTAAAATGAAGCAAAGAATTTTCAGAAAGGCGTCAAAAGTTTCTGCACTAAGAGAGGTCTAATTAAAAATAATTATCTTCGTTTAAAGTCGTGAAGAATTCAAACAAATGAAAGTCATTAGGGGAGAGGTTAAAACCGGATGGCTCATTAGTTAAAATTTTTACTGGAAAAAATATAATGGGAAGACGAAATTGCGGTTTTTATTAACTAAATACATTTTGCGTTTCGATCAAGATTCAGCCGGCTTTCATTTTGACATTCATTGCGTTATTTTAGAAGCTAACAGTATTAAAATAATATGTATAAGTAGGTACCTATATAAAAAGGAGGGGAAATAATCAAAGGGCATCAAAAAAATCAATCTTTCAAAACCATAAAATTGAAAAACCCGTGTGTAACTTAATTGCAGACTTCCATATTTCTCGTACCCAAAGAATCGGCTTTTAGGGGAGAGTGGGGCAAGACGGGGTGGGGGGCAAGACGGGGTGACCGATCTTGAGCGCGAACCAATCAGCCAATCAGGATCGTTTTAGCACCTGACGTCGTGCCGCCATTACGGCAATCAGTCATCGAAGTGAGCGGACCTTGACACCACGCGTTTTATTTGTTTTCTGGAAAAAACTTTTTTTGCCATATAGCTAGTGATTTTTCTATACTATATAGGGCGTGTAATTTCCGTAAATAATAACACCTCGGAATTGATTTAAATGGTATCAAATGTGACAATAACTACACTAACAGGTAAGAACTTGTTTTTCTCTGTGCTGCGTATTGGTTTTATTCAGTCATTTTTTAAATTTGATTTGGCATGCGGGGGCAAGATGGGGTAGGTGATAAGGGGCAAGAAGGGGTACCTACCCCATCTTGCCCCTTAGCCTTTGCAAGCGGCATACAAATGTCTAATTTTACTGTTTATTTTGTTCTAGAATGGTGAGAAATTATAAAAAAAAAACAAGTAGAGGGGATTGGTCAGAAGAAAGTATGAAAGATGCTGTGAAAAATGTGGTAGAAGGAAAAATGGGCTATAAGCTTGCAGCAAAATTATTTTCTGTCCCACAGACAACTTTAGAAAGAAAAGTGAAGCTTGCTCGAGAAAGTTTAGATAAGAATGATCCAATGACTGTTAAATTTAAGGTACCGTTAGGCCCAAAAGAGCAAGTTTTTACTGATAATGAAGAGGAAGAGCTATGTAAATACATAATAGATATGGAGAGCAGGCTTTATGGACTGACAATGAAAGACTTAAGAGGTTTAGTCTATAGACTAGCAGTAAAAAATAACAAACGTCATCCGTTTAACAATGAAAAAGAAGAAGCCGGGAAAGACTGGGCATTAGGATTTTTAAAAAGGCACCCAGAACTGTCTATTAGACAGCCTGAAAGTACCTCAGCTGCACGTGCTGCTGGTTTCAATAAACAGGTGGTAGACCAGTTTTTCAATTTTTTGGGCAATGTTTACGATGAACATCATCTAACGCCTGATCGTATATACAACTGCGATGAAACTGGTATTTCAGTTGTGCCCAAAACCAAATCAAAAATTATCGCAAGAAAGGGCAGAAAGCAAGTGGGAGCGATAACATCTGCTGAACGAGGTACGACCATTACAGTAGAAATCTGTTTTAGTGCTAGTGGTAATTTTATGCCACCCATGATGGTATATCCTAGAAAAAGAATGGATCCGCAACTTATGATTAATGCGGCCCCCGGAGCTTGGGGAGTTTGCAGTGATTCGGGCTGGATGACTACAGAACTTTTCCTGGAATGGTTTAAAAAGTTTGTCGAATTCAGCGGAGCAACACCTGAGCGTCCTGTTTTGTTATTATTGGATGGACATAGTACTCATACGAAGAACATTGATCTCATTAATGAAGCACGCACTCACGGCGTTATCATTTTATGTTTCCCACCACATACTACTCACCGTCTCCAGGTTGCAGACGTTGCTTACATGAGACCGTTAAGCACCTACTACGATCATCAAATCACGGCGTGGCTTCGCAGCAACCCAGGAATGACTGTCACTGTCCGACAAGTAGCTGAAATTTTTGGAAAGGCGTTCATACAAGCGTCTACGATGTCAACAGCTGTCAATGGTTTTAAGAAATGTGGGATTTGGCCATATGATCCAACAGTATTCTCTGAGAGCGACTTTGCTCCGTCTTTGATGACAGATATTCAGCTTAATTTATCCGACGGTCCTGCAAGCGATAATAGTTCGTTGATAATGGAATCGTCATTCACAGAACCAGCAACAAATAATCAGAATGCGCCAATTATATCTGAAACCATTTCTGTTGTGGCAACTTTGACGGGTGCAGCAGTGACGCCAGTAACAGTGGAAACAGAAACATTGTCGAGACTTGATACTGCCGCTAGTATTTCTGCGAGTACGTCACTATCCACTAATCTTGTTACTGCACCTACTGTGCTACCTAATACAATGTCAACCCCTGAACCAGGATGTTCTTACTGGCTCGATAACCCCGGTCTACACGAAAGACCACGAACTCCGCAGCAATCAATATTTGGTGTTGTAAGTCCGCAGCAAATAATGCCCTTTCCAGCAACTACAAAAACATCTCGCGTAACTAGAAAACGAGGAAAAACCGCGGTGATCACATCTTCGCCGTATAAGAATGAATTAGAAGAAACGATTAAGAAAAAGAAACAAGCGGAAGAGGATAAACAGCGAAAAAAGGAGTTGAGGGAACTTAAAAAATCTGAAAAAAACCCGGCAACTAAGAAGAAAAGAGTAACAAAGAAGAAACAAGGGGCTAAGAATAGATCATTAAACGAGAATAGTGACAGCGATACTGAAAATACACCTTGTTTGTATTGTAAAGGCCTATATTTGGACTCAAATGAAGGCTGGGCTGCTTGTTCAGCATGCGGCATATGGGCTCACTGCAGCTGTGCAGGTTTGGACGACGAAGATGCAGATACCGTATTCACTTGTGAACATTGTGAACAGTAAATGGTCGTTTGCTGCGTGCCCCATCTTGCCCCGTTATTGGTACCCCATCTTACCCACGGGGTACCCCATCTTACCCTAGGGGTGGGGCATGATGGGGATGAGGGTGTATTTCTACTTTTTTATTCTTTAAAATTTTATTAGGTTTATTAGACTGCCAAATACTCGTTAACAATGAAGACTGATTATCAAAGAAGATTATAAGAATAAAACAAATTAATCAAACTCATTACGGTCAATTTTATTTACCATCTTACCCCGTCTTACCATCTTACCCCGTCTTACCCCACTCTCCCCTATATATTTATTTTATAAAACAAGTCATATTTCCTTTTTACCGACTTTACAAAAAGGAGGAGGTACTATGTTCGGGTGTTTGTATGTTTTTTTTTTTTTTTTTTTTTTTTTTTTTTTTTTTTTTTTTGTTCATCGAATACGCCGCCAATTGTCGACGGATTTTCAAAATTCTTTTTTTGTTTTGGAGATAGTTCTGAGGTGGTCCCATTGTCACCAAGTTAGGATCTGATGATGGGATCTTAGAGAAATCGAGGGCAACCCTCAAATTTTATAGGCTCACTTATTGTTTTTCGCATATTTTATGAAGTATCTTGTGTATTTGTGTATGGTTGTTACCATCTCAGGTAGCTGGGCTGATGATGGAAGGTACAACTCCTTAACAGTAAGAAGTTACTCGAACAGGCAAGGACTGTTTTAGTAAATTGTTTTGATGTTTGATAGGGCATTTGGTCTCATGATCATCAAGTCATGACCTGATGCTGCAGTCAGGATAGTCTGCAGAGTACCTAACTCCTCGACAACTAACAGCAGATATATCGTGTTTAGGCTCATTGAAAAGGGCTCGATGTGTGAATAAACGTACTGTTACTGAGGAACACCGAAGACCAGATGCTGAAGCCAGGAGCATCAGAAAAAGTACAAACCTTTAAATTACAGCACCGTAGTCGTGTTTGGGCTCATTTTAAACAGGACTAATTTTAAGTTCAATGCAATGTTGACATAAGTCTGGCCTGATGCTGGAGCCAGAATTATCAGCATCTAATCTAAAAACTAATAAAAGGAGAACTCCTCAACAATTAACGTCCCTGCATCAAGAAAAGGAATATTTTATAAAAAGGCGATTGGCAAGTTGACATTAGGCTATTGTAACTTAGATAAATTATAAATAGACCCACTAAAAAGCGAGAAATAAAAACTTTTTAACAAAAAAAAAAACCGACTTCCAAAAAAAACACTACAAACTGAAAAATAACTTTAATTTCGGAAGTCGGTGGCAAAAACTAAAATACTGATCCCTAAGACACCGACTTCCGAAATTAAAGTTATTTTTCAGTTTGTAGTGTTTTTTTTGGAAGTCGGTTTTTTTTTAATTGTGGTGATAACCGTTCAACGACGATTGTTTGCAGGCGAGACAGGCCTACTCCGAAACTGACTATAAAACTTCAGCAAAAAGTATAAATCTGAACGTAGTGACTTTGTCTCAACGCTGGCATTGTAACAATATAATTATTCAAGGACCAATACTTTACAGATAAAGATAAAATTATAAATTTTATTTTTGTTTGAGAGCAAATTATAAAAATAGGGAGTTCGGATGGGAATCTAGAATATTTACTGTAGTGATGTTTTCTTAATTTTAGGATAAAATTGAAAAAAAAATAAGTATAGTTTCTTTATCTAACTCGACATTGTTTGGTTTTCTCCGTCTCGTGCATTAATAATTATAACAACAAATGTTGAAAATACCTTACTCTTTAGTTTAAAAATCTCAGAAACAAATTTTAAAAAACATTGTTAATTTTAAGGATCATTACATACCAAGGGATGAAAATTTCGGATATGCTAATGAGCGTTACATAGCCAAGTCAAACGATTTCGAACTGAGCATCGAGGGATCAGGGGTACGACAGTCAAGTCTATGCATAAATTAACCAGTTTACATGAAGGCTGTCACCCTTATCATTACAGGAAAGATTTGAACCGCTTATGAGTTGAACAAGAAAGTTTCGGGATTATGTTGGATAAGATAAGATAATGCTTTATTTCTCACCACAATATATAAGTACATCAAAGGATCAAGAACAATAGGTACATAATAATTTAGCTTATACTGTGGGAGACTGTGCCTAAGCTAGGCGTAACGCCTGTATTTCAGGACACCAGTAGATACAATTTGTACTTTGTCATAATCATAACCTAATGCTATGTTCACATGCACGCCGTGCAGCCCGGCGGGCTGCCTGGCGGGCTGCGCGGCATGCAGCCCGCCCCAGGTCGGCGAAAATTCAAGCTGTTCACACGCACGCCGTCGTGTCAGTCAGTACGCCCGGTTCGCGGCATTCACGTTCACAGGCGCGTTTACGGGCTCGGGCGTACCGTTTACACGCTCGTGAATGTGAATGTGCACGTTGAATGTCGAGTTGAACGCGCGCGTGTGAACGTAGCATTAGGTTTTATTATTGCCGTTGTTTTAATATATTGTTAAAAGCTCTTCCTTTACACCAATATGTACATTAGATACATTTTTATTACAATTATTTAAACTATTAAGGAGGGCTTACAGGACTTAAACACAAAAAACGCAAGTTTTAGAAACAATAAAAGTATATGATCGACTACAGTCAGTGCCGTAAATAGGGCAGTGCCAGCGGTGCCCAGGCACAGGGCGCAGACCCTGGAGGGGCGCAGAAATGACCAGACCTGGGCCACTAACAATACCTATTATTTATTTATTTATACGTGTGGATTCGCGTCATACGCGTATATTCTTCTTACAAATAAATAATAATCGTAAAAGTTTGTGAAGAATGTGATATCGAAGACGATTTTCCTGAAAAGCGTAAAAAGCGTCTTTACTCGCGTAAAGAGGTCGGCAAGCTCTTTGAGAGATTGATTGCGGGCCGCCTCGTCGGGCACCTGATGAGGACGGGGCCGGATCTGGCGGACAGCCAGTTTGGCTTCCGCAAGGGGCGCTCAACGGTGGACGCCATCATGCGCGTGAGAGCCCTCACGACGGGGGACGCGGTGTCCCGATGATAGTCGTGGAGAGGATCCGGCAGTTGGGTCTCGAGGTGGCATTGCATAAGTCCGAGGCCATGTCGTTTCATGGGCCCCGGAACGCGCCACCATCGGGATCTCAACTAACGGTAGGAGGGGTTCATATCGCCGTCGAGACGACGATGAAATACCTGGGTCTCGTCCTCGACAGCCGGTGGAACTTCGTTGAGCACTTCCGACGTTTGGCCCCCAAACTAGAACGGGCCGGGGACGCCTTCAAGCGGCTCTTGCCCAACCTGAGGAGGCCAAACCGGGGGGTTACGCGGGGGTGGTGCGGTCCATGGCCCTATACGGGGCCCCGGTGTGGGCGCGTTCACTGCGGCGGCGAGCCGCCCACTACCTGAACGCGCCCCAGAAGGTGGTAGCCATAAGGCTTATCCGAGGCTACCGCTACGATCTCGGGCGAGGCGGCAAGCCTCCTTGCCGGACTGCCGCCATGGAATCTGGAAGGTCCTCGCGCGCCTGTATTAGTGGCGCGCGGAGGCACTACGCCGGGGGGAAAATCCGCTTCCGCGGCAAATCGCGGCGGAGCGGACGGATCTCCGGCGTGACCTCATGGCGACATGGAAAGAGCGACTGTCGCAACCCAGCGCAGGGCACGCTACGATAGTGGCGATAAGACCCCTCTTTGAGGAGTGGCTAGAGAGGCACCACGGCGCCCTCACCTACCGCCTGACGCAGATCCGCCTGACACGGAAGTTTTGGGAGGTTCCTGCACATCATCAGGTGGGAGGAAACGCCCGGGTGTCACCATTGCCAGGATCGCCCAGAGGACACGGTGGAGGTCTGCCCCGCTTGGGCGGAGCACCGCCGAGTCCTTGTAGAGGCGATCGGCAGCGGCGGCGACGGCCCTGGTGTAAGCCATGGTCCGGGGCGAGAGGGAGTGGGAGGCAGTCACCTTCTTCTGCGAAGCAGTCATGCTAGCAAAGGAGGTGGCAGGACGGCTCAGGGAGAGAGCCTCCCGTCCCAGCCGCCGCGGGAGAAGCTCCGGGCGTCGGGAGCCGCGTGACGACTTCCGGCCTTCGTAGGCGTGGGCCTCCGGGCGGAGAGTAATGGGTAGATCACCATCCGATCAGGACCTGCCGGTCGATTCTGTAAAAATCTCACCGTGAAAACTTAGGTGAAGTGAGCTTGTTTTTGCTAGGAATTGACACTATTGACAGCTCACTCCACGCTCACTTCACCTAAGTTTTCACGGTGAGATTTTTAAAGAATAGCACCGCAAGCCCGTGCAGGACGGCGCGTACGTGTTCCACACGCGCCTCAAAGAGATGTCAGCATCGAGGAATGGGCCCCTTAGGACCGAAGCCTGCCGGGTCAGCGGGATTGTCCCAAAGGGTTACCGCTGGCCTGGAACATAAAGGGCTAAGGAAGGAACACGGGTGGTTTTTAGTCAGTAAGAGTCTGACACTCCCTTCCGCTCCACCCAGAGCGGGTCATTTGATGAGTTCCCATCAGAACAAAAAAAAGGGCGCGGATATAGCAGCTCGCACCGGGCGCATAAAAGGCTAATTACGGCACTGACTACAGTAAACAAAATCAGAAAAATATATGATATTCTTCAGGATATATGTATGCTAGGTAGTTAGTGTGTTGAAAACATAATACAACTAATTTGATACGATAGAAAAAAATCATGATGATACCTCTAAAAACTTTCTTTTTACAATAAAAACCATACTAATATACCTCAATATACAATCATTCTGATTTTTTGTCAGATTATTCTACAAGCGACATACTAAAATACTATTTAGTGTTTTATTTTTTTTGTCCAAACAAATAGATTTTTTGTAATTAAATAATTGCTTCATATTTTGCAACAAATTACCAGCGTTGTGTCATCGCGCTTCTCTTTCTTTTCAAAATCAAAGATATGGAAAGCAATATTTTTTTTTAAATCGGACTGGTGGTTCCAGAGATACGTTCAAAAAAACAAAAAGCAAACTCTTCAGCCTCATTATTAATAAAGAAGATAGATAGATTATAATATTATTTTAATAAACATAATAAGATACCGGAATAATCATAATAAGATGCAGGAGAACCAAGGTAACCGACATAGCCCGAAGAATTGCCAAACTTAAGTGGCAGTGGGCAGGGCACATTGCTCGCAGAACAGATGGCCGATGGGGCCGAAAGGTTCTGTAGTGGCGACCGCGTAATGGAAGACGTAGCGTTGGAAGGCCTCCCACAAGGTGGTCCGACGACCTTGTGAAGGCCGCAGGAACCCGTAGGATGCGAGAAGCACAGAACCGCACCCTAATTGTGTAACACACTATTGCACTCAATTAGAATCGTTTTGATGCATATTGCTAATCCATTGCTTCTAATGTACGAAAAGTGTGTCTGCTCAACAACGTAAATAACGCAATGAATGTTGTTGAACTGTCAAAATGAAACCCATTGCTACTGACAGTGTGTTACGCAATTATCCTGCGGGTCGAAGTGGAGGTGCTTGGGGGAGGCCTATGTCCAGCAGTGGACGTCTTTCGGCTGAAATGATAATGAATAAGATACCTAAATTATTTATTATTTATGTTAACTGAACTTATTACTCCTCCCAATTTTTTTTCCAGTTTTGTATCGTATTTTTCTCTTTGAACAACAAGTAAAAGTCTGATCCACTCGGTTGTTGTTTTCAAGTGTTACTTTCAGGAATCGCGTAACTCCCAAGGGGTATCGGCTTATGGACCGTTGTAAAAGCGATGATTGGCTCGCTTGCCTTTTATTCCCGCGAAGATTCTTCCTAAATCCCTGTTGTGATAACGGGCGTTCATCTTCTTTCAAAATGTATTTATTCCTTGGATTTTTTCCCACAAGAGGGTTAAATTTAACATTACCGTTTTATTATTTCTTTGTCATTTTTGTTACGACGCCAAAGACAGTATTTTTTTTTTCATAGATACACATACATATAATAATGAACGATATAGGTAATAGAAACCGTGTCGATAAGCTTGTAGGATAATGCTGAAATGTTTTGACGATGGGAGCATGGAGCACTTGTAGTGAATCTCTTTGTACAGAAGCCAGCACATCAAGCTACTACAATCCGTCAATTTTTTTTAATATATTTTCAACTTTATCGCTACAGCATAAGGTTCAAGGTTGATTGGGGAAATTTGACTTTGAATTTCGGTTAGCTTGATGTTGCATCGTAAATTTAATGGATTGTGACAGATCTTTTTATGAGCTCAGAGAGTATAGTTATTCATACATACATAAATAAACTTACACCCTCTTCCCATGGGGGTAGGCAAAAACTACGGAACGCCTTCTGCTATGATTCTTACATACTTCTTTCCTTTTATTTATTTTAAAGAAGGCTTACAGACTAACAAACTAATAAAATAAAGAATGTAGGTAATATGCTTTTGCTTCGCTTATATTCATAATATTGGTCATAAACGCAAGCTGGTTGCGAGTACTAGGCAAACCTTTTTGAAAACCAATGAGTTTTCGTTTCCACTTATCTGCCAGTACCTTTTGTCAGTCACCTTTTATTATTTTCATAAATCATTTAAAAAAGAAATCTTTGTATTCCAAGATTGTATTTAATACGGATGAGACAGTAAATTATGTCATTTATTATGCAGAGCTACAAACGTAGCAGAGAAAAATCTGTGCTACCAACACAACCGGCCAGTATTGCCAGTGCAACTTGATTTATAAGTAATTGCAGTGTAATAAATATTACAACAGATGTTGTAGAGGTAAATGTACAAGTATGATTTGCATGTTTTTTTTTTAATATAGGTGCAGGCCATGCATGGAGGCTGATGAAACCATTGCGCATGTGCTCTTTGAGTGCACATGCGTCACCCAGATTAGGTCAGAAACCCTCGGGACACCCAGATCGTACACAGATGTTCTTACCAACCAAGAGACTTAATCAGCTTCTGGAGGGAGGTGGGCTGGTTGGAATAACCACCGACGGCCGCCATGGCCCACGCACAATAGTCCATTGAAGGACTAAGTGCGGAAACCAAACCCATAACATAGAACTGACGGGTTGCGCCGAGAGACGGCAGAGAGAGTATTAGCAAACATTCAGAAGCGTAACACACTATCAGTAGCAATGGGTTTCGTTTTGACAGTTCAACAACATTAATTGCGTTATTTGCGTTGTTGAGCAGAAACATTTTGCGAACATATGGAGCAATGGATTAGAAATATGCTTCAAAATGATTCAAATTGAGAGTAATAGTGTGTTACGCAAATAGGGTGCTGGTTGCACAGACCAGGCATGCATGGCATAGAAGAAAGGAGGCTTGTACTCTAGTTGGTGGTAACGTAACGTAACGTAATCAGCCTTATAACGTTCCCACTGCTGGGACACAGGCCTCCTCTCAGTGAGAGGGAGTGGGCCGTAAATCCACCACGCGGGCCCAGTGCGGGTTGGTAGATGTCACATGTCTCCGAATTTTTGGTTCTAGTACATGCCGGTTTCCTCACCATGTTTTCCTTCACCGTTTTGAGAGCAGTGGTGATGGAATAATTTACACAAAGTAAAAGCGCCTGTCTGGGTTCGAACCTACGACCTACAACTCGTAAGTCGCGGCTGTTACCACTGGGCCACCACTGCTTGTTTATGGTATAAAATTACATTTAATAACTAAAACCCGACTACTGAAAAGGATGGAACAAGAAAGTACCTTCCCGTGGTCGCATGCCAAAGTTTATAGTGGATAAGAAAGAGATTAAAACAGAAGACGAACAAGCACGGGATCGAGGAGGGGGGGTAAGCCACAAGCACCTCAAAAGTAACATATCTATACAAGGTGTAACAGAATAAACGCAAGTCCTGAAAGTAGTTCGTTCATAATTGATTACTGAATCAATTTCGGTAACATTTAAGATAGGTATTTTTTTTAAATTATGTATTTTGCCATACTGATCGCCGATTGAGCCAAAGACAATTAAATCTTATGTCAAGGCAATAAGACTCAATTTTGAATGCATAAAGTAATGATAGGGTCAACACAATTTACTTAATAAAAATAGTTGGCTTTAAAAAAAAATTGTTTTGATCATTGTATTATGCTTTCAACTCAAACTCTAATTGGGGTGTATGAGGTCTTGCGTTCATTATGTTACGCATTGTATAGTAATAATAAAGCTGAAGAGTTTGTTTGTTCGTTTGTTTGAACACGCTAATCTCTGGAACTAACAATCCAATCCAAATAGTAGCACGGGCAGGCGATGCGATGCGACGGGAAATTTTATGCCGATGAAGTCACGGGCAGAAACTATCACACTAATATTATAAAGGCGAAAGTTTGTTAGTGTGTTTGTATGTTTGTTACTTCTTCACGCACAAACGGGTCAACCAATTTTGATAAAATTTGGTATGGACGTAGGTGACACCCTGGATTAACACGTAGGCTACTTTTTATCCCGATATTCCCACGGGATCGATACTTTATGCGGGTGGAACCGCGGGGCGAAGCTAGTAAGAAATAAGGTGGAAAAAAGTTAATTTTGTTTTAATTAAGAGTCCCTACTAATCGTGGGAGTTAGACGTCGACAGGACTTTATTAAATGCATATTTTTTCCTTACTGTTCTCGTAACCTGCGTGGAACCGCACCGAGTGGACCCAACATGCTGCTGCGCCCTGCTGTGCCTACGACGCAGCTGTACCTTTCACGTCTGCATCACTCCACGACAACTGAGGAAGTCGTGCAGTATTTGAAGGTGAAGACCAACTGGACTCTGAGGGTCGAAAGGTTGGAATCGCGCCACAACATCAACTTCAAGTCTTTTGTGGTACGAGTTCCAACCCAACATCTACAGACCTGTCTGAAAGAGGACTTTTGGCCGAAAGGTGTCGTATATCGACGTTTCCGTGGACGGTTACGCGACACCACGCAGCGAAACACGACGCCGACAATGTTACGTGTATAGTTCATAGTTTTAAGGTTTTTAATTATGTATTAGTTTATTATTTTATAAGATTATTTTGTGTATTTTATCTATGGGCCTTAGTTGCCTGAAAATAAAATGATTATTATTATTATTATAAGTATGTATACACTTGGCTTTATTCAAAGGCGATTATCTCCTTTATTTTTGAATGAAATTGTATGTTATTACGAACACAGTATTTTCGATCCTATAGGTTTATGTAAAGTGTCGTGTCGTACTTTGCATTCGTTATTTCGTGAAAAAAACGCAATTAAAAGTTGACAAGTGTTGACATATTAGTGCTCGTGACTGTACTCGTAAACATTTTGTTAGCAAAACTTAATTTTCGCTAGATGAAATTTTTATGAATATTCAAATGCTACTTACGTATAAATGACAACTTTGCAAGTCATTAATAGTGCCTTAAGCCTTATAATAGTGAATATTAAATGTAAATGTTCCAGTGATGCAGGTTAGGGGGCTTACCATCATCTCTTTAATTGCAGGGCAGAAGTTGAACTGCATTACTTTTTAGGGTTCCGTAGCCAAATGGCAAAAACGGAACCCTTATAGATTCGTCATGACATGAAAAAAGTAATGCAGTTCAACTTCTGCCCTGCTATTAAAGAGATGATGGTAAGCCCCCTAACCTGTCTGTCTGTCTGTCCGTCCGTATGTCACAGTCACTTTTTTCCGAAACTATAAGAACTACACTGTTGAAACTTGGTGAGTAGATGTATTCTGTGAACCGCATTAAGATTTTCACACAAAAATAGAAAAAAACAATAAATTAAGGGGGTTCCCCATACTTAGAACTGAAACTCAACATTTTTTTTTTTCATCAAACCCTTACGTGTGTATCTATGGATAGGTCTTCAAAAATGATGTTGAGGTTTCTAATATAATTTTTTTCTTAACTGAATAGTTTGCGCGAGAGACACTTCCAAAGTGGTAAAATGTGTGTCCCTGCCCTGTAACTTCTAAAATAAGAGAATGATAAAACTAAAAAAAAATATATGATGTACATTATCATGTAAACTTCCACCGAAAATTGGTTTGAACGAAATCTAGTAAGTAGCTCGCCGGTGAAAATTTAAAAATATATGATGGTACGAAACCCTCGGTACGCGAGTCCGACTCGCTCTTGCCCGGTTTTTTTTGTATGACGTCTTAGTACAAAAAAGTAGTGCAGTTCAACTTCTAAGCAAGTAAGCAAGTAAGCCCCCAGGACCTTATTCGTGATGTTCTTCAGAACGTATATGACCAGAACACCAATTCCCGTAATTAAAAAAGTTCAAAATCTAGTCGCAATCTAATCTCAGCGACAATCAATGTCAAAAACTTGTCAAAAATGTAGGGAAATTAGAATACCTCTAATTTCCCTACACTTTTGACAAGTTTTTCAAGGAATCAAAACCTATACGGTACTTCCCGTTGACCTAGAATCATGAAATTTGGCAAGAAGAAATGTCATGTAGCACAAGTACGTAGGAAAAAAAAACAAAAACCGTAAATATTTAGTTACATACCTACTTTGTACGGAACCCTCGGTGCGCTAGTCCGAGTCGCACTTGACCGGTTTTTTTTTAATAAGTAGACAACAGACTCTCTTTTCTGTCTGGATAATGTACAGACGCCAGCATATCAAACATCAAACTGTAAAATTTTCCCAATGAACTTTGAACCTTATGTTCTAGCGATAAAGTTGAAAATCTATTAAAGAAATTTGACAGATGTGCTGACGTCTGTACAACCACCGATTTTTTTTTTAAAGTGGAACGAATTTCCTTTTGCTTTTGCATAAATAGCGAATGAGAGCTAGTCTGAGCTAGACCGAAAAAACTATTTAACATTTTGACACATTTGTAACGTAAAAAAAGTCTACAGAATAACGTGCGATAAGGGACTTAGTTCCAAAGAGAGAAAGGTTGATTTTTACTTTCCGATCGACAAGAAACAAACTCCATTTCGTCATCCCGAAACAAAATAACAAGCCAACCGTATTAAAATCCTAGTCCCTGCTCGGATTTTCAATTTACCAGGCTTGGAAACGGGAGAAGGTGCTATATAACTATAGATTTTAAACATCTAGGGAAATTCTCTCTAAGTGGAGGTGTTCACAGTCTGTTTGCAGTTGTGAAATGAGACTGGCAAATGCGATTGCCTTCGAGTAATCCTATTTTGCTTTTATTGTATTAGGTGCAAATTATATTTTAAGCTAGGTATTTTGTTGTAAGTCATAAGGGGGATTTTTAGGAATTCATTATATAAATAGATACGTTTATTTTCTCCACCACACAATGAATAGTTAGTAGGTAGGTACAATACATAAATGTGAATACAAAATACATTGGTGTTGTGGAGACTAGAGCCTGTACTAGGAATACCTATGTTACAGGTCTCCAGGCCTCCAAACTACACGGACAAGTCACACTGATACAAACGTCTAATAAGTAACAGACAAAAAAAATGAAGAGATCAAGTGCAGCCTTTTTTTAAAAAGGTCAATTTTACATTTATAAGTTCTAATTTGGTCAGTACTTGCCTTTAGCCGATAGCAAAACATCCTATACTCGAACTCGAACAGGGGAAAATAAACTATTATCATGATGTTTCTATAAAAATAATGTGCCTAAAATAAATTCTAGGCCGCCGCTACAAGACCACGTCAACCAAGTAAAGTTGTCAGGAACAGGCATTGTGCCCGTAACACCTCGTTTAAATTTCGAACGTGTTTCTAAACTGCCAGTGCACACGCCGCGCGCGCCTTGGCGAGAGCCCGCTTATTTTTGAATTTTTGAAAAGTTGTGATTGACGTTTAATAATTCCAAAATGGTGTGTTTTTTTTATTTTGAAAACAGACTCTTCCTTTGTTATTTATAAAATAATTGTGTGGTTTTTAGTTGATTTTTAAGTTATTAGTAATACTGAAGTTAATGTTATGCATTACAGAGCCGAAGAAAGGATCAAAGAGATGATGGACAGATCATTAGTAAGTATTTTACCTATTTCGTCTTAATTTATTATTAGACGCAAATTACCAAAATAAAATTAGCTGATACGAGAAGATCAAACCGATATACAACCAGACCCTAAAAGAATCTAGATGGTTTGTAAATTATTTCTTTGATCACCAGCATCAATTTCTCTAAAGACAATAATGTATTTATTCATAAATAAGTATACCGACGATATAATACCGACAGATAGGAACAAAAATATGTGTTGACGAACAATATACAAAAATACTGCCATAAAAATATTTCATGGAAATTGAAAAATTATCTGTTTCTATGGAAACTTTAAAATCTAATCTGGCTGTAACACTATTTTTCGAAAATGTTTTTAAGTAACTTTTTACACCATTGTATCCTGCTTAAGCGTATCTATGAAGTTTCATTAAAATCGGTTCATTCATTTCGAAAAACAAGGGCTTGAAAGTTTGTATGAAATGCCGTACGGTGTGAGAGTACCTTGGTAGGCACCTTTTTATTTTATTACGAGGCTATTTTCGAAGCTAGACTTTTTCGACAAGATACATAGCTCACAAAAAATATAACCTCCTCCTTTTTGGAAGTCGGTTAAAAAATAAAAAGAACAAAAAGTTCAGCACGTATTTAAATGGTTATTATTGCACGTACTAGCCTAACTTCCACTCGTGGCTTCGCCCGCGTGCTAAGTTGATAAAAAGTAGCCTATGTGTATTTGTTATGAGGATGTATCCTGAGAAAGGCCCCTAGGGTTCAAAGTATCCCTATACCAAATTTCATCAAAATCGGTCCAGCTGTTTCGGAGATTAGCCGGAATAGACCAACAACCAAAACAAATAAAAAAAAAATGTTGCTATAAGTATTTATCGTATATACTTTCATGAGCATTTAGTAAAAAGCTGTTATTTTGACATTACAAACAGACACTTTAATTTAATTTGTTCGTATAGAATATGTTGGGAACATCTTCAACCCCTATCTCTATACAAAAGTTCAGAAAACTCTTAAAGAAGATCCAAGATAGTAAAAACTTTTGCAATTTTGTATTATTTTTTCGGGAAAAAAGTTTTTCTTACTCTTCTATTTGTCTCCTTTGTAACGCGCAAGCTGTCGACGAAACACGTTTCAATTAAATACAAGTGTGCGAAGTAAACTATGTAGTTTGTACAAATACTAGTAGTTTTATTATCTTTGCACACTTAGAAATAATAAGAAAACTTGGTTTGAATAATGTTCTTGGTGGTGGATAACATTATTCTGCACGTGAGAGTTTAAGAATCTGTAAAAAATTAACTGTTCAGATGACTATTAGAACGAAAATGAAGGACATACTCGCTAATCTCGTAGCCAAATAAATTCTCCCCACGTTTTCCGGTTTTCCAAATAATCCTTCTCCAGAATAAATCCTTATAAATATACTAATAATAAACCTGAACAGTTAAAAGTCGGAAGTCGGATTTGAAAAAATATTTTTCATTCGATAGCCTAATTTTCTAGGAAATACTACAATAATCTAAGAAAGGCTATTAAAAATCACGCTAGGACCCTTAGGAGCCAAGATAAAAAAAAATGTAAGAACTCTAAGTGAAAACGAAGTAATAACGCGGGCCAGTGTAGTTATATAGCCTTGGGTGGCCACCTGTCGCTGACCGACCTTGGAATAAGGCTTCCAAATTATCCTTCTCCAGACTAAATATCTAAATATAACCTCAAACAAGATATAAAAAAAGAAAACAGGCCTTCGTAAAACAGACTTTAATAACCTCCAAGATGATGGAAAAAGAGCGTAATAAATGGAGAGGTCTTCATTCATTGAAAGACAAAAGATGTCACTTTCTTGGTGATCTTTTATAACATGAGAACAATGATGCGCCGTTGAAAGAGACAATATCTTTTTAGCCTTTTCAATGTGGCAGCTGTGTTCAACAATGTTGGATTAAAATCCACATCTTTAGAATATTAAATTGAAATACCCCTTTGTCCATTGTGTAACGCTATCTGTGGGGATTGGTGTAGCTAATTTAAACGTTATGCACTTCTTGAGCAGCGATGAGAAAGGAGAGCAGTAGTGGTCCAGTGGTAACGGCCGCGACTTAAGAGTTATAGGTCGTAGGTTCGAACTCAGACAAACGCTTTACTTTGTATAAATTATTTCATCACCACTGCTCTCAAAACGGTGAAGAAAAACATCGTAAGGAAACCGGCATGTCCTAGAACCATAAAATTCGAAGACATGTGATCTACCAGCCCGCACTGGGACCGATTGGTGGATTATGGCCCACTCTCTCTT
This sequence comes from Oligia strigilis, assembly GCA_951800025.1. Taxonomy (NCBI): domain Eukaryota; kingdom Metazoa; phylum Arthropoda; class Insecta; order Lepidoptera; family Noctuidae; genus Oligia; species Oligia strigilis. The sequence goes on from OX637551.1 coordinate 3,815,130, forward strand.
ACAGAGAGGAGGCCTGTGTCACAGCAGTGGGAACATTATATAGGTAGATTATTGAAAAAAACAAAATATTAGCGTTAGTTCCGATTTCGGACACGCGTCAACAGATCGTACATGCTTACAGCTTTAGCACCTTACAACTATCTCCATTCTGACATTTACAAGCCAAGGACGGGTTGTTTCACGTCCACTTGAAGCACACGTATACGACAAAAATGGCGCTAACTATCGTCAAACCAAAAAAAGCGTTGTTTTAAATTACAATTACAAAATGATGGCCTTGCCGTACGTCAAATAATAACGAGTACGTATTCGTTAACCAACCGTTTGGAACAACCTGCCCTAATAGATACGTATTTAAATATGAAGTTGCTTCTGAAGTCTTTGAAGATAGTCAATTTTCTAGCAACACAGCACCATTAAAGAGGCAACTGCCAAACATTTATCGTCTAGTAGTGAATAGACGGCTTAATGATAATGTCAGCGCTGTTTTGTTCTTGATATGCAGCGCACAGCGTACAGCTACTAATTTTGCTGCAGCGCTTAATTGCTATGTGATTATGTTGGAACAGCGACATTGTTAATTCAGGACATGCACTTATGTTGTGAGGTTTAATTGTAGAGGTTTTTGCTGTTTATGTAATTGTGGAAGAAATAAAGGGTACCTACTTATTTCTTTAAGGTCAGTGCCGTAACTAGCCTTTTATGCGCCCGGTGCGGGCTGCTAATTACGCGCCCTTTTTTTTTTTTCTTTGCGGCTGGGAAATCATCAAATGACCCTCCCGCTCTGGGTGGAGCGGAAGGGAGTGTCAGACTCTTACTGACTAAAACCCACCCGTGTTCCTTCCTTAGCCCTCCTATGTTCCGGGCCAGCGGTGACCCTTTGGGACAATCTTGCTGACCCGGCAGGCTTCCGTCCTAAGGGGGGCCCCTTATTTATTTATTTATTTTATTTATTTATTTATCTCAGGCGACGCAGGCCTGCCCTCCTCGATCCTGACATCTCTATGAGGCGCGAGGCCGTCCGGCAAGGGCCTGGTCCTGATCGGACGGTGAGCTACCCATTACCCTCCACCCGCAGGCCCGCGCCTACGGAGGCCGGGAGTCATCACGTGGCTCCCGACGACCCCCACGTAAAGCCTCCGGAAGGAGGCGTTTGGCACCCTCAGGTTGGGAAAGAGCCGCTTGAAGGCGCCCCGGCCCGTTCCAGTTTGGGGGCCAAACGTCGGAAGTGCTCGACGAAGTTCCACCGGCTGTCGAGGACGAGACCCAGGTATTCATCGTCGTCTCGACGTCGATGTGAACCCCTCCTACCGTTAGTTGGGATCCCGATGGTGGCGCGTTCCGGGGCTCATGTAGATGACGGCTCTGTCCGTCAAATACGCCTCGATTATTCGACGGAGGTAGGTCGGCACCCAGTGATAGCGGAGTGCCTCCACAATGCAGCTCCAGGGCAAGGTGTTAAACGCGTTGACGATGTCGAGTGACACCGCCACGACGACCCCACCCTGGGACACCGCGTCCCCCGTCGTGAGGGCCCTCACGCGTATGATGGCGTCCACCGTCGAGCGCCCCTTGCGGAAGCCAAACTGTCTGTCCGCAAGAACCGGCCCCGTCCTCACCAGGTGCCCGACGAGGCAGCCCGCAATCACTCTCTCAAAGAGCTTGCCGACCTCTTCGAGCAGCGCGATGGGCTGGTATGCGGACGGAGAGTTCGCAGGGCGCCCTGGCTTCCGAATGAGGACCAGCTTCCCCGTCTTCCAACGGAGTGGAAACTGGCCTCTCTCCAAACATGCGCTTAAGAGCGCCTCCAGTCAAGGCCCGAGAGCCCTCGAGGCCAGGACCCAGGCTTTACCTGGCAAGCCGTCGGGTCCTGGGGTAACATTCGCGTTAATAAATTAGGTGAAAAAACGTTTATTCGAAAATTCGAATTCAGAAACTATTTTATCAATTGCTTCATTTATATGAATTTTAAAATTTTGTTGTGGGGTAAGATCGTAGCTGGCGTCTGAACTTTCTCTCAAGTCGTGTCTCTTTACTCGCTTTTTACGCATTTCAGGAAAATCGTCTTCGATATCACATTCTTCACAAACTTTTACGATTATTATTACGATCTCATCGTCTTTAAAATTAATAATATTATTTATTTGTAAGAAGAATATACGCGGACGACGCGAATCCACACGTATAAATAAATAAATAATAGGTAGTGTTAGTGGCCCAGGTCTGGTCATTTCTGCGCCCCTCCAGGGTCTGCGCCCTGTGCCTGGGCACCGCTGGCACCGCCCTAGTTACGGCACTGTTTAAGGTCTTGAGGAGATAATAGTTTTGGGAGGACATATTTTGGGACAGCAATCAAAATCAATCTACCTTGCCTTTACTCAACCATATTGGGATCGGCTTCTAGTCTAACCAGCGTAACATGAACGCCGTAGAAACGGGTTTTGTCGACGGAAGAATAGACAAAATGACAGATTGTAGATTTTTTTTTTATATCATTTATATTTTTTTTTATATCTGCATGGCAATGTGTCATTTTGTCTATTCTTCCGTCGACAAAATGTCGTCATGCTACGCGTGCTGTTGCAGCTGAATACCAGCATTTTACATGGAGCGACTGCCTATCTGATCTTCTCAACCCAGTTACTGGGTAACCCGATGTCCCTTGGTAAGACTGGTTATCAGACTAGGTTGCGCGACTGCTGAGCGTGGGGTCCTGGGTTCGATTCCCCGGTCGGACAAAGTGTTATTGGGTTTTCCATTAGGAATTTCTTAGTAACTGTCCGAAGTTTGAAAGTTGGCGGTTTAATATCCCCGTACCTCGGAAAGCACGTTAAGCCGTTGGTCCTGCGCCTGAACTCTCCCCGGTAGTGTCGGATTGACGTCCCATCGGACTATGAGAGTAAAGGAACAGAGAGTGCACCTGTGTTTGCGCACACACTTGTGCTCTATAATATCTCCTGCGTACCTGGCTTATCTCCATTGAGATTGGCCACCGTGACCGAAAACGGTCGGGGAGGCTATTATTATTATCAGACTATTGCGCTTCTGGCTACCTCTAAACGACTGTCAAAGATCAACGAATGACAGCTGAAACCAACGGCTTAAAGTGCTTTCTGAGGCACATTGAATTAAAATAAGCACTTTTGAAGGGTATTTTTGTAACTAAAAAGTAGGCATATAATTATTATGGTCTAATCCGCTGAATGTAGGTCGATTTAGGAAAAATGACACTCCTACGTAAACGAAACTACGAGAGTATTATAGTTTATGTAGCAAAAGATGAAAATATCTCAAAGATATATTATTCGTTTAGCGTATAGCGAAAATGGAAGAGTTATGACTGAAGCAAAACTAGGTAGGTACCTAGATTTTTCATTTAAACTTATATCCGGCCTATAACAAGAATTTGCTTTTCTCAAAAATTTTGGCTGTACCGTTTAAAATGCTCCTGAATTTAAATATAAATATTCTAAGACTGGCAGATATTAAAATTTCAATTTTATTTATTTATTTCAAGTTTTATTTGTTCCGATTTTTTATATTAACTAGGTACTTCAATCAACTTCAATCATATCAATGACTTCAATACATTATTTGATCTCCTCATGACTAACATAGTTTTAAGATAATGTAATACTAACAAAATAAGGACATTTAAATAGTCTGAATTAAATACATTTTATTTTATTTTTATTTTATTAAATACTTCAGATATTATTGTAACGACTTTAAGCTACTGCCTATCTGACCTACACAATCAAGTTACTGGGTATTACGATACCCCTTATTAAGACTAGTTGTCAGACTTTTGGGCTTCTGACGACCCGTAACGACTGTCAAAGATCTACGAATAACAGCCGGGACCAACGGCATAACGTGCTTTCCGAGGCACGGAGGGGTCACGGTATATAAAGATTGTCACCCATCCACGGACCAACCGCGGCAAGCGTAGCTTAACCTGATCAATCGACCCGTGCGGCTGTTATTACTTAGCCACAAGCACCTCCTCATTATCCAAGTATATGTATATTAACTTAATGACTTGTTTGTACCCTATACCCAGTTCATGAGTCGCCATCAGTTTGCGACCCCTGATCGAGTCTTGATTGCTAAAGGTTTGATAAGGGGCCAGGGGTGGCGCATTAGAGGTTGTAGACTTGTTAATGATGATAACTTTACCTATCGTCAATGAACTCGTTGTAAGTAAACGTGTACAGTCACGAGCACTAATATGTCAACCCTTGGCAACTTTCAATGTCGATTTTTTCGTGAAATAACAAATGCAACGTTGAAATACGATACTTTACACAAACCTCTGGATTCGACAATATTTTGTTCGTAATAACATAAAATTTCATTCAAACCTAAAGGAGAAAATCGTCTTTGAATAAGCCAAGTGTATACAACAAAAAAAAAATACCTAAGTACAATAAAATTTTCAATGTCAACTCATTAAGAATTTAAGATTAGAAATAGAAATCATTTAAAAATTATAACAAAAAAAAATGGTTCAATGTCAACTATAATTTAATTGTACTAAGTATAATATACCTATATTATTATTTATATTATTATTTTACCCTGACAAAGTTATAGCGCGGGCAAGTGATGCGATTCGAAGGGAATTGCATCACTTGCCCGCGCTATAACTTTGCGTTCTTTCTTTTTTTGGCTTCTCCTAAGGGTCATAGCGTGTAGCCTATAACCATCCTCAAGAATAGGGCTATTAAATGCAAAAATCCTCCAGGGAGAGGAACCTCCTAACTATGCGGGCCGTGCCCAGAAGTACCTACCGCTTTCTGAATCAAGCCCTTGATCCAGCTGCTAACGAGAGCCTCCTCAAATGTTGGTCGAGGGTCTTGGCTATTAACCCATTGGCTGTCACGACTATTGGCACAATGATCACTTAGTCCACATCCCACATGTCGACAACCTCGCGAGCCGAGTCAAGATACTTGATTTATTTACCTAGGTATCTTTCTCGGCTTTCACGAGGTTCTCATCATGCGGGACGGTTATTATTATTATAGATGTAGATTAGTATAGATGTGACAGCTGATGGCCCAGTGGTCACGGACACGACTTACGAGTTGTAGGTCGTAGGTTCGAACCCAGACAGGCGCTTTACTTTGTGTAAATTATTTCATCACCACTGCTCTCAAAAACGATGAACGAAAACATCGTGAGGAAACCGGCATGTCCTAGAACCAAAAATTCGAAGGCATGTGACAGCCACCAACCCGCACTGGGCCCGCGTGGTGGATTACGGCCCACTCCCTCTCATTGAGAGGAGGCCTGTGTCCCAGCAGTGGGAACATTATAGGCTAATTATGGTTATAGATGTGACTAAGATAAGCCCTTGGTAGCTCTGGACAAAGGAGTGAAGGTGGAAGAGTGAGGAGTGGAGGTGGAAAGAGAGTAGCTCCCTACTCCTCTTTCTTTCTTTTTTTCTTTTCTTTTTTTCCTTTTTTCATTTCTTTCTTTCTTTTTTTCTAATATCGGATTGAAAGACCCAAAATGCAAATCGATATTTCCAGCGCTTTTTGTTTGATCCAGAAATCTGCATCAAACCCCTCAATAACCATTAAGTCGAAAGGTAAACCCGACAGGGTTTTGCTAGTATTTTCTAAAAATACAGTTCTCTTTTATCAACACAAACTAGATTTTTGGGACCGCAAGCAATCAATTTTAATCTGCCGCTTGACATTACTCATTCACTGTACACTGGCGGACATTATAACATATAAACTACTTGCAACCCGCTCGGTTTATATGACATGACAAAATATCGAGATTTCTTTATTATACAATACGTTTACTATAAATCGTCGGCTTATTGCAAGAACTCATTAGCTGCAAAAAATCACTAAATTAGTGAGTTTTTGCCTTTTGTAGCATGTGTCAAAAGAAGTCCACTATAGATCAAAACGTATTTAGTGATTTTTTTGCAGTTAATGAGTTCTTGCAATAAGCCGACGATTTATAAAACTTGCGGAATAAATTCTCTAAATGATAGCGCAAACCGCATAAAAATCCGTTGCGTAGTTTAGAAGAACAATTCAGTTACACAGACACACGAAAAGCCACTTTAATTTATAATGTGTATGGATAAACGTATAACCACTATTCATCTCACGCTAAACCATTTCTAAATATATTAATTCACATTTTTTCAGAAATTTTGATAAATGTAGTTGTTTGCAATCGTCTGAACAATATTTTTGTCATAATAGCAGTGATAAATTGAGTTAGTTGGTGTAAAAAAATGATAGTTTATTGTCTATATTCTTAAACTTATGCATAATCAAAAACTTCAAAGAAGTGGACGATTTATTTTTATTTGTAGGTACTTATATACAGCAGCGGCAAAACTTGCCACTAGGGGCGTTTATTTAAGTACTAGCTTCTGCCCGCGACTTCGTGCGCGTTTTGTACCTAGCGTGATGTTAAGCTCCAGATATTAGCGCGACAAACAAACAAACTCTTCAGTTTTATTATTGTATAGATTAGTGTTTTTACAAATGTGTAATTATTTTGTGTAACAAAGATCTTTTTACCCACTTTTACATTAGAGTTTGAAGACATTTTAATATCTAAATTTTAATGCTAGTATATAGTTTTGTACGGCCACCAGTGTAAACCAAAAACATTTAGCTCCCGAATTGTTTTGGCTTTACAATGCCAAAGCCGGCCTCGGAGTTAGTTCGTAAAACGTTTTAAGCCGCCATTGGCGAAATACCTACTTACCTACTTTTACTTTTCATCTTTGACGTTTTTCAATTTAGTTAAAACTTGCTGCGCCCCGCGGTTTCACCCGCATAAGTTTTGATCCCGTGGGAATATCGGGATAAAAAGTAGCCTATATGATAATCCAGGGTGTCAGCTACCTCCATACCAAACTTTATCTAAATTGGTGCTGCCGTTAGAGCGTGAAGAAGTAACAAACATATAAACACACACACGCACACCCCCACTCACAAATTTTCGCCTTTATAATATTAGTGTGATAGCACTATAAAAAATTACCCACTTTGTTAAAAAATTAGGATTTTATACCCTTTATTTAGGATTTCGTTTCTTTAAATTAGGTGTCAGATTTTGTTTAAAAATAAGATATAATTTTGATTACATTTCATTGTGTATGCATGAAATAAATGTTTAATGTTTCAATTTAATGTATTGTAGGACTAATGTCAGAAAATAAATAAATTGTTATTATTATTAATTCAGATTCATTCAAAGTATGGCGGCATCTACGAGTACATCGCCACATACGAACTACGCAACACATTGACGTCACGCAAAATCCTGCATCGCGCAAGCAGAGATTACCGCGCAACTACCATAAATATACAAAGTCCCGACAACAATAGTCGGGCAGTTGCCCACCAGATACAAAACCCGAAAAAAAGGTCCGAGGATTCTCTCTTTTCTATAAAGGATGGGTGAACACCCTGTTCCTTTTACCTCTATAAAAGCAACATTCTGCACAAACTTGTATTTATCAAAGAAAAGCTATCATCGCTTTCCTATCGAAATATGAACCAGTAACGGTGTTCGCAAAATAAGTTTCTTACTTAGTTTCGACGCTTAGTACCACTCCTCACCACCAACACCAACGTTCCCTTTGACGCAAAGGGATCGTCGATTTCCACAGAGCGGTTCGAAATGTTGATACTTTCAATACTGAAAGTTTTGTCGTTTAACTTTTAAGGGGTGAAATCAATAACTAATTTGCGGTTGTTTTGAGTATCCTCTTTGTGAATGAACTGTTTCAAATTGTCCTTTGTTTGCGGAGTTTCCATTCTATGTTGTTAGGAAGAGGAAGATAAGAAAATTGAAATAACGTTCAGGAATAAACTCTAAACAATACAGGGTGGCAGGGACATTGGCCCGCGACGTGGATTCAGAAAATGATTCTGAACCTACGTTATAAACGACGACGACTAAATTCAATGCCGCCTGCATTGAAATTAATCGTCGGATTCGTTGGTTATATAAAAAAAAATATTGATGCTTCATATATTTTGGCTACGTAAGTATTGCACTTTTCTAATGACACAGCTGATTTTTATTGATAACCGACGATAAATTTCTGCGCTATCTGGAATAATGTGTTGATTTCAAGGTAACACTTTGCGCGAAAACACACAGTTTGCGTGAAATGCGCTCGCTTTTGCAATAACAATAGCACGCGCGCGTTTTTTTATAGGCATAACATTGCACAGTATGAACCTATATACTCTTAAGACTACAGATTATTAATACTGTCTCTTTTCCTAATCGCTCTCTCACTACTGAGAATCATGACCGCGTTTCAAATTGTCGAGAGAGAAAAGACATTTCTCAAAATAAAAGATAACGTCATTTTGACGCTTTCTGTCAAAATATCTGTAGAACAAATAATTATATTTATTTGTCCCCCCACTGGAACGCCATACAGCAATTACACCAACGGAGCAAAAAATTACTTCATGTGCTGCTTTCCAACCATCCTGTGCGCTGTGGACTTTGACCGGGCGGCGATGGAACATGCACGCTCACACAGCGTCAACTCCATAGTTTCATTACTCCATCCATATTGCGCACATTATGGTTCTAATAATCTCTTACTTTTGCCCGACAGTGCTCAGGCGCGCGTTCAGCATGTTCGACTCAGAGAAGCAAGGCCGCATCGCCAAGGAAACAGTCAAGACGATACTGAACACGATGGTACACAACTATGATGACCTTGAACTTGACCAAATGCTTGACAGCGAAGATGCTGAAGGTGAGTCGAAACCCTTTGTTTTTTGAAGGGAGTGTCTTTCTTCATCGTCCTCACATGTATACATATTATATTCAACATGAATAGTATAATCAGCCTATAATGTTCCTACTGCTCGGACACAGGCCTCCCTATCTTCGAGATTGGGCTATAATCTACCACAGGGGCCCAGTTATAGAGGTGATGTCACAATGTTTTCGAATTTTTGGTTCCTACACCTTTTTGAGAGCTGTGGTGATGAAATTAATTACACAAAGTGAAGCTTCTGCCTGGGTTCAAACCCACTACCTGCACCTCGTAAGTCGGGGCCGTTGCTACTGGAGCACCACTGCTCTCGTAATCATTCAACATGAATGATGCACCATATTACTACTACACTTTTAAATGGGCATCCAGCCACATATTTTTGATCGACCCCTTGACAATTCAAAAGTGCCTGTAATTGGTTTATCCATACTATATACTATACTATCCTTACCCACGGTTATGTCACGTAACTGTTTGCTGTTCCTTTAAATAAAATCCATATCCATTGTAATATTATAAATTGTCTGTCTGTTTGTATGTTTCGTTTTCACGCCTAAACCACTGCACGGATTTCGATAAAATTTGGCAAAGAGATAGATTGCATCCCAGGGCAACATAAGATAGTTTTTATTCCGATATTCAGTCGGGATCGACACTTATGCGGGTGAAACCGCGGGGCGCTGCTAGTATCAAATAAATGTTTTGATTTTGAGACGTACAGGAGCCCATGTGGTCCTTATTTTATGAGGAGGGTTGGTGTCAGGCAGCAGGTGGCCGACCAACTGTTGCTGGTTTGCTAAAACCTTTGCAGCATTTGGACCCTAAGCAACATGAGGCAGTGGCAGAAAGAATAAGGAGAAGAAAGCTGCAGTTTTAAACTTTTTGGCTGGCAGTGCTTAAACCATAAACTTAATACTAGCTAGTCTAACAATGGTCTGTGAAAGAACAGTAGAACTCAAGACAACATAGATATTAGGTACAAAAAACGACGATCTCAAAATTGCCGTTTTAATCTCAAAGATCGGTTTATTTTAACAAGACTAACATAAAACAGCGTCGACAATGACTTTAACAGAAATAACCCCAGTTAATCTTGCCTTAACGTGTCTTAAAGAGCAAAGTTTATGTGTTTGCGACGATAAGTCCAGAAAATAGTTCTGTTTTCCTTCAAAGCCAGCGCACAGATTATCCAGCACGCTGACATTTTTATTTCCTGGGTGACAATCGTCCGTATTTCTGCACTACACTGTAAGACATAAAGCACGCTTTAATACTGAGGAATGAACGCAAGTTTATAATATGTGTGTGTGTTGTTAAATGATATTATCATTTAATCACTCCAAATGTGTTGATTCTCATACATTTGGGTAATTCTTCAGGGACAAAATTTTCGATGTCTGTGGGTATATTTCTGTAACCAACTAAAAAAACGGCATGTAATATTTTTTTTTGTACAGTTTAGCTTTATCCCTTACTGGGACAAATGATTTTTTTTTAATAATTGCTGTCTAGGTACAAAATAAAAATATTTGAAGGTCGTTCTTCTGATTCATATAGCGCGTCCGTTTGCCATTTTCCGGAACAAAATGGTCGATGTCGCATTTTCCCTTTGATACATCAATATAAATTATAATTATATCGAAAGGAAATGAATTGTCCTCTTACAAAAAAAATGTGTATTAGTTATAACTACGTTAGTCTGTTTATAAATAAGTAAAAAAGAAGTGTCCGGCGTATAATACTGATTAATGTGGCGTAAGCTGCGCTTGACCGTACTTGGTCGGGTAATAATAATGAGAGTCTGGCTTCCAGCACGGGTGGAAGCCAGTCGTGCAACGGACGACCTAGAAGGTGGACGTGCGGCTGGTTGGCTTAGATCCGGTGTTACGAAGGAAAATACCTGATTCATCTGTGTTTGGTTCAGGTGGCATCCTGATTACAATGCCTACTTTATAAAATTTATTTTATTGTTTTAAAACTTCAATCTGTGTTTCGTGTGATGCTTTTGGGTTATAGATTCGTGTAGAAAAATGAAAATAATGAAGTCTGTATGTACGATGAGTTATGCATGATTGTAGGCAAAATCCTGATTCATCTGTGCCTGATTCGTATGGTCAAAACCCCATATGAATAATAAAATAAATTAGTTTTCCCCTCTCCAGCACGATAGGAGCGCTTTTGTTGCGTAATTCTCCTTGTCCAATGTTTGACCGTGTACAAGTCAGTAGTTTTAATCTTATTTATTATTATTTACTTAGCTATAACCTTTTGCATTATAAAAAATTACAGGAGTATAATCTTGTTCTAAATATGATACTTTTGATATGTCTTAGTCCTATTTAAGAATTAATAATTATTGTTTAGAATTTACATTCATAACTAACGGTGTATTTATTACTTTTTATTTCTGTTTCTGATTAATATGTAACACATTCTGATTCATCTGGGCACAAAATTAATATCTTGAAAACTACTTTATAAAAACGAGTCCCTCATTCAAATATATGTTATTTGGTATACCTATTTTCATATGAACATGTGTTACAGAGCTGAAAGTGAAATTAAATTTTGGCCATATGGATCAGTCAAAGAATCAAATTTCGAAGAACTACCCATTTACAATTTGGTGTAGGTAGTATATATTAGGTTTTTGATCACATTATTTTATCAATTTAAATTTTATCGCATAGCGAAAGTGGGCAGTTTTTCATTTTTATATTATTTATTGTTTCTGATATTTTTATTTGGCCTCGTACGCAAAATACGCGCATTGACGTGGAGTTGCAGATACCAGCCCGTAGTACCTATTACCTTTGGCCTCAAGTGTAATTGTAAAATAGATTGGTATGCTAAAAAATATTAAAATATGATAGAACAGAGCACTTTACGTGGATTCGATTATTAGAGACTAGTTGACCACGATTGAAGAAAAAAAAATAGTTTTTATGTTTATTTCATCCAAAGTGTCTCGTTGGTTTAGTGGTTGCAAGCGCTACTGTTGAGAGTGAGGTTCTGGTTTCGACTCCTAGGTCGAGCAAAGTGTTATTGGAAAACCCTGGATTTGTGCCCGGTTAATGGCAATAGGCTCTTTCCCTATTACATGGGACTTTAACATTACTGGCGAAAGGTGGGTGTACTACAGGTACTCCTCTGCCTAACCCTTTGGGGATTGGAGGCGTGCAATGTTACGTCATCGTCATCATCATCATTTCAGCCGAAAGACGTCCACTGCTGGACATAGGCCTCTCCCAAGCACCTCCACTTCGACCGGTTCTGTGCTTCTCGCATCCAACGGGTTCCTGCAGTCTTCACAAGTTCGTCGGACCACCTTGTGGGAGGTCTTCCAACGCTACGTCTTCAGGTACGCGGTCGCCACTCCAGGACCTTTCGGCCCCATCGGCCATCTTTTCTGCGAGCAATGTGCCCTGCCCACTGCCGAGTATGTTTACCTAGCATAAACTGTCCAGTTAGGTAGGTCTAACTTCGAGAAAGGGGTCAATCGTCGAATCCGACTCGGCAGGGCAGCGTTCGGGAAGCTACGCAATATCTTCTCGTCCCACATACCGCAGTGTCTCAAGACGAAAGTCTTTGACCAGTGCGTGTTGACATAAGGCACTGAAACGTGGTCGCTCACAATGGGCCTTATAAGAAGGCTAAAAGTCACCCAAAGGGTAATGGAGAGGGCTATGCTTGGAGTTTCCGTGCGTGATCGAATCAGGAATGAGGAGATCCGCAGGAGAACCAAGGTAACCCACATAGCCCGAAGAATTGCCAAACTTAAGTGACGTTATGTGGAAGTATGAAAATCTGACGACATTTTGAGTTTGTGAATTTGGTATTTTATTCTCAACTGATTTTCTAAACATAAAACGCTGTAACGAGGTTACTATTCCGCCTTTACAGTACTTTCAGTTATTTTACCTCTAACTAAGCAACACTGTCCAAATCAAAGTGATCTTTATTCTCATTCTAATAAAGTTGCTGTTAGGTTGCTGCCAATGACAAGTCTGTCAAAATCATTGTGAGCTTTATTCTCGTTACAATAAGGTTGCTGTTCGGCTGCTGCTGTCAGAGTAAAAGTATTTGTAAACGGACTGTTCATAGCTTGTCAACTGTTATTGGCGTAAACTACGAAGTCACGGCAATTTGCTTCGAGACAAGATCGGGGTTTCAATTAGTAGACGCCATGTGCTTGACGGAAATAGACGTCAGGTGCTGCGTATACGACTGAGGTTACCTCTGGGAAGTATGCGCGTAAAAATGTGTAAAGGAAATGGAAATAACATACCTAAAAATCACACAAAGTTGTGAGTGTGTTTGTATGTTTGTTACTTCTTCACGCACAAACTACTGAACGGATTTGGATGAAAATTGGCACATAGATAGAACATTTCCTGGATTAGCACATATGATACTTTTTATCCCGATATTCCCACGGGAGCGAAACTTACGCGGGTGAAACCGCGGGGTGCGGCTAGTAAACCATAATTCCATATCCATAGCTTGTTTGCTCCGAATCGGTCTGGTTTGGGTTTTGACGTTCGAAAAGATGATTCTCAACCTAAATTGAATAAATTTCTTTTGATTTTGGTTAGACATAGGTGTGTAATACCACAAGCACTATTATGTAGGTACGTATACCTACGCTTAATAAATATAATTCAAAATCGATTATCTCTGGGAATTGCGATTGCAACTTTAAGATTAGACCTTTTTTCCAAAATACTATTTTCGTTACAAACATAAAATAACAATCAATACAGTTGAAGAAAATATCTTTTGAAAATTGCTAAGTGTAGCTAACTCTGATTTTTTATTTGCTAGACCAAACACATGTCTACATAATCAGCCTATAATGTTCCCACTGCTGGGACACAGGCCTCCTCTCTGTGAGAGGGAGTGGGCTGTAATCCACCACGCGGGCCCAGTGCGGGTTGGCAGATGTCACATGTCCTTCGAATTTTTGGTTCTCTAGTACATGCCGGTTTCTCTCTTTTCTTTTTGTCTCCCTTCGCTCTGATTTGATGATTTCCCATCCACAAAAAAAAAAAAACCTGATGGTTTAACGAGAGAAAATGGGATAAATTCAAGGGCCATACCGACAACAAGGTATCTTAACAAACACAATATCTTTCCCCCAGCAAAGAGTAGTTGAAATCTTTTGTAATCTTTTTTGAAGTAGGTTTTTGTTGAAGGAAACCGTCGCTTGACCTTGTCGAGAGGATGATTCGAATTTTAGGGGTCCTGTTGCCAAGGGCCTATTAGGGACTTTCGTGTGTTTGCTGACCTATGATCCTAAACCCCTGGTATTAAGTTTGTCCAATAGGAATTTCTCAATAGCAGTATAGAGTTTGAATTCGTGTCCGGTTGATAGCAATAGGCTTACCTCATAGTTACCTATTACCCGGCGCGTACCTAGACTCTGATTTTTAATTCGCTAGACATGTTTAATGAGCAGTGGTGGCCAAGTGGTGACGGCCGCGACTTACGAGTTGTAGGTTGTAGGTTCGAACCCAGACAGGCGCTTTACTTTGTGTAAATTATTTCACCACCACTGCTCTAAAAACGGTAAAGGAAAACATCGCGAGGAAACCGGCATGTTCCGGAAAATTCGCCTCTCCCTTTTACAGAGAGGAGGCATGTGTCCCAGCAGTGGGAACATTATAGGCTAATTATGCAATGACGAATCTGACCAAACTTTTATACCTAGTTAGTTTCACTACCACTGCGAATAAATTTATTTTTTTTTTGCCAGTTTTCTCCATACCTACAACTGTCAGGCGTAAATTTTTCCACGAACGAAAATCTGACTATAGTCAAATGTGTCCCAAGTAGAAGTAACTTCAGTAATTACTTGTGACCATAGATACCGATGCACAAACAGCTGTTTGATGACGTCATTAAGCCTTTATAGCTGGGATCTACTGTGACGTAGGGATTATTGCAGGATCCTCGTCTGTCTTGTTTGTCGCTCGTTAAACGGAATAATAGATATAATGAATGGTTTACTGGATAGATTAGGTATTACATTGCGTTGATCAGGGGATTAGTTGTAAGAAATTATTGGTGTAACAGATATTTAGCTTCATACTAATAATTTGCCAAAGACATACTTTACATACCGAGAAGCCTCCGTGCCGCCGTTGGTCCCGGCTGTCATTCGTGGAACTTTGACAGTCGTTACGGGTAGTCAGAAGCCCGAAAGTCTGACAACCAGTCTCACCAAGAGGTATCGTATTACTCATTAACTGGGTTGTGGAGGTCAGATAGGCAGTCGCTCCATGTAAAATACTGGTATTCAGCTGAATCCGGTGAGACTGGAAGCCAACCCCAACATAGTTGGGAAAAGGCTAGGCAGATGATGATGAATTTGTCAAAGACAATACAAAAATTTTAAGTAGGTACTTCATAACTTTATTTATTTATTTCCAGGATGTGGGAAGCTGAACTTCGACTCATTCGTGCGCGTCGCCGTTTATTTCCTACAAGAAGACGACGAGAAGCTTCAGAAAGAACTCAAAGAAGCCTTCAGACTATACGATAAAGAGGGTAAGTTGAAATGAATGTTACTTTTTCTTTCTTAGATGCAGTAAGTCCCACTTGAGCATTATAAAGTGACCATGTTACAAAGATAAAAAATTAGCCCCCTAAAGTTCTCCAGACCGAATTTTGGCCATGGCGACCAATCTAAACGGAGACCAGCCTTCGGCGCGGGAGATATAGTGCTCTCTCTTCCCTCACTCTCATTGTCCGATGAGACGGCAATCTGACACGACCGGAGAGAGATCAGGCCAGCTACTACGGGGCCCAAGTAATTTGACAAGACGTAGTAGGTACCATACGAAAGATGAAGAAGATTTCTCAATACTTTTGTTTCATTTATGAAGTGTTTTGTGTGTACGTGAATCTATACATATAATAAATTAAAGTCACTTTTCGGGTCTTTCTGTGCGTTGTTCTTCTCAACTGCGCTGCGGATTTTGATGTGGTTTTCATCATCATTTCGGGAATTTATTCTGGAAGGTTTATAATTCATCATCATCATCTGCCTAGCCTTTTCCCAACTATGTTGGCGTCGGCTTCCAGTCTAACCGGATGCAGCTGAATACCGTATTTTATATGGAGCGACTGCCTATCTGACCTCCACAACCCAGTTACTGGGTAATACGACACCCCTTGGTAGAACTGGTTGTCAGACTTTTGGGCTTCTGATGACCCGTAACGATTGTCAAAGATTCACGAATAACAGGCGGGGCCTACGGCTTAACGTGCATTCCAAGGTACGGGGGGGTCTTGGTATGTGAAGATGGTCACCCATCCTTGGACCAACCGCGGCAAGCGTAGCTTAACCTGATCGATTGACCCGTGCGGCTGTTATGTCTTAGCTGCAAACCCCTCAAAAAAAAAAACATGTTATAAAGAAAACTCTGTTTTATCAACTCGTAAAAACCGTAAATAAATAAATACAAATGGACTAGTCAGATTGCATGTTTATATTAGCTTTATGTAAACTTGGCTACCTATTATCTCAATGCCTACAGTAACGTTTGGAAAGCTCAAATTTTTTTTCAAATTCAAATTCAAATTCAAATTCAAATTATTTATTGTGGAACACAGGTAAAAATGTGGTGTTATAGTTTATAAAATGAAGTACATCTATGACCCGCCTTAAGGCATACAATAATTAGAGATTTTTTTAACATTATAATAGTACATAGTCAATAATTTAGTATTTATGAATATATTAGTAATAATAATAATTAAAAAAAAAAAAAAAAATATAGTCAATAATTTAACAGTAATATTTAAAACAATAGGCAATAATTTAATAATATTGAATAATATTTAATAACTAACAGCTATTCAACTAAAAGACAAAAATAATAATAATAGTGATATAATAAAAAATAAATAAAAAAAAACTGGAACTAATAAAGATTGTGGAATGCATTAATAAATTAAAATCTGTCATCTAGGTACTCATTAACAGAGTAATATACCTTATTATATAATAGTTTCAATACAGCTTTTTTGAACTGAAGTATTTCATTTAATTCTTTGATTTCTTTAGGAAGCTTATTATAGATTTTAGGTGCCATTCCAAGAAGACTTTTCGAAAATAATGCAGTTTTGTGTGGAATGGTACATATCTCTCTGTTGCGACGTTTAGATTTCAGTGTTTCAAATATATGAAAGTTGGATTTAACAAATAGTGCTGTTTCAAAAATGTACATACAAGGAAATGTTAGAAGTTGAAATTTTTTAAAATATGGGATACAGCTGTCAGTAGGTTTAAGTTTAAATACAGAACGCACACATCTCTTTTGAGCTTTGAACACAGATAACCTCTCTGTGGAATTTCCCCAAAATATAATTCCAAAACGTAATGTAGATGTCACATATGCTTTGTACGATATGAGAACTATAGACTCGTTTGCCAATTTTGCAAGATTATAGAGTGCATATGAGTATTGGTGTAATTTTTTACAGACAATCTCTACGTGACATTTCCAGGTCAAGTGACTATCCAGCTGAAGGCCTAAAAATCTGGCATTGTTCGTTTCAGCTATTCTTTGACTAGCATGTGTTATATTTAAATTAGGGGTAACGGTTTTTTGGTTAAATGTCATAAGTTTTGTTTTTTCTATGTTTATTTTTAATTCGTTCATTACTAGCCAATCTATTATGCAGTGGATGGAGTTGTTTATATCATTTTGGTAAGTGGCAATCTGTTTGCATGGTATAATGAGTGTGCTATCATCAGCAAATAAAACTGTTTGAACTTCAGTGCATTTTGGCAGATCATTGATATAAATGAGAAAAAACAAAGGGCCAACGACACTCCCTTGCGGTACCCCACATGATGTATATCTAGGTGATGACAAATAAGTTACCTCTACTTTAGACTTAGGGCATATTCTTTTTAAAACAGTAATTTGCTTACGGTCACTGAGATATGATTTAAGTAGGTTTAAAATATTTCCTCTAATGCCATAGCGCTCTAATTTACCTAATAATATTTCATGATTGACATGGTCAAACGCTTTGGACATATCCATGAGTACTGTTGCAATAGGATTTTTTTTATCTACATTACTAACAATTACAGAAAATAGTTCATATATTGCCTTATTAATATTTCTATTTTTCCGAAAACCATAATTGTTGCTTTGCAAATAGATTATTTATCTCAAAAAATGTGTATATTGATTTATAAATTATTTTTTCAAAAACTTTAGATATTACTGGTATGAGAGCAATTGGACGGTAGTTTGAAACTGTATCTTTTCCACCTTTTTTGTGCAAAGGCTTAATTAAAGTAGTTTTTAACGCATTTGGAAAATGGCCATGTTCTATGCATAAATTTATTATAAAACTTAATACGGGCGCAATTATATGTGATACAGATTTTAAAATGTTAGAAGTTATACTATCATAACCCGCACTATTCGTGTTCTTTAAAGAATTAATAATTTTGATTATTTCTAAGGGATCAGTTGGTGTCATAAATAGCGATTTGTGAAAATGATTTACAGAGGATACAGCACCAGTGCAATTATTATTCACATTAGGTTGAACAGAATCAATAAAATAATCATTAAATGCTGAAGCAATTTGTTTAGGGTCACTTATTTGCTCATTTCGAACAACTATATTTTGAATGGGTTCAGGAGGGAAGTTGATTTTACATCTATTGATTAATTTCCAAGTTGCTTTAGTTTTATTTTCTGCATTTTTTACCAACAAACTATTTTGTGATTTTTGTGTCAAGTATATCACTCTTTTTAGTCTTTGGGAGTAGGCTTTTAGTGATAGTTTATTTTTTAAATTAGGCGATCTTCTATACTCCCACAACATTTGTCTCTTCCGTTTACTACAATTTCTTATTCCTTTAGATATCCAACAAGGTGGTTTTTTGGCAGAAATCTTTTTTCTTATGATGGGGAAACATAGATCATAGAATAGTTTGAAAAGGTCGTAAAAGGAATTGAATGCTAACTCAGGATCAGTACTACTATAAACTTCATTAAAGCTTAGCTTACTAATAGTTTCGATAAACTTAGATTTATTTTCCGAGCTATAATCCCTTGCTAATATAAACCAGTGATCTCTAGCCGGTACAAAGACGCTTTCAGTTAAGCCAAGACCAAACCAACAATCTTTCAAGTAAAGTACTTACTTAGCTCAAGGTCCTACGACCCCTCTAAAATGATAATAGCGTGAGGGTTTATACTAATTTATCGTGGCAAATTCCTCACCACGACTGAAATCTCCTCCATTAAAATTTAATTGAAATTTCTTCGCGTTGACTTTCTAATTTATATATCTGGTTTATGTATTTTAGTTTTTAATTACATAAAGGCTTTTTCGTGCTGAATATTTAGTTAGAGCTCAATAGGCCGAGGAATAGAGCAGGTGGTGGCTCAGTGGTAATGGCCGTGACTTACGAGTTATAGGTCGTAGGTTCAAATCCAGACAAGCGCTTTATTTTATGTAAATTATTTCATCACCACTGCTCTCAAAACGGTGAAGGAAAACATCGTGAGGAAACCGGCATGTTCCGGAAAGGCAAGACAGAGCTCATTAATATCGGAGTCATAAAAAGTGTTTTTTTTTAACTAGAAAGTCAAGTTCAAAGTCCGTTTATTTTTCTGCATAATAATAATTGGACTTGAACTTGGATACGAAACATTGTTTCTGAAAAATGCGTTTTAAATAGGAAGACCTATTTGAAACGCATTTTTCAAATGTTATGTTGTTTTTTTTGAGTTGTGTGGTTGTCATCAAAGACATTATATCATCTGCCTAGCCTTTTCTCATCTATGTAGGGGTCGGCTGCCATTCTAACCGGATGCAGCTGAATACCAGTATTTTACATGGAGCGACTGCCACAACCGAATTACTAGGTAAAGCCCGTCACAGACGCTTAATGGTTGTCAGACTTTCGGGCTTCTGACGACCCGTAACGACTGTCAATGATCCACGAATGACAGCCGGGACCAACGGCTTAACGTGCTTCCCGAGGCACGGAGAGGTGACACTTGATATGTAAAGATGGTCACCCATCCACGGACCAACCGCGGCAAGCGTAGCTTAATCTGATCAATCGACCCGTGCGGCTGTTATCACTTAGCCAAAAGTCTTAGTAAAGACAATATTTTAAAATATTGCTGAATATTGCATTCATTTTAGTATCTTTTTCTGCGACCAATGATTGATGAAATGCCAATAAACGCATTTTTATTTAAGCATTTATTTCTAAATAAAGAAAGTCCGCCTCCTCCGTCCGTAGTTTAAGTCCGCGTCTGTATGTGCTTGAAGTATTAAATACATAAATAAAGAAAGAAAATAGGTTCAATGGAAAATGATCTGTAATTGCTATATCTATTGCTATATCTCTGTAATTGCTATTAAAGTATTATTTGAGTAATAAAACCAATAATTATGATACTAAAAAATCTTGTTCCATCAAACATAAGCTTTATTTTCTTTTTTGACATCTAACACCAACAATCATCCAAAAATTGTAACACAAACCAAGAAAAGGCAGAAAAAGCAATTTAAAAAAAATAAAACCAACTGCCGTTTAGAGCTCTCCTTTAAAAAACCAGACCTAACTGCATTAAACTAGTTAAAACTTAAAACGTTGCTTGAAACGAGTACTTGTTTCATATGGAAATTGTATTGAAAAGTTTCGACTTCGTAACTAGAATGCTGTTGTACGAATTTTATTGTACGTAAACGTAGGTATATGTGACCCGATTTCCGACTGTAATACTTTGGCGTTTCGGATACATACCTACTTAAAATTGTTCGATGCATTTTGCGGGTAGCTATCTACGTCAAGATGGATACCGATTCATGTCAAATAAAAGTTTTTGGTTTTGTTTTTCGTATTTGCATCTTTATGACTTCGATTTGGAAGTCTCGGTTTGTTTTACAGTCATTGATTTCTTTTGAACAAACAAACAGGAAAATATTGAAACAAAAGGAAAGACAAGCTTGTAGGAAAATTGTTTAGATGTGTTGACGATGGGAGCATGGAACACTCTTACTGAATCCTTCAGTACATCGTAAATTCACTGGATTTTGACAGATCTTTTTATGAGCTCAGAAAGTACTAGTTGAAATACATAAACTTATGCCTACTTGCACATGGACCCCCATGTGCAAGGAGATCCTTACATACTATCTACTATTACTTATACTCTTAAAATTTATAAGTTATGTTTAATGACATTAGAGGGGCCCGTGGCTAAATAATAACAGCCGCACAGGTCAATCAATCAGGTTAAGCTACGCTTGCCGCGATTAGTCTGTAGATGGGTGACCATCTTTACATACCGAGACCAACGGCTTAACGTGCTTTTCGTGCCTCGGAAAGCACGTTAAGCCGTTGGTCCCGGCTGCCTTTCGCGGATCATTGACAGTCGTTACGGGTCGACAGAATCCCGAAAGTCTGATAACCAGTCTAACTAAGGAGTATAGTATTACCCAGTAACTGGGTTATGGAGATCAGATAGGCAGTCGCTCCATGTAAAATACTGGTATTCAGCCGCATTCGGTTAGACTGGAAACCGACCCCAACATAGTTGGGAAAAGGCTAGGCAGATGATGATGATGTTTAATGACATGATAGTATAATCCACACTATATAGTGAAAACACTGTAATTTTAACCTAAAAGTCTCATAAAATACAATGTCAACGAACGGTGGACATTTTACCGAGCAATGGTTTAGTTAAATTATAATTTATCAAAGCACTAAAAGATATTTACTACAATCCATATGAAACCCAAAACTATCTAGAGACAAACTTATTACATCTTTATAGTGTGAAAAATATCATTTTAATAAACCAGTTCCAATCTCAATGACAAATGAAATCTTGCAATTTTAAACAACCCCTGTTTATCACCTCGAAAATCACCAGGTTCGGCCGTAAATCGCGTTGTATCCAATTTATAGTGTTCACTGCGTGTTTTTACTGATAATTGTTTGCAATAACCGTAGTCGATCGAACTCTGGATTGACGCCAAAACCCCTACGATTTGTTGACGATAGAATTACGATGGAGAAACGATAAAAAACCGTGATTTCGTGACAAGTGTGTGAGTAATAAAAACGTATATTTATGTACCTACTAGTTGCGTTTGATTGTAGTTTACGTTGACCTTTATATAATTGTTGTGGGTATGTATATAAAGTTGGTGATGTATGGTCTCGATTTTTGGAAGTGGTCGTTGTGTGTGAATTCTAGTTTGTAGGACATAATCATTGCTACATTGTTTTAAAATAATCTTCTGGGCACGTGTCCGGATGACAGCGATGCAGACGTTACGATAAATTGTTCCACCGAATCGCACGTTACAAAATTTTGTTTCAGTGCGTTTAGTGGAAGTGCTCAGGTGCGGTTCGCCCAACTGCGGTTCAAATCAGAGCTCGGAGTGGAATACCTCGGTACTTCGACGCCTAAGTGTAATTTTGTTTTTAGGGTTCCGTACCCAAAGGGTAAAACGAGACCCTATTACTAAAACTCCGCTGTCCGTCTGTCGCCAGGCTGTATCTCATGAACCGTGACAGTTACACAGTTGAAATTTTCACAGATGACGTATTTCTGTTGCTGCTATAACAACAAATACTAAAAACAGAATTAAATAAATATTTAGGGGGGGCTCCCATACAACAAACGTGTTTTTTTTCGCCGTTTTTGCCTTGTGGTACGGAACCTTTCGGGTGCGAGTCCGACTCGCACTTGGCCAGTTTTTATTTGTATATTATGTTAGTTACTGCTCATACACAAGAGTAGGTTTTACTTTTAATTTACAAATAAAAGTAAACACTTACTACTCGAAAGTTAAAAAAAATCTGAAATCATGATTGAAATTGTCATCATTTTGTACCGTACCGTACCTTATAGTCATAGCGTAAGCATAGCGAGAGTAGGTAAATGAAATAGGTACCTATAGATTTTTTTTTAAACATGTAGATGTATTGTGAGGGGCCCGTGGCTAAATAATAGCCGCACAGGTCTGGTTAAGCTACGCTTGCCTGTGGATGGGTGACTATCTTTACATACCGTGACCCCTCCGTGCCTCTGAAAGCACGTTAAGCCGTTGGTCCCGGCTGTCATTCGTGGATCTTTGACAGTCGTTACGGGTAGTCAGAAGCCCGAAAGTCTGACAACCAGTCTCACCAAGGGGTATCGTATTACCCAGTAACTGGGTTGTGGAGGTCAGACCCCAACATGAAGAGGCTAGGCAAATGATGATGATGATGATGATGTATTGTACACATTACACCAGCCTATAATGTTCCCACTGCTGGGACACAGGCCTTCTCTCTGTCAGTTACACATATAGTACTTACTTTTATTTCATTATTTTAAATCGACAAAATTTATAATAAGAAAACCGTAATTTCCAGCCGTGTACGTAAGTATAATTCTGAGACCAATTTATCTTTTAATTTTAACAAGGCATTCAATTTGTCATAATTTTAAGCTTGTCCTTATTTCAAAAGGTACGAAACTCATTTAAGGTACCTATTAAAAATATATTTATAACCAAATTATGACGGAAAAGGGCCTTGTTCAGTCTTATGTACAAAACATAGGAAATTATTAATATTCGTGTATATATGTCAGAGGTCGGTAAATCTTTTGATGGATAGAGAATAGAATAGAATAGAATACTCTTTATTATGTACAATTTTCTTATATTAATTGGTATAATAAACTTACTGGAGACGGAAGTAAATGTAGTTACAATTCCATATTTACCTTTTTTGTGCGCTGTGCAAATATTATGGGATGAATGAACTCGCGAAAAACGGTTTCCTAGAAGGTTTTAGAAAACCAAAATCTTAATCTAAATCAAAATATTTTATTTCACATATTGGTTGTTTCGGGTCTCCCTTGTTTTGCCGAAAAGATTTTGCCAAATTATCACTTCCCAAAAAATTTTCCGCATAATTTCATTTGCCAAATTATTACTTAGCAAAAAATCTCTTCACAAATAATTGTAACCCAAACCTAATGTTTGGCAAGTGAACGTTTAAACAATAACTTGTTTACCAACTAGTACTTTTACCAATTTTTATTTAGTCAAATATTTCAGTTGGAATAACTCATTTTACGCAATAAACATTTGCCAAATATTTAGTATCGTCAGTTTTCGTAGTTTTAAGGCAGCCATTTCAAGCATAAGATCTAACTTTGAAGACGTTTTATTACAAGGGTGTTTTTTCCACTTGGGACAAATTCTAAACAGTTAATAATAATATATATTAAATATATTAAAAATTAATATATTTTTCCATTTTTTTTTTCTATATAATCTAGTTGTTTCTGGCACTCGCCGGCCGCTGCCGCGGCACCGCTCGCTTCGCTCGCTCGGCTCGTGCGTAGGAGGTCACAGTTTTAACCTAACCTAACCTTAGCATTTTTTTTATAATTAACCTCGTCTAACTTATTCGGTTCTCGATAGCCTGCTAAAAATAATCTCTTTTTTTCCATATTTTTTTTCTATATAATCTAGTCGTTTCTGGCACTCGCCGGCCGCTGCCGCGGCACCGCTCGCTTGGCTCGTGCGTAGGAGGTCACAGTTTTAACCTAACCTAACCTAAGCATTTTTTTTTTATAATTATCCTCGTCTAACTAATTCGGTTCTCGACAGCCTGTTAAAAATAATCTCTTTTTTCCATATTTTTTTTCTATATAATTTAGTCGTTTCTGGCACTCGCCGGCCGCTGCCGCGGCACCGCTCGCTTCGCTCGCTCGGCTCGTGCGTAGGAGCTCACAGTTTTAACATAACCTAACCTAAGCATTTTTTTTAAATAATTAACCTCGTAACTAATTCGGTTCTCGATAATGTCCATTGCAAAAAAATTCAAATAGTAAGTTACAAATATTTTGTATTAAATAAATGATTATTTTAAAATAAAATTGCATTTTTTAATTATTTAATTCCCAAAAAAAAATCTCAAAAAATCTTATTTATGCCTTTATATTTTTTGTCATAACAAATCGTTTGACCAAACGTTTATTGTCTAAAGATTGTTTGCCGTAATAAATCATTTGATTGAAGACCAAATGCCTAAATGACATTATGCTTAATAATATTCTGCCAAGTAAAAATTTGACCAAATGAAAATGTGCATACTAAAATTATTCCAAACATTGCATTGGTATAATAAAAGGTTGCGAAAATTTGTTTGGGTAGTGAAATTTTGGCAAAATCTTTTCGGCAAAACGGCAGGATCCCGGTTGTTTCATATGGAGAAGAGCCGGCAAGAAACTCCACGGTTACTCTTTATAAAAATAATTGGCTTTTACAATGTTTTCAAATTGCAGTAGGTATGGGTGGACAGCGTAGGCCTGACAACAAGTACCAGGTATTTGATAAAATAAAAAATGGTCTACAGATCTACAAGGCCTACAGGGCCTACAAAGTCCTCACATTTATAAAATAAGAACGTTGCTTTATGTACGATTTTGTTCTTAAGGCCGGTATAAATATAGAATTTTCAATTTGATCTGTAATCAAAACGAATTCCTTGCTTGTTTTTTATTTAGTTATCCATCACAACAGCAAAAAAGACAGTAAACAGAAGATCTTCTGAACACAGACTTGATCGGCTTTACTTTACTTGAGCTCATAGTTTCACTAACTACTCATCGTCAATTTTGATTGAAGAAGACTTGTGTTAAAAATTTCTAGGTCGGTACTAATTTTATATCTACTTTTCTATACAACGTGTAACAGAATAAACGCAAGACTTTAGACGACTCAATGAGAATATATTCAATAATAAGACTAAAATAACATCTGTAATTTAGTTAAACGAAGCATGTCAGATTTTTAATCAAATAATTGTCTTGACAAAACGTAAAACGGTTAAAAAACCGCACGATCGTGTATTTAAGTAGGCTTTATTGCTATGAGATAAAGCTTAAATTTCCTAAATTAAAGATTATATTAACTTGTTATAACGCGGTGGGTTTACGGAAATCAATTCAGAAGCCAATTATGAATAAACTCCTTTCATATCATGCATTTATTAAGGTACTAGCTGCGCCCCGCGGTTTCACCCGCGTAAATGTCGATCCCGTGGGAATATCGGGATAAAAAGTAGCCTGTATGTTAATCCAGGATGTCAGCTATCTCTATACAAAATTTTATCAAAATTGGTCCAGCCGTTTGAGCGTGAAGAAGTAACAAACACATAAACACACCCCCACACACACTCACAAACTTTCACCTTTATAATATTAGTGTGATCTACACCTTGTATAGCCAAGCCAACCAATAGTAGTGATCCCGCCATGCTCAGGCATGGCGGGATCACTACTATTGGTTGGCTATTGGTTGGGTCAAATGCAGGCCGAATATATTCGCCACTGTGATCAGATTAGCGGCTTTTCATCAAGATCACTCTCAATTTATTGGAAACCATTTGATCTGCTGTAACACCTATATTTGTATCTAGAAAACAAATATATCAAACAATATATAATTATGTGGATAGAAAAGCTGTTTGGCATAGGCAAAATATTTTCAGAGCAATTTTGCTAGGGTTAATTGCTTTATTAGTGAAATAATGAGTAATTTTAATGAGTTTGTATTGCAGTAAACTCAACTCACGCTCTATTTCGTAATAAATTAAGGTTGCAGTCGTTTATTATTATTCTGTGTGTTTTCAAGTGATGCGCTTAATTAGCAACGAACAGCATATCATTTTTATTTATATAATTATGTATTTATATAAAAATGAAATGTTGGTAAGCGCTTTACTCGACAACGACTGAACCGATTTGGCTACTTTTTTTGTTTTAAAAACATTTTAAAAATGTTCGTAATAATTAGGTTTTTATGAAAATAAGAAGTGGAAAATATTCCCCGAAAATTTTAAAATTCGAGAAAAACTTGACGTCATTTTTTCGTTCTTTATTTTAGGTTTTTTTTTGTTTTAATATAGTTCAAATCCATGTCTACCGTTTATAATTTTAACTTCAACTTTATAAAATAAATTATTAACAGAAAGTTGAAAAAAAAATCGTATTATAAATTATATTAATTATGATACTTTTTATCCTGTTACCTGCTAATTATTGTAAAAACGAAAAGAAGAGTAAGTAGCTTACCATAGCCTGGTTGTATCTATCAGTCTACATAAAAGAACTAAATCCCAAAATTCAAAATGATCTACGTCCAACAAAACAAAAGCCGACAGTTTTATAAAACTTCATGATAAAAAACATCCGCGATCACACTTAATACACGAATGTCAAAACAATCGTCCATTGTGGGTAGTTGTACAATATTTACGTTGTCGCCTCACGCAAATGTCACTAGACAGACATACCTACAAGGTTCCCTGTATCATAAATTATATCACTTTGATGGTTTTATAAATGAACATCGCAATAGGGTTTATTCAGACAAATATTTATGAACTCTAGCATACTGTAGTCGTGAGAAAATCGTGAGAGTAAGGCTAAGTGCGCACTGCGATGCGATTTTTTAATCGCATGTTCTTGCAAAAATAAAATCATCTCATCTGCCTAGCCTTTTCCCAACTATGTTGGGGTCGGCTTCCAGTCTAACCGGATGCAGCTGAATACCTGTATTTTACATGGAGCGACTGCCTATCTGACCTCCACAACCCAGTTACTGGGTAATGTGATACCCCTTGGTAAGACTGGTTGTCAGACTTTCGGGCTTCTGACTACCCTTAACGACTGTCACAGATCTACGAATGACAGCCGGGACCAACGGGTTAACGTGCTTTCCGAGGCACGGAGGAGTCACGTTATGTCAAGATGGTCATCCACAGACCAACCGTGGCAAGCGTAGTAAAAAAATCGTGAACGCTAATATAATTTTTAAAAGCGATTATTTACCGCAGTGCGCGGACTAACAAATATTGGTATTGTTCACAAATTGGCGATTGTTTTTCATAACCATTATTATTATTTGGTGGTGCTAGCTTAGCCTAAAACGTGTGAAAATCGTGAGAGGAAAGCTTGATTAATACTTAAACCTTTTAAACCAAATTAAATGCCCACTGCCCACTGCCACAATTCTTCGGGCTACGTCGGTTACGGTAACAGTATCGCGAGTTCAATGGTTTTTTCCTATCTCAAAAAATACCCAACGCGCATAAAGAAGTTTTCACTTCAATAGCAATATTAATCGTGACAAAATGTTGTTAATTCCAGGCAATGGCTATATCCCCACCTCAAGTCTGCGTGAGATCCTGGCCGCGCTAGATGAACAACTGACCCCTGACCAGCTGAACGAGATGATCGCTGAGATTGACACTGACGCATCAGGCACCGTGGACTTTGATGGTAATTTCCTGGACTTTAGGGTTTTAGTTTTTTTTTAGTAAGGAAAGAATATCATGTTCATGTGTAAAATAGATTCGGAACTCGTTGGCAAAAGACAGACCAAAATCAAATCTGCCGACCGATTTTCGATGTCAAATCGGTAACCTTTGGCAAAGTCAAATCATGGTGATTGCCATATGGATGATTGGCCATTCGAATGGCGTAACTCATTTAACCTTTGGCAAAGTCAAATCACGGTGATTGCCATATGGATGATTGGCCATTCGAATGGCGTAACTCATTTGACGGTGATGGTGGCGCGTGTGTTGGATCATTCGGTTCCCTACAAAATGGTTGAGCTGGATGGTGCTGATCCACGCGTCATGTTCGTGAACGGGCGCCGTCGGTTGAGACTGGTCATCTCTTAACTGCCAAGGCTTATTTTTAATCTTATGTCTTGAATTCTTTCTTCATTTCTGTCTTTTTTACATTGTTCTCACATATAGAAGCAACAAGAATAATGTACCCAGGATTTTGTAATATCTTGATTTAAAAGAGTGTCCATGGAGTTTCTTGTCCGTTCTTCTCCATAGAGATCTACGCTTTGGAATGGGCGACTAGCTTCAACTTTCTGACTAACTGACAGACTATTTAATTTTGACAATTCAAAAGTGCCTGTACAAGGTTTAATTGAAATAAATGATTTGAGTTTGAGAGTTTGAGTTTGACGTTATTATTTTTAATTGCAATTTCATCTTCTAATCTAGTTTTATCGTACAAGAAGCAGTTAACACTCACAAATAAAAAGAAAAAAAAAATGAAAAGATATCTTTCATATTTTTTTCTTTCAATTTGAGCCAATAAGCTTGGAAATTCCTGTTGAGGTGTCAGGATCCTTTAAAAAGTCACAATTACTTGATTATTTTTAACTGGAATCGAATAATAATAATAAAAACTTTATTCATCAAAAAGTAAAAATACAATGCGACGGATTCGATGGGCCAGAAACTGAGCATCGCTTGTATCTTGTGGCTCTGGTGAATGATTTATACAATGACATTTCTATAACGACATTTCTATAATGATATTTCTATAATGACATTTCTATAATGACATTTCTATAATGACATTTCTATAATGACTGTTTCAGAATTCATGGCGATGATGACTGGTGATTAGCGGAGGCGGCTTTGCTGCTGAGTTATGTTAATAAAATAATATTTTAGTTTTTTAGTTCCTGTTTTATTTGACCAATTTATTCAGCCAGCTGAAAGACGAAAATACTGATCATAGGGCTCTCAAATATTTACAATTCCTTCGTGTAAGTTTTAATGCTTTTTTCCATATTCAAAGGAAAAAATGGGCCTTATTAGACGAGGGCTGCTAGCTCAGAAATTATAAGCAATTTAAAGCTAGAACAATCATAAAGCGCGCCCTTCAGAACGACACACTAATTCTTTTCCTTCCAAATCTGACAAAAGCCCTTTCACAAACCAGAGGGAAAGAGGGCGTTAATTAACACATGAAACGGGCTGCCTAAGCTCACCGTCACAAAGAAAGTATACTGCTTTGTGGTATCTCCAAGGATTTTAGGACTGTTGACGTAGGACAAACTTGGAAAAACGTGAAAACATAAATATGAGAGGAAATATACCATACCTAATTAATAAACGTCACATGAAATAGAGTTACAGAGTTTTTTTGTCATCATTTGAATGAAAATTACAGAAAATATTGTATTTATTATGAAAAAACTGCATGCTTACCAATAATAATAATGAGATTTATTTTTACCAGTAGCCACCAACCCAACGATAAAAACCAGAAACAATAAAATTATCCACCGCGGCTTTATAACTTTACTGACGTTTCGAAAACGGAAAATGA
Source organism: Oligia strigilis (assembly GCA_951800025.1). Taxonomy (NCBI): domain Eukaryota; kingdom Metazoa; phylum Arthropoda; class Insecta; order Lepidoptera; family Noctuidae; genus Oligia; species Oligia strigilis. The sequence goes on from OX637551.1 coordinate 3,845,145, forward strand.
TTCCCCAATGAGAACTTGACTAAACGTCTTGCTGTGGTAGTCCAGTGTTAACGGCCGCGACTTACGAGTTTTAGGTTCGAACCCAGACAGGCACAGACTCTTACTTCTAGATGGAATAAGTGTGTCCTTGTCTCATGATTATTATTGTTTAGTGACTCGTCTACTGCTATTCTCTTCATCTCTGCCTTACTTTTGAGAATAATGAATAGGTACCAGAAGCCCTATTCCCGTAATTTAAAACGTTCAAAATCTAGTCGCAATATCATCTCAACGACAATCAATGTCAAAAACTTGTCAAAAATGTAGGGAAATTAGAGGTTTTTTTGACAGATTGAGACTGAGATCAGATTGTGAACGTTCTTAAAATTACGAGAATTGCTCCTCTGTTATCACGTCATTAAATGCTGTTACGAGTATTTTGTTCACCGCCTTAATTTTTGGAATCATGATTAGAGTACTATGTCCATTTACACCAAAAAAAATATAAAACTTTGTCCAGTTTCAACATTCACAGTAAAATACAGAAATAAAAACAATTTGTCCCTTTTTCGTTCAAGCTTGTTTCAGAGAAATTGTACGCTTTGTATATTCCACAACCAACAGCTTTTTATGATCTATAACATATTTTATGTGGCAATATTTTAGCTACGCCCAGGTGGGACATGTATTGTATAGAGAAATATCCGAGCAGTAACAAATAGTTTGCACCTGGGCGAGTCGTCGCCTATGTACGGTATATGTGCGTAGCGATTATGGTATGATCTATATATCATAATCATAATCAGCCTATATTGTTCCCACTGCTGGGACATAGGCCTCCTCTCTTCGAGAGGGAGTAATAATAATAATAATAATCTATCAGACATATTATCTCTGGTTATTCTCGTCTGGCTCTTTAGCCAGAACTTGCGCGTACTTGCACAGGCATAACCAAGTAGCCAGGATTATTCACCAGCAACTTGCTTTGAAATATAAACTTGTGGATTCTGAGGTACCGTATTACAAGTATGTGCCCGACCCAGTTCTTGAAAATGACAATGTCACGTTGTACTGGGATCGGTATATCATTACTGACAGGACTATTGTGGCCAATAAGCCTGATATAGTGGTCGATCGATTAGCGCGCCGCACAATGATTGTCGATGTTACCATTCCACATGACGGGAACCTCGTGAAAGCTGAGAAAGAGAAACAAATTAAATACAATGCATGTTACATTATTATGATAATAGGTACATTTGTGCTCAATTATTGTGAATAATGACCCCGATGCTAGGAAAATCCTGTGTTATATTGGCCATCCATTCATCCGTTGTGTGCTATAATCTACCACGCGGGCCCAGTGGGGGTTGGTAGATGTTACATATTTCGAATTTTTGGTTCTTCGCCTTTCGCATCCAGTGGGTCCCAGCCCCCTTCTTAAGGTCGATGGTCCATCTAGCTGGGGGGCGTCCCACACTACGCTTCACGGTTGTCCAGTGTGCTTGGTGCTATGCTCGAAGTTTCTTTGATGGAAAAGCAGGAATAAAGTTATCCGGAAAATAACCAGAGTAACCAGCAGTGGTGGCCCAGTAGTAACGGCCGCGACTTACAAGTTGTAGGTCGTAGGTTCGAACCCAGACAGGCGCTTTACTTTGTGTAAATTATTTCATCAACAAAACGGTGAAGGAAAACATCGTGAGGAAACCGGCATGTTCTAGAATCAAAAATTCGAAGACGTGTGACATCTGCCAAACCGCACTGGGTCCGCGTGGATTACGGCCCACTCCCTCTCACTGAGAGAGAGGCCTTTGTCCCAACAGTGGGAACATTATAGGCTGATTATGTAACCAACATACTTGCAGAGTTAGCAAACTGAAGTGGCAGTGGGCTGGCTATGTTTGTCGAAGGACCGATGGCCGGTGGAGCAGACGAGTCCTGGAGTGGAGACAGCGTATCGATAAGTGTTCCATACTTACCTACTCGTCTTAAGGCAAAGTTCAGATGAACGCGCGACGACGCGCGCTGCCGCGCGATTCACCTGTTCAGATGGCGTGGCGCGCGGGTCAACATATTGCGCGCGGTGCATGGCGGTGCACGCGGGCACGCGCGGTTACGCGCGGTCATGTACACAACAACATTGATTTGTTACAATCTTAAACCGCACGCCGAGCCAACCGCGCAGCGTCGCGCGTTCATCTGAACTTAGCCTAAATGTATGGGACGGCTGAACATTTTTATCAGCATACAAGTATTGTTTTAGAGTAAAAATTATATCTTTTTCATGACAACATGTAGTTAATTGTAAGCTGTTCAGAGCCTTGTAAAAATGAAAGCGGACCCACAATAAAGCATATTATTATTCTGTCTTTCTCCCCATGTATCTTCTCATAATTATGGTTTCGAATCGTTTTGAAAATGAACTACCTCTGGTTTTTCTCTTTTGTAAGTGTATCACCATTGAGTGGATAAAAAAAATATACTTTTATTTGTGAAAACAACATCGCCTCTTGTTTTTTCTAGATGCTGTTTTAAATATTGTTTTGCTTGTATTTAAATCACGCTGTTAAAGCTGGAATATTTCATTAAAACGCAATCAATTTTAAAGAACCTACCTTACAAGGTTGCCAACACTCCCGATAATAAACTATAGAATGAAAATACAGAAAGGTAGGTACTACAAAGAGTACATTTACTTGGCTTGGATGAAAAGAGGGCGTAAGAAATACGCCTAGGGCGCCGACACTCGCAAGACATGTTTTCTTTCGGCAACCCTAACCCGAAGGTCACGAAACATACGCTCATAGCGTTTTTGCTCTACGCGTTAAAAAGTTACACTTAAGTGCTTGGCCAGACTGCGAACGAGGGCGCGGGGCTGGCGCGGCGCGGCGTACCTAAACGTAAGAACTTCATTTGAGCGACCATAGCTGCATAGTGGGCACGCGGGTGCGGTGAGGGACGCGGCCTGCTTGGCGCAGTAAGCGCGCGGATAACTCACGCCATAGCTCGTTCATACGAGTGGCCGCAGTGAGTGCGCGGGCGTCCCGCGCCGGGACCGGGGTTCTCAAACTAGTTCGAGCTTTTTTCTAGTAAAAATAAGTCTTCTTCATCCAATTATTATACTTTGACAAACACTTGACATGAAAACACTCAGAACGAAGCCACGCTCGACTTGGGACAGGCAGATCGCGCGCGTTCCCGCACCCGCGTTGCTCCCCGCGCTGCCAGTCTGGCCAAGCACTAATGGTAAGCCATACAGGTTACGATATACTTGCGCAAGTTTAGACTTGCACAAGTCTGCATGACACCGAATGACTCGAATACTTGTGCTAATTCATCCCATCCACGTTAATGTATACTTGTGCAAGTCCAATTTTGCGTAAGTATTTAACGTGTATGGCATGCTTATGGTAAAGTAGTCAGAAGTCAGAGAGTCTGACTACCAGTTTTATAAAGGGGAAATTGTTTTAACCAGTAAATACCTATACAGGGTACGTCTTAACTACAGAAGGCCAATTCTCGTCATTTAAAACTTTCAACATCCAGTCGCAGTCTCATCTCGGCGACAAACAAATGTCAAAAACATTTCAAAATGTAGGGAAATTAGAGGTATTTTTGACAGATTGAGACTGTGATCAGACTGTGAACGTTCATAAAATTACGAGAATTATTCCTCTGTTTACCACGATACCCGTTGTGGAGGTTAGATAGGCAGTAGTTCCATAAAATAGTTGTATTCGGTTGCATAAGGTTAGACAGGAAGCCAACCCCGGAGATGGTGATGTAAAATTGATATTCAGTGGAAGTAACGCCTATTCAAAATTGTTTTTGATTATGGTAACGAAAAAACGTCGTTATCGGTATTTTCGTGGCCCAATCATTTGGTTAACTGGCCCAACACGAAGCGTTTGATAAGCTCTTAGTTGTGTGCACATAGGAACATAGCCTTAAGCTTACTGTAAGCACCTCGCATAAAAGGTCTGAAATGTCCCATTTTGCCTGAAAAAACATTAGTGTTTAAGAATTATTTGCACAATGAGAGTCACCTACATTTTTTTATTCTTCCGGTACATAGTATAGTCAACCTCGAAATTAGGTTCACCTTAGGGTTGAAAGTCCATTGCACGTGAAGGTCTATTTGTCTAAAGCGCCTCAAGACTTTTTGCGCGCGGCAAAAATCGGAACTAAAGCCGCCATCTTGGTTTAAAAAAATAACAATTGCACAAATCTTTACCAATAGCGCCCCACGACTATGACATTTGAGTGCCAAAAGATCCATGTAGCAGTGTATGTGACAGTGAAATATTTTCAATCTCTGATAATTATTAATTTGCTGGGAATTCAATTATTGTCAAAAGTGGTATTTACCAGTTACAAGTCATTACCATCATCCACTTAAGCTTTTGAGAGACGCACACATGAATTGCGTCTACTGTTTGCGACAGCTGTCCCTAGAGTGAGACTTCGGCTGCCATCGGCAATTATCGGTTGTCGTCGGCAATCATCGTCAGTTAGCGTCGGGCAGAAGTAACATGACATTAATCGAATACGCATCTCGTTTGTTTAATCTTTATTTATAAATAAAATGACGTTTGTTAGTTTCACTAAAACTCGATAATGGCTGGACCGATTCGGGTAATATTGGTTTTGAAATGACGACCAATGGGCCAAACTTACGACCCAATGGGTCCCTCGTAATCGCAAGCGACATCGCAGCAGGCCCAGATGAAGATGCTGGCGGGATTAGCTTCAACAAGAACTGGTCCTTAGCAGCTTAACAGCAAGAATTGGAAAGAGAGTAGAAAATCCCTTAGCCCTGCAATTATCACTGACTTTTAATAATAATCATTTTTTGAACAGCTTTTAACCTAATGTGTTAAAAGCTTGGTTTACTTAAATGACGTGCATGGAATGACGTTGTAGCGGTATCGACAACGCCACATGCGAACAACGCGTCATATTGATGTCAAGAAAAATCCTGCATCTCGCAAGCAGAGTTTACCGCGCAACTAACATAATACAACGGCCCGACATAAATCATAGGGCAGTTGCCGGCCAGACACAACACCTGTCTGGTCGGAGGATCCTCCCTTGTCTATTGAGTATGAGTGAACTTTACACCCTGTTCCTCCAAATTTCGTTTTCAATTTTTTAAATGATTATTACACTTTTGTACGTTTAAATGATAGTCCAAGAGTGTCGCTACCAATAACTTGTCTTGGTCTTACAGAAGATATCAATACATACCAGGTGACGTGAGCAAGCGAATGGTGAATCCCGTTTTATTGTCACAAAAATAAAAGGCCTTTACCCAGAAGTGGGACAAAATAGGTATTTATTTATTTCTTTCTTTCTTTCCTTAATTAAAACGGTTATAGGTACGGGTGTAGGTTATGGGTACGGTTAGGATATCCTAATATGACTATCACACAATCTCTAAGTGCCAGAATTGCCCAACCATAAATTCTTCATTAAAATGTGGACCTCTTGGCAAGATGAGTTGATTTCAAATCAGAGTACAATTAAAATCTATTTAAGTAAAAATAACAAAATTAAATTCTAACTTAACTAAAACTATACAGAAACTAAAAAATACCGTCGAAAAATTCATCCACATCGCTGTCGACTGGTAAAGTACCCAAGAGACTGCCGGCATTACCACGTTGTATGGCGATGCTTAGCCTCTGGCCAAGATAAAAGCCAGCCCTTGGGTCACGGGAAGTGTCAACCAGCCGTTTCGAAATTTCTTTAAAAAGACCATGAGCACTCGGACCCCACGGCCCGAGAGTTTCAACCCCAAACGGCTCGAAAATATAGTTTCCGATGAGGTTATTATATTTTCGCCGCTTGAGGTTTTCCGCAGCCGCAGCAGCAGCGCCAGCACAGCATGCCGAGCCAGGAAGATGGGATGGCGCAAGAGTATCGACACACGTAGCGTCCCACACTAAAGGCCTACCCACCTAATCAGAGTTGAGTCGAAGCTAATTCAAGATAATTATCATAGTTTCTGACGCTCCGCAGCTGGGAATTTCACACTTGGAGGGAGTGAAAATAGGTTTGTAGGTCACAGGACTCTGTAAAATCGTTTTGCAAGCGCCATTTGTAACTAGGGTATGATTGGATAGTTTCCCGGGCCAGTTCTTGTCGCAAATGGAACCGCGATTTTGGTAGCTCATTAAAATATTTTGATGGACTAATGTGGTTTAATTTTGGAGTTGGTCGGAAAAAAGTTGTAACTATTAATTTTTTTTTGTTTCATGAATGATGAAAAAAGAACAACTGTTGCTATTTTACTATCAATTCATTTTGTTTAAATGGCATGTTAAATTCCACGGTATCGGTTTTATTCGTGAATTTTCAAGTTTAAATATTACCTAAGAACTAAAATTTTTACTAGGTATTTTTCTTACCGTCTCAAGACTTACTTGCACATCTCAAAGAGTCTGTATCCGTTTTAAAGAAACCATAAAGATATACCCGATAAATACCTCATATACATATACATACAGGTCCTCTCAATCTGTGTGGTTCTTTCCTCAAAAGACCACCTCAGACATCGATCTACATGGTCTTCATATAACCTGACCAAGATTATGTCTGGACTTTAAAAGAGACTGTGACCTCTGAGTTTGTTTCGGCCTTTCTTCTCAGAGTAGTCAGATAGGAAACGCCGACTTCATCTAGTTTAAAAAAAACATGATTGACGTGTAAAAGTGTTTGTACAAACCTACTTACAAAAAAAATTAAATCATTTCATTTCAAATCAAATCAAATCATTTCATATAGGTACCTCGTTTCCACCTTCGTGTATTATTAACAACACTCCGTACAATAATAATAATGGGATGTGGACTCAGCAATCATTGTTTGCCGATAGTCATGACAGCCAATGGGTTAATAGCCAAGAGCCTCAACCAACACCTAAGGAGGCTCTCGTTGGGCAGCTGGATCAAGGGCTTGATTCAGAAAGCGGTACTTCTGGACACGGCCCGCATTGTTAGGAGGTTCCTCTCTCTGAGCCCTGACCGGTAGCTTGGACCCTGTTCCCGACACCGGCGGATCGTTATTTTTTTATATTTTTAAATGTTTTATATTTTTTATATTCTAATATTTAAAAATATAATTTATATGTGATATTTAATGAAATAAAGGAAAATAATAATAATCTTTCCATGCTGTTTTCGGCTACGGCGACCGTTTCACCATCACCCTTTTTAACAACACCCCGTATAATACTACAATACTGTCGTGAGCCTAGCAACCGAAAGTTAATACCAGACCCTTATTGTAATGGCGGCTGGTAAGTAGAAAATCTACATAATAAGGTTAACGCTCTTCTTTACCTGAAGTAAGATTACTACAGCAAAATAAAATGTAATATTTGTGAATAATAGAATATAAATTTACTACTTTCAACAATACGGTCAGGGGTTTCGAAATTCCTTATTTTAGTGACATATTTTATCCGTCGTCTGACCACAAAATACCCCGCGGTTGTTCAACAAGACTTTGGAAACGGTATCTCCTAAAATACCTTTTTAATCGTTCATCAACCAAACCTGAATTCTTCGGGTCTGGTCCAAAGAATGCGCTCAACTGGTTTACTTTTCGCAGAAGAATTCACTATTCTTTCTGATTATCATCACCCGATGGTTTGTTGAATGCAGAACATAAATATCAGGAACACTAGCTTCACTAGGAGTCAATTATTCAATAAAACATAATTATCTTAAGACACTCCAAAATACATAGTATAGCTTTCTATCAGTAATAGTAGATTGTTATACAAGGGTGGAAAGGAATCAATTCCCATACGAGGCATTTAGACGCCCGAGCGCAGCGAGGGCGGCTATTAGTCCGAGTGGGAATTGATGACTTTCACCCGTGTTAAACACTCTACTTTTCATTTCGAATATAAGGAAAGTAAAAAATAGCAGTTTTTCTAAAATATTAATTGATAATAATAACATGAATAGTAGATACCTATATATTAGTCTTTTTTAAATTTGAAATATGGAACACACCGCGTCACTTTTTTAGTGCTGACCGTCCCCACAACTTTCTATTTAGATTCAAAACTTGCATTCAGCCTAATCGATACTCGCAATAAAAAAAAATTGTAGAAACTGAATAAAAAACTCTTTTAACTAACAAAATGTATTGAAATGTAAAGTGTTTGCTGAATACCCAATTTATAGAATTAATTTATCATCATTCTCAAATAAACTTTTGCTAAGCCTACCTAAAAAATGTTTGTTGGGAATTGTGTAGCATACTATTAGAAAGTATCAAAAATAAAATCCACAATAAATAATTGTCCAATAAATTAAAATAATTTTAAACAGCGAGCGCTTTCCGAATATAAATTCAAATATAGAAACATTTCGGCGCGAAATTCAATAAATGCTCCTAGTGACATGATAATTATTAGAAGAGATTGAAATGATATCTATTAGAAAAGCATAAATCATTAAAACAATGCATGTATTTATTGCTTAAAATAATTTTATTTAATTTTCAAGTACTTATCGATTACATTCCTCATATTAATTAATCGTCAGTGGAAATTAAAAAAAAATTGTTGGAATATTCGCTTTCGCACATCATTGCAATAAAAAAAAAACAATAATGGTCGACGATTTTGAACACAAATTGAGTAGGTAGTGGTAATTTGAATATTACGTTAAAACCTGGGCATTTTCGTGTTGTTTATAATATTTTCAATAATATTTGTCACATTTTAAATCTTATCTAAGTAGGTACATCTGTGTGTGAAATTTGTGAAAAGAAAACACGCACGATTGGCGCGAAACTTCGACATTAGATATAAAAAAACTTCATTACCACTACTTATTTACCTTAAACTGTGGATAAATTCGTCGAATAATTAAATGATGTATATGCACAGCCCCCTATGGTGAAGTCAGGATGTTCGAAATCCCCAATTTTTATGTTTTTTAGCCTCGACCACAACTGACATCAAAATTATTATCGTACCTTTAAGTATGTTGAATTTATTCAAGGTAAATTATTTTATGGGGTTTAATGGCGTTAACATAATGAGCTTTTTATCCAACTCTCCTAATTAACGCACATTTATAAGATTTGATGGGTAGCCTAATAAATATTTACATAATCAATTAAGGGTGTCTGACTGAGTTGACTACCTAACCAAATTTAGTTCCATTTTTAAAATTCATTCCCGCCTTAGGGAGGGAAGCAATTACTATGAGTCTTTCCCGCCCTATGGTGGGAAGCAGCGTCTTCCACCCGCTATTCGGATCAAACAAACACTACTTTCCGAGCATGAGAGATGAAAAATATTTTTTTTATAATCGGATCAGTACTTTCTGATATTACTTCTTACAAACACGCAAGCAATTTTAACTCTTAATAATATTAGTTTAAATTTAAATAGCGACCATAATCCATTTTTTGCTATAGTCAGGTTGGGTGAAGAACCTAAACCTGAAGAACCAGTATTTTTATTTGTAGTCTTTGTAGCCGAGGACCTCGAAGAGACACCGAGCTACAAAACTCTCCAATTGAGGCAAACTATTGACTATTTAAAAGGTATCTCTGCTACCTTACATAAAGGTTTTAGTTTATTCGCGAACCTTTTGCCTTGAAAAGTTTTGGGTCCAAACTTTGGATTAGAAAGCGTATAAAGGATTATTTTGTAGTAATAAAACTAAATAGTAATTTGTGGCTGGGCACATAACGATGTCTTTTTTGTTATCCTGAGCTTGATTTAGATCTTTATCACTACAGTTTCAAGTGACTCCTTTATGAATCTGTAGCAGGTAAGAGCTTGGTACAATTTCTACTTACTTAATATAGAATAAAGGCATCTCCAACAAGAACTTATTTGGCAGGAATTATGCCATAATATTTAGGTTTATGATATTATCAGCAAGCATATGTGGTAACACGTATTTTCGTCGCCTCTTGCCACAAATATGGCGGGTCTTACAGCTTGGCGTTATTTATGTGTAAGATGAAATGACCATGTATTACCTACCTGGCCACTAGACATCAGTTATAATATTTTGGTACTTAGAGTTAGGTGCCAACTAGTTTTGATCCTCATTACTTCTGAATGATGTATTTACTAGTCAAATAATTACAATATTATTTCATTATCACGATTAAATTCTTGGAAAAGCGGTTATAGAAGTGCGTATTTTTTCATGTTTAAAAATCACCCTTTAAAGGTCGTATTGACTCACACTTTGAGTTATATAATTATATGCTTGAATATCAGATAAATATAGTTGTTTAATATATTATTTTCTTAAAATTACCAGAATTAGGAGAAACACACAAAGTAGAAACCTAAATTTTCTTACAAATCTTGAGGAATTAAGATTAATCAGATTTCATTACAAGGATAAAATTTCTTTGTGATTTTGTGGATTTCGGCTAATCTATCGATCACTGAGTGACCTAAATTGTTTTTTGATTGGTTTATTAAGGGAGCTTATTCGTTTCCGATTTGTGATTGATTTTGCCTCTAATCTGTTCATGACATCTGAGTTTTATCGAAAAAAAAAGCAAATATGATCAATGTCTCTGCATCTAAAATTATGTAAGTAACCTGTTCTTTAAAGTATCATTCTCATTCGTTTTTTCATGAAAATAAAAACGAGTACCATCAAATGTTTGTAGAACACAATTAATATACAATGCTGTCTTATAATCTTTTAACTGACAAGCTCTGCCCATACTAAAGCAGAAATCGCCCTAAGCAAATCGTACCTTTCTGTTTGTATAATTCAGTAAATATTAATTATTTTGTCTTCCAGTCCGCCTCGGTACCGTTCTTCATCAAAATCTTCAGGTGACACCTCGTAGATTATAATTATTATTAGTTTGATATGTAATAAAAAATCTACAATGATGTGTGTGTCGTGATGTGTCACCACTTACCGTTCGCAGTTCTGAATTTACGCAGATGAAGATGGGCTACTGCTAAAACAAACTACAAATTATTACGCGTATGACTCATGACAGAATTTTGGCAACGATTTTTATTACGTACTTAAAAGTGATCAAATTCTTAACAGAAGACTAGACATTGGTTAAAAAATTGACATTGGAAAGGGAAAACTTATCCAGGAGGAAACACATTTCCAATTAGATGATGCTTAAGTACTCTGACCCAAAGCATTAGGAGGAACAAAATTTGGGAACAGACATTATTGAGGAAACTAATAAAATTAACGAAAGTATCCATAAAGATAAAGGCGTATTGCTAGAGTTTATCTATAAAAAGGGATGGAATTTATTTCGAATCATAAGGTTCTACAGAAATAGCGTGAGGGCTATGAATGTGAACTGTTTATAATATTCTCTTGATAGTATTAACAGGTTCACTATTCACAAAGTAGACATAATAGTTAAACATAAACATGAATCATATATGATTCCTGGGACAAATAATGGGTTATAGTTATTAAAACTTTGTAAATAAAGTTGAAAGTAGTAACATCAAAGGTAAAAAGAGATGTAAAATCGAATATTCTAGTAGCCACCGCTTAGTAAAACTTTGATCACAAAAGACATAAACCTTATCAAAGGCCATAAAAATCATTGCCGACCAACCGAACAAAATTAAATGCTCAATATTGAAAATGGACAGGCGTGATCAAGCATTTACGTTTCATTACCTGACTTACACTCCTAAAGCTACTGGTGCTAGCGCTCCGAGCCTGCAAGAAGAAACATTCGTTCCTATACACTAGCACACACAGCTTTTGTCACAACGACCAAGAAGATTGACATGCGGAATGAACAAGCTGTTTGAGAGGTTGTAAAACGTTCACCATTCACAACTCTGTCGCTTCCAATAACGTTTTCAAAATTGTGTTTGATAAATTGCTGTTCATATTTTCTTTTATTGTCAATAGAAAGTTTTGTGCCAACTAAATGTATTTCTGCATCAATCATTTTTGTTATTGGTAATTATGTTTCAGAGTTTGCGTCTAGCTGCAAATGACTGATGATTTATATTATTTCTAAAGAAATCTTAATACCCATATCGGTTTATGAAAATTAATTTTAATTACAGTACCTATTTATCCGAGTTAGTCAAAATTGCCTGCTGTAAATTGTTGCTTCACGCTCTTTCGAGCTTACTGTACTGCTTTTCAACGTTCAGCCTGTTTGCTAGATATACGTGAAGATCGTACAGCGCTCTCTGCGTTCAATATAACAATGCGTTTAGGATACTGGTGGGGCTGCGCCGTTTCTGTAGTGCGTCAGGGATGTTCGCAGATACGCATGTAGATTACTTTTACGCAACAATGCGTAAAAGGTGCGCTTTCCCTGGTGCGCAGGGTGTGGGGCAGCTCCAACAGAGTCTTAAACATGGTTGCGGGTCGCCTGGACTGTGTTTACGTGGGTCACTGTTGTGCCGTCTCTCATGGAAGGTCGCAACGGTGACCAACCGTTATTTCTTGTGTTTTTTTAGTGTCTGTGGTTAATACCATAGTCGTAAGTTTTACTAACAATCCTGTTTGAGTCTTGGTCACTCTAATAAAGAAAAAATCTATTCTATTCTATTATCCACTCAAACGTCCCGCACCCCGGGGGTTACGTCCTCCTGAAATCTTATTTCAAAATATTCTTTCAAATTGTTGCCTTATATGAAGGCATTAATATATATCCATGAGCCGCGTAATGGTCACATTGGGATGATTTAGTGTATAAAGCGAAAATATTTTGTTTAAATTATCTTTTTAATTTTTCCCTAAAGTACCGCTAATAACAATTTCTCTTACTAAACATTTAATCCCTCTATAATTTACGTTTGTCGTTAAAAATTCATGTTTTACTACTTTCTTGAAAGTTTTTAGTTTTCCTTTCATCTTTCAAGGCACCAATAACAAGTTCCTTATTTATATTGATTGCAAAACTATGCTTCCTTATTACCATTCTACATTACTAACACTTCTTAAACATGGTTATTCTACATTACTAACACTTCTTAAACATGGTTATTCTACATTACTAACACTTCTTAAACATGGTTATTCTGTCTGAACAGCAATCCATCATCAACACCAAAATTATGAACAAAAAATCGTTTCACCATCTAAACAGCTTGTTTGTGCATCTATGTGCATAGCGTTAGAAGAAGGAGACAGTTAGTGCGGCATTTCTAATCTTGTTGGTCGAGCACACAGAAAACAGTTAGTCAAATGTTTTACGCACAGATATAGGAGCAAGGCGAAAGCGCCAGGGTAGCCCTCGAAATTATTTTTTTATACGTTTTTTGCACTTCGCTGGACAGTATTAAGCTGTACGTTGATAAAAATATGATTCGCGACCGTAACAAATATGTATTTACAGAATTATAATCACTAAAGTCATCAATACAACTCTCTAAGACTAAGTAATCCTACTGAATGACTATTTATTGAAATCTTGACATTTTAGGATTATAATAACTTAACAAGTTATATTAGTGATTCTAATGATTAAATAAATATTTGTTACGGTCGCGAATCATATTTTAATCAACGTACAACTTAATACTGACCAGCAAATTGCAAAAAACGTAAGAAAATTTGATTTTCGCGGGCCACCTCAGCGCTTCCCTCTTAACTTGGTATTTTGAAGGTATTTCAAGAGATAGTCATGTTTAGAAGCGTGGATAATAGGACCACAAAATTTGATACCGAAAATAATGTTTTAAAATATTATGATGAAGAATTCTTGGACCAAAAGCCCGCAAAGATCTTAAAAGCTCCCATGAGGAAGATATTACTCATTTTCACTTCCTCATTAGTTATTTTTCTCATTGCCTTTGCAATTTTCTTCCTAAGTTGCGTTTCAAAATACCAAATTATGCTCCAAAACACATAACATTAAAATGCAAGCAATTTGTTCGTTTGTGTAAATAGAAAATTCAGAAAAACAGTGAGTTTTAGTTGTCATACCGCCAGAGGGAAGCAAGATAGATAGTTCGCAATCAACACTTAAGTGACTCTTTACAATTAATTGTGAATAAATCAAGAAAAATTTAGATAAACTACCGTGCGCTTGTTTGACAAAAATTTTAATATTTGTGCTGAAGAAATGTTTTAGTTCCAATTAAATAATAGATGACAACAAAAGTAGGTTCTATTTCAAAATTTTACTTGCAGTCTAAGTTTTGGCTCCAAAAGACGAATTGCTAAAAGTTGCCAATTTCATGAAGATTTTGTCAAAAATAACGCACATATAAAAAAAACTTCCAATTGTCACATTACACAATCATAAGTATCGTTTGTCCCGTTGATACTTATAACTGTAAAGAATATGTAAAGAGCACTATAATAACATTTAAAGCGTTTGCCAAGAAGGTCAGCAACATTTATACACAACAGAGACATATATTTCTGCGTCGAACGGTAAATGCTGATGTCAGTGTGCAAGTTAGCGTTAAAAGTCTTTAACTGTGGTTTACTTATAACACTGGAACACCTGCAACAGAAATGTTAAATACCAACAAAGAAATATTTGTTGAAGTCTTCACATTCAACAAAACAATAATTAATTAGTGATAATTATATTCAAACCTATTTATTTGAAAAAAATACATGAAAATACACACAATATTAGCCAATTTATAATCGAGAGATATATAGACGAGAGTCACTGTTTCTTGATCTGTTTACACCCTGCATGATATGTCATAAAATATATTAAATAAAACACAGAAAAAGCTTTTCATATTATACTATTCTATGTTATACCTGTACTACTAAAATATTATCTTTTACCATGAAATCTCAAAGTAACTTAGACACGTACCATAAAATATGCATTACGTAGGCACTACAAGTATCATTTTCCAATATCAGAGTCTACCTAAAGTTAGCACAGTAAATCCACTATGATCCAACAAAATCGGTTCAAATCTTCAATTTTCCAAGTTTCCTTGCCAAGAGTTTTCGTTGCCCACACAATTTTCTTTCGTGACAATATTATTATTTATTCATATTTTGTCCTTTCGCATTAACCTTGTATGAGGAAATGAAGTTTTCCTCCTCGTAATTTGTTTGAAAGCGTTTTGGGAAAAAGTTCTTCGCCCTGTCACGCAATGTGTCTTATCAAAATTGAGTTATTTTTCGTTTATGTTTTTTTCATACCGCTTTTAATTATACCTACCTGCACTTCACCTAATTACACCTTCCTATGTAGACATTTTCTCCTCACGTTGAAACCCTCCCTAAATAATTTGACAGATGCTATAACTAGACATTTGGTAGTTAAGTAAAACAAAAGCTATCGATAATTATTTTGATAATAGATAATTTAAAAGGGACTTTAAGAATTAGAACAGCAACACTTGATGTTCTTCAGGGAGAACATACCAACCTATTCCGTTATTAAAAGTGAGTTTCTAAAATTAGTAAGTATGAAAAACAATGAAAACAGTAATTTGTTTTTAGTTTATTATATGTTGTGTATTTATGTAAGATAGGCACAACACGAGAGGGGCCGTGGCTAAATAATAACAGCCGCACAGGTCGATCGATCAGGTTAAGCTACGCTTGCCACGGTTGGTCTGTGGATGGGTGACCGTCTTTACATACCGAGACCACCGTGCCTCGGAAAGTACGTTAAGCCGTTGGTCCCGGCTGTCATTCCTGGATCTTTGACAGTCGTTACAAGTCAGATGCTCGAAAGTCTGACAATCAGTCTTACTAAGGGGTATCGTATTACCCAGTAACTGGGTTGTGGAGGTCAGATAGGCAGTCGCTCCATGTAAAATACTGGTATTCAGCTGCATTCGGTTAGACTGGAAGCCGACCCCAACATAGTTGGGAAAAGGCAGATGATGATGTAAGATAGGCACAACACTGCAAGTCTAACGTAATAAACGGCTACAATAACAAAAATATAGGAAACTGAAGTAAATTAGATACTGTACAAGTTGATGGACATGTATAGGTATTACAGGTCTAAATTACAGGCCTGAAGCTTACTGCGGCCTTGAATATGATGTTGCGTTTCATTTTGTTGGATAAACACACTGGGATATAAACAATGGCTCCAAATTCGTTCGTTTTTAAACGGAATAACAAGAAAACGGTATAAAGCAAGTAGTAGCAGCCCGGAGACTGGATTTGTGCCCAGTTGATGGTAATAGGCTCGTCCCCTATTACAAAATGCGGTTGTAGGTACTACAGGTATTCTTCTGCCTAACCCTTGGAGAATTATAGGCGTGATGTTATGTTACGTGAACAAGAAAAAAAACTAAAAAACATGAAGGGTTCCGTACCTACCAAAAGACAAGAACGCCAAAAAAACACGTTTGTTGTATGGGAGCCCCCCTTAAATATTTATTTTGTTTTGCTTTTAGTATTTGTTGTTATAGCAGCAACAGAAATACATAATTTGTGAAAATTTCAACTGTCTAGCTATCGCGGTTCTTGAGATACAGCCTGGTGACAGACGGACAGACAGCGAAGTATTAGTAATAGGGTCCCGTTTTTACCCTTTGGGTACGGAACCCTAAAAATAATCTGAACCGTCGAACTAGTTCATCTGTACCATATTTTGGACATAGTATTTCAATATGCCGCAGGAACCCGTTGGATACGAGAAGCACAGAACCGATCGAAGTGGAAGTGCTTGGCCTATGTCCAGCAGTGGACGTCTTTCGGCTGAAATGATGATGATGATGATTTCAATGTGTAGCTTATCACCTTTATCACTCGAAGCAGACAAAATTACTTAAACAATTGAAGTGGATCATCGAGAGCGCTCAGCGCGCTATGGAGCGGTCATGCTCGGTGAAGGATAAAATCAGGAATGAATTTAACCGGAAAAGAACTGGAGATACCGACATAGTTTGCAGAGTACGCAAGCTGGAGAGACAGCGAGCTCGCCGTCTTTATGGAAGGACTGATGGCCGGTGGAGCAGCCAAATCCTGGAGTGGAGACCGCGTATCGGAAGCATAGTGTGAGCCTGCTAGATAAACCGACAGACCGACAGCCTTAAAAAGGTAGCTATGACAGTCTGGATGCGGAAGGCGGAGGACAGAGTTGTGGCGCAGAGTGGGAGAAACCTTTGCCCAGCAGTGGACTGCGATAGGCTGAGTTGATTGATTCATTGATAAGTGTAATGATTTCACCTCACTGGACTCATAAAGAAATAAACAACATTAGAAAAAGTACATCTCATCATCTATACGAATACCAATATTTTACATGGTTCGACTATCTGACCTACAGATAAAAATGGTTACAAAGGCGACTTCTGTTTAACAAAATACCTTCTGTATTTTTTTATCGTGGCGAATCGGGAAATTGGCAGTTCGGGAAAGAGTCTTAACCGTCTATTCATAAAATATTTTTCCCATATTCAAAGAGTTAAAAAATAACCCCTTAGTCATAAAATAACCATATTCGCCACCATTACATGGAACGATTGATAAAAAATGCAAGAGCGAGTTAACGGAAAAAGGAAATGACCCTCAAATGTGAAAATCGTTTTCCAAATGTTAATAAAAATGCTAATGTTTGTCCCCTTGGGGTTAGCTTCCAGTTTTACCTTATGCAGCAGGCTTAGTAGATAGATATAGTATAGTAGGTGTTATTTGAGGTGATTATTGACTTATATATTTATTGAGGAAGGCAATAACAATGAGTTCATAGATGACAAACGACATCTACAATTAAAAGAAAAAAATAATAATTTGTGAATTATTATTTGTGTTCATATGATTTTTTATAACGGATAATGAATTTCAAATTTAAATGCAATGTTGGTAATTAATTAATTTTCTGTCACTGAATTATTTACATATAATATCTATATGTATCTACTAATAATAAAGCTGAAGAATTTGTTTGTTTGAACGCGATAATCTCTGGAACTACTGGTCAGATTTGAAAAATAATTGTTTGCATTTGATAGCCCAATTCTTGAGGAAGGCTATAGGCTATTTAATATCACGCTATGACCCTTTGGAGCCGAACAAAAAGAAAAAAAAAAGTCAGAATGAACGCTAAGCGAATACGAAGTGTTGCGACGGGGTGGGGGTACAAGAAATTTCACGCAGATGAAGTCGCGAGCAGAAGCTAGTTATTGATATATTTGTTCCATTTTAAATGCGTATATAATGAATTTTAAAATAATATGAATGAACGGACTTAATGTTTTTTTTTGTCAGAGAGCAGCGGTGGCCCAGTGGTAAAGGCTGTACGTCGTACGTTCGTACTCTGACAGGCGCTTCACTTTGTGTCATTTATTTCATCACCACTGCTCTCAAAACCGGTGAAGGAAAACATTGTGAGAAAACCGGCATGTCCTAGAACAAAAAATTCGAAGACATGCTGTGACATCTCCAACACACGTGGTTGATTAGGGCCCATTCCCTCTCACAAAGAGGAGGCCTGTGTCCCAGCAGTGGGGACGTTATATAATAGGCTGATTATGCTATACCTAGTATTAGCAGCACTTGAATTGCTCAATTTCTTCTAATAAATACTAGTTAGTTACCTTGAAGAAACCGGGTAGCATTCGTATTTTATTATGCATCAATCTTTTTACGTTTGGGCGGTAACATACTGGGTTCATTGCAAACATTATATTCAGTCGTTATCCTAACTACCAATGCTCAAATAAATTTAGGGGGCTTACAGGACCTAAACACAAAAAACGCAAGTTTTAGAAAATAAAAGTACCTATAATTATGACAGTAAACAAAATCAGAAAAATATATGATATTCTTGCCAACTAATTCGATACGATAGAAAAAAATCATGAAGATACCTCTAAAAACTTTCTTTTTACTATAAACACCATACTAATAATTATACATACAATCATTCTAATTATTTGTCAGATTATTCTACAAGCAACATACTAAAATTTTTTGTTTTAATTTTTTCATCCATACAATAGATTTTTTGTAATTAAATAATTGCTTGATATTTGCAATAAATTACTAGCGTTGTGTCATCGCGCTTCTCTTTCTTTTCTATGCAGTCCGACAGTGACCACGCTTTAGGTCATGTAAGCCCCTTAAACAGAAAAATTCCAACCGTATGAACATCATCAAAATCTCATTCGTTTTTATGTAACACTCAAACATAACTTTTTATTACATTTCAAAGTCGGTTACTCGTGTAATTTCCAATTCAATAGCGAGTGATTCCCACAAGCATTCCTGCCATCATCCCTCA
The DNA here is from genome assembly GCA_951800025.1 of Oligia strigilis. NCBI lineage: Eukaryota > Metazoa > Arthropoda > Insecta > Lepidoptera > Noctuidae > Oligia > Oligia strigilis. The sequence goes on from OX637551.1 coordinate 3,864,309, forward strand.
TGTTCCCTACGAATGACAGTTGTCAGAAAATGTCATGATACTGACAAAGTTATATTGCATTGTTGTTGCTTTTGTTCAAGTTTCATTTATTATCGTTTGTTTGGGAGTTAACTTTGTTGATTACTATTTCAGCGTGTGCAATTTGGGGCGATTTTCTGGCTCAAAAATGCGGTTACATTACAATGCATGATCAAATAGTTTCTGGCTATCGTCGCCTTTAAGCACAACAAAACTTTTATTAGAAGAATGTGCATTACAATTATCATTCAAACAGATTTGCCTCCAAACCCTCCAATATGTCCGACACTGTTTAGTTTCCCCAAGAAACTCACAAATCCTTACTAATTACTGTTATATATCATTCAATCTCTTCAATCTTCGAATTGGGTCACGATCGGGGGCATCTTTGCCAATAAATAAAATATATGCGATAGCGGGAAACAATATAGAAGACACGTGTAGTAAGAATATACAGGGTGGATTTTTGAGATGGGGTAGTAAGGGTAGGTACTTTAATCGAACCCAGGATCTTGAGCTCAGGAGTAACGAGTACGATCACCAGACCAATGAGCGAACATTATTTGCCTTCCAATTCCAATTATCTACAGAGCACAGTCATCAATCAAATTAACTTCCCTCCGAACCCTCCAATATGTCCGATACTGTTTAGTTTCCTGAAGAAACTCACAAATCCTTACTAATTACTGCTATATATCATTCAATCTCTTGATCTTCGAATTGGGTCACGATCGGGGGCATCTTTGACAATAAGTAAATCTTGCAACTTGCTTAATTTTGGGGGATAGATGCGATAGCGAGAAACAATGTAGAAGACACGTGTAGTGGGAATATACAGGGTGGATGTTTGAGATGGGGCAGTAAGGACAGCAGCAATATTTATAAGATCGATTGGCCTCAATAAAAGTTTTTTTGAAAATTTTCTTGCTTACTGTACATTTAAAAAATATGTATATGCACATCGTTTCTCATAAAGTGAAGGACAGTTAGGGACCGTTTTCCTCTTGGTAGAACGGTAGTTCGTCCAATAGTGTCCGATAATCCTAGTAATAGATATTAGGATCAAAACACTATTGGACCAATTAAGGTTTGAGTACTAGAAAACTCAGAAATAACAAACATAAACTTCTAAGTTAACGCAATCAAAAGATACGGGCGTTTATGTTCCGTTTATAAATGCCGCATATTTTAACACTCGCAAGGGATTCAAGACCTATGGGATACTTCCCGTTGACCTAGAATCATGAAATTTGGCAAAAAGCAATGTCAAAAAGCACAAGTGAAGGAAACATCCGAAAACCGAAAATTTGTAGTACTTTCGATGCGCGAGGCAAACTCGCACTTGACCGGTTTTTTTTATTCCTAGGTACCCAAGGTATCTCCGTAACATATCTACTTATTAAACTGGCATATTACTGGTATATTTTCCAAGTAGCATTATACAGTGTGAGTCTTCATAATGTGCACATATCGAAATAAGGGAAACTAAGCTTAATTTTATCGACGGAAAAATATTAAAAAAAATCTAAAAACAAAAAAAAAATTGTAGCATTTTTTAAATTCTTTTTCGCTGCTGTGACCCCTGTGTAAACAATCGCCCCTCAATTGAGAATTATGGTTTTTTTTAAACAAAAATCTGATATTTTTTCATCAATTTTTACAATAATTGTAAAATTACTCAATAAAAGCCCCGATTACCTACCCTTTTTAATTACTTTAAATTATTCTCCATCGTATCAGATTTCTAAACGTAAAAATACCATGTTTATAACTCAATCACAACATTTCCTATCAACTGTTAAAGAAAGGCCTTGCAATCACCATACTTTAGCAGGTAAAGATCCTTTTAAATATTTTTTTATTTTGTCAAATATTTTTTCCGTCGATAAAACTAGGCTATGTTTCCCTCATTTAGTTATGTGCACATTATGAAGACTCACACTGTATTAGACAAAAGCATAAGCCACGCTTCCCATCCCTCATATAACGCGGTGGGTCGGCCGTCAGTACGGAAGTGCGGCCTCCACTTCCGGATATTACCCGGATGCGGCACGGAACTGCTAATAACTGAACATGCAATAAACGGAACGGTTTTCTGCTTACACACTGTGACTTGTTAGTTTAGGCCCGTAGTGGGAGCTAGAAGTGGTTCTTCATACTCTATTTAAAATTACCTTATGTAGGTATTTAGTATTGCAAAATCAGCCAGTCAATAAGACTGGTAGGCGAGCTGACGGCCCAGGGTTTAATTTCAGAGATTTTCTCATAGGCCACATTGTCATGACACCTCTATGTCAAGTCTAAACACGTGTGGCTTCACAGCCACAACGAAAAATAATGTTACAGCCAAATTAGACCGATTTTAAATTTTCCATAGAACCAGAGATTTTCATTTATCTTTTTTAAAATAAGACATTTCGAAAACGTTCTTATGTAACTTTTTAGACCTTTGTATCCCGATATACAATATACGCATAAATCTATTAAAACTAAATATATATCTCTAATCCATAATAATATTATAAATTTGAAAGTAACTCTGTCTGTCTGTCAGTCTGTCTGTCTGTCTGTATGCTACCTTTTCGCCTAAACCATTGAACGGATTTCGATAAAATTTGGCAGACAGATAGGTTGCATCCCGGGGAAGGACACAGGATAGTTTTTATCCCGATATTCCCACGGGATCGACACTTACATGCGGGTGAAACCGCAGGGCGCTGCTAGTTACCTACATATAAATATAAGCACAAATAAAATATATACATACATGAATATACTAAAAAAAAATAAGACAAACAATGAGAATATGACCACAACAATCAAATGAATGCCAGTATTTACTAAAGGAAGATTTGTACCATTCCAACAACATAGGAACGGCGGTAAAGGAAACAACACAAAAACTACCAAGGTCAAGGTTAAATTTTTGTCCCTGAAGACATTTTATAGTTGTTTGTGTTATAGACAAGGGGTGGTGCCCCTTGCCTATAAGGAGGATGACTGGCGCTTAAAGCCGGATACTCATTAGCGAGCCGCAACTGTAACCGTTGCATGAACCAAAAACAGTGTGTACGTGGTTCGCAAATCTGCTGGGAGCGGTACGCGTGCGGCTAGCAGCGAGCCGACGCAAGGTACTCATATCTGAAACCGTAATGTTGCACGTAACTGTAACCGTTATTGTTACCAAAAACATGGTTTGTACGTGGTTCGCGAGCATGCAACGAGCGCTACATGAGCGATTCGCAGCGAGCCGAAGATTGTCGGTTTTTGCCGCGAATCAAAGGGCGCTCGCAGTGTACTCGTGGACGTCAAGAGGGGAGGTTGTTGCAAGCCGCTGCGAAGCATCAAATATTTACGAGTGTTGATTCGTTTATTCGTCATGAGTGAATGGTCAGAGGATAAATGTCTATTTTTTTCTATCTTCATTAGATATTCAAAATCAGTTGCACTCATTCTCGTCAACTTTTTATAATGACCACTAATTTCTTGATTTTTTTAAGATGCAAAGTAAATCACTTATTTCCCGATACATTTTATGAATCCACCATCTTCGTGGCCGTTTATGATCATCGAGTAAAGTAACGAGTCGAGTAGTAGTAGTATAAATATGTATGCTGCACAAGTGAGAGACACTTCGTCTGACATCGTGGAGTTACAAACCAAAAATGCGGATAGATCTGACTTGTCATTACGGTTACAGTGATGTGGCTTACTCATACACACTAGAACCTCGTTACTGTATCTGTTTGGTTACAGTGACAGCTCGCAAAATGAGTACGCGCGGTGAAAGCGTTCGGGCGACGTCATAAGCCTAAACTATAGACGCATACACAGTAGAACCTCATTCCTGTATCACGCAAGTTACGGATACAGCTCGCTAATGAGTACCCGGCTTAACATGGAATTAGTATAAGGGATTTTTGGGCATCACCATTTATTATAGTAACATACACTACACAACATCACGCCTGTACTTCCCAATGGGTAAGGCAGAGGTGTACCTATAGGACACCCACATTTCGCCAGTAATGGGAGCAAGCCTATTGCCATCAACCAAAAATTCCTGACTCATTATTACTCTCAATTTGAATCATTTTGAAGCATATTGCTAATCCATTGCTTCTTATGTACGAAAAGTGTGTCTGCTTAACAACGGAAATAACGCAATGAATGTTTTTGAACTGTCAAAATGAAACCCATTGCTACTGATAGTCTGTTACGCAATTGCCCTGCAGGCTGCTATAGAGGAATTCCAGATGGAAAGACCCATAACACTTTGCCGGACTCAATAATTGGGTGATATAATAACCAGTCATTTATTTATGTGTATGTATACTGTGTATCTCCTGCGTGGTCTGCCACGACCCCGCCTCATTGTGTCAGAGAAGTAGGGATGGCGGGACGAGCTGGATAGGTTCCACTAAGACTGGAAGGAGTACGCGCGGGCTCGCGAAAGATGGAAGGAGTGGAGGGAGGCCTTTGCCCAGGAGTGGGAAAGCGCAGGCTAATAAAAAAAAAATGCCGTGTATCTCTATCTGTCGGTCCATGTAAAATACTGGTATTCACCTACCTTACCTATTACTGCATCCGGTAAGACTGGGAACCGACACCAACATGGGAAAAGGCTAGGCAGATGATGTTCCTCTGTCTGGACCCGTAACCACCGGAAGCTTTGACTCTGTTCTACTATTAATATGTGATCTTTGATTAAATAATCAATCAAAACAGGCAGCGAATAATACTCGAAGGAACGGAATTCAAATGTTCTTTTTGACCGCTTCCCAACCAGGAGGTCCAAGGAAAGAAAACGCGTCGTAAACAGAAACAAACCTGCGTTGTAAGTCCGTAACACACTTATAATGCCTTTCATTTTGACAGTTCAAGGTACAGACGCCAGCACATCAAGTTACTACAATCTGTCAGATTTCTTTAATAGATTTTCGACTTTATTGCTAAAGCATAAGGTTCAAGGTTGATTGGGAAAATCTGACAGTTTCGGGTAGGTTGACCTGCTGGCGTCTGTACATAGTGATGACGTAACCTTGGGACGCGGGACACGTGACTGGATAAAACACATTGGGTCATTTATGGTGTTGAGCAGAGAAATTTTTCAAACACATGAAGCAATGGATTATGAATTTACTTCTAAATCCTTCGTGAATGTTTTATGCAATTAGGGTCCAGTATTCAAGAGAACTTTAAATTAATATTCAGAATCAAATCAGTCACTCAGAATCAAATCTCTGAAATACCCTTTTTTTTTAATCGAATCAACAACATTATATCTTTGAAAATCTAAACGTAATTTAATACCTAAATAAAACGTAATCTACTGTTACATAATATAACTTGTGAACAACAATAAATACTTGTAATAGACGTGCAATTGTCAATATTGCCAACATGTTCGCAAGTAGGTCGCATCCGTGATCGGAACAAATACAATACTATCTCAGTATATCAATGCATGTGAGGAAATAGCTACAAGAATAGAAAATCAGTAAGTTGGCAATAACTTAGGACTGTGCGCTAACTTTGTAAAAACAGTTTCATCAAATGTCAAAACTTAATCACACTAATATTATAAAGGCGAATGTTTGTATGTGTGTGTTTATATGTTTGTAACTTCTTCACGCTCAAACGGCTGGACCAATTTTGATAAAATTTTGTATGGAGGTAGCTGACACCATGGATTAACATATAGGCCACTTTTTATACCGATATTCCTACGGAATCGACAATTACGCGGGTGAAAGCGCGGGGCGCAGCTAATATTTAATAACGAGCTTCTGCCCGCGACTCTGAATCCTTTATTGTTCCCTGACCCACCCCATCGTATCGCATCACCTGCCCACGCTATCACTTCGTTTTCACTTAGCGTTCAGACTTTTTGGTCAGCTCCTAAGGGCCATAGCGTAATGTTAAATAGCCTATAGCCTTTCTCGAGAATTGGGCTATCAAATACAGAAATATTTTTTCAAATCCGACTCTGGTAGTTCCAGAGATTACCCCATAAATACAAACAAACAAATTTTACCACTTTATAATATATTGGTATTGTTTACGCGGAATAGGCTAAAATTACACAACAAATTAACTTGGTAGGTAGTAAAATGGGACGTTGAAAGACCGCGTGGAGGCACAGAGAAAATCGATCTTTCTTATGGGTTACAAGGATGCACGGTACCTTTATTTCCTCGTCAGCAACTCCTCAGCTCGATCACAGCGGTTTTCACGCACAAAACACCAAGTTTTCCAAGTTTTCTAGGGAGCACAATGTTCTCGACACGAAAGTTTATAGCCAACGAAATAAAAAGTCTAGTGAATGTCCAATGACGGCTCACTTCCGCCGTACGTTCGCCATCCCGCTTCCACGAGTACGATAGGTTCCGTGCAAGGAAGGGATGGGAGATAGGGATGTATTACCAACCAAATAGTAATGTTGCCAAATAATAAAGTTTAATCTGCGATTTAAATTAGCGCAACCATCCCCCCGGGCTTGAAGCGATGCCTTCAAGAATTGAAGCTAATTTACGAAACTAAACTAAACGATAAACTAAGCAATAAACTATGTACCTAATTACTAATGTTAACCTAACCTAAAATGACGAAATTGCTCAATTATTGGTTAGGTAACGGACAAAGACGAACGACGGGGCGCAAGTAAGAGCCAGTCGTCGTCTTAACCCGAACGATGCGAGTGACTCCAGTGGAGTCAGGAAAAACTTCCTCCACGACACCCAATGGCCAGTGTAGTGGAGGCGAATTATCAGTTATAAGAATCACGACCGTACCGACAGCGACCGGATCAACCGGCGTGTTCCATTTGCGACGCGATTGCAAGGTGTGGAGGTAACCGCTCCTCCAGCGCTTCCAAAACGACTGTACCAGTCTATCTAACAATTCATGTCTAGCGATAGTAGTTCTCTCGTCTATTTCCTCGGCAGGCAAATATTTCAAAGGCGTGAGATTTAAAAAGTGCGCTGGAGTTAAAGCGAGCGGTTCCGAAGGATCACTAGAGAGTGTCCTGCAAAGAGGTCTAGTGTTCATTACCGATTCGACTTGGGTAAGAACGGTACTTAATTCTTCGAATGAGAGAATCGTGTCACCTATGACTCGATACAAGTGCGACTTTAGACTTTTAATGTTAGCCTCCCAATTGCCCCCAAAGTGACTAGCAGTCGGGACATTGAGTGACCAATCTATGCGACTCTCAGCTAGCATGTTACCAAATTCGGTATTATGGTATTTTGAACAAAGAAATTCGTGAAGTTCCGAAAGTTTGCGTTTAGCGCCTATGTAATTAGTCCCGTTATCCGAATAAATCCTACTCACCGGGCCACGCCTTGACAAGAACCGCTTGAAAGCACCCATAAAATTAGCTGTGCTAAGGTCACCAACGAGTTCAATGTGCACGGCGCGTGTAGTCATGCAGACGAACAGACAAACGTAGGCTTTGGTGGAGCGAACACCTCGGCCGCGAGACATAGTAACCCTAAACGGTCCGGCATAGTCTGTGCCCGTGTGGACAAACGGCTTAGCGGATTGGACGACACGACAAGAGCGATGATCCGCCATTTCAGGGAAACTTGACTTAGGACGAAGGCGAAAGCAGGGAATGCACTTATGGATCCTATTCCTAATTAAATTACGGGCAGAAAGTATCCAATACCTCTGACGTAAGAGTGACATCAGCAGGTCGGGACCTGCGTGACAATTTAATTTATGATGGTATTCGACGAGCAAATTCAAAACGAGATCCTTGCTTGGAAGCAAAATGGGATATTTCCCTTCATAACTTAAATCCGAATTTCTTAAACGGCCTCCTACTCTAATGAGTCCGTCCTTGAGAAACGGCTTTAAGTGTCGTAAAGCTGGACTACAATCCTTGCCTTCCCCGATTTTAGCAATCTCAGTGGAGAAATAAAGGCGTTGAAGCTCACGAAGAACGAGTAATTCAGCGAAGTCATAATCCGACGCTGACATGCGATGTCTAACAGGTAACAACCTGACAAAACGACAGACGTAAATTACTACTCGAAGTAATTTACTCCAAGACGAGATGCGATCTACTAAAGAAAGAATAGGAGATCTTTCATTTGCTACAGCGGATAGCAACGAAAGCTTCTTCTCTTCGGGTGCTTCAGGCACCGACGAAGGACTGAAAGGAACGACAGGCCACTGTGAGACGTCCAAACGGGCCCACGGAGGACCACTGAACCAAAGCGGGTGGTCAACAATTTGAGAAGGCGTGAGACCGCGTGACAGACAATCTGCGGGATTGTCCGTACCGGACACGTGATACAAATTTTGTGGCGACAAGTCGCTTTGTATTTTCGACACTCTGTTGGCCACAAAGGTGTTCCACCGATGGGGTGACGAATGTACCCAACAGAGCGCGACTGTCGAATCCGAAAATGCGAATATGTTACGAAAAACAATGCGGTGCTGACAAGCGACTATGACATTTTTTATAAGTTGAGCTAGCACAAGAACAGCACAAAGCTCCAGACGAGCGAGAGAAACGACTTTCTTAGGTGAGACTTTCGATTTAGCGGTTAACAAGCAAACGATATTGCCATCGCTATTTTGGACGTGGAAGTAAATCACTCCCCCGTATGCCTTCTCACTGGCGTCTGCGAAAGCCAAGATGGTGACCACACTATCTGCGACGATACCAACGTGACGTGGGATTTTTATATTACAGAGCAACGGGAGCTCTTCCTTGAAGCGAGTCCACAGCCTGACTATATCCTCAGGTGGGGTATCATCCCAGTCACAATCACGCAGCCAGAGCTGCTTGATTAGAAGTTTAGCGTACAGGACGACAGGTGCAACAAATCCCATGACGTCCCATAATTTAGCGACACACGATAATACTGTACGTTTAGTACAATTTTGCGCGGGAGTATTGACTCTCATGCTGAAGTGATCTGACGTAGGCGACCAACACAAGCCCAGTACTTTCTGCTGGTCGGACTCGTCGAATTCTTTGACAGCTAGCAGACGATGCGAGGGTGGAATAGAATCTAAAACGGCTTGGGAGTTACTGGTCCATTTAACCAATTCAAATTGACCAGCTTTCATGAGGCCTATCATCTCCGAGGCGGTAGAGATACCCTGGTCTTCCGTGAGGACGGAATGGACGAAATCATCCATATAAAACCCTGAAGTGACGATATTTTTAGCCTGAGGGTAGGAGCCACCCTCATCCTCTGCTAGCTGCCTAATAGTTCGCAGCGCATGGAAGGGGCTAGACTTAAGCCCGAAAACAACACGATTAAATTCATAAACCTGTAAAGGTTCTTGCGGGGAAAAGCGATACAAAATGCGTTGGAAACGCCGATCAGATTCTCGGATCCCAATGCTGAGAAACATCTGACGAATGTCTGCGGAGAGTGCAACCGAAAACAAACGAAAATCAACGATAATATTAAACAAACTCCCTTGCAGGTTTTGCCCACCGTACAAGAGGTCATTAAGCGAAATGCGGGAGGTAGTTTTGCAACTACCATCGAGAACGACACGAAGTTTGGTGGTGACCTTATCATCCCTGATCACCCCATGATGCGGAATAAAGTACGAAACTTCTGATGAATCAGAATTTGCAGGTGATATATAACCCTTTTCTAAGTATTCGAGGATGACGCTATCATACGCGACCTTTAATTGTGGAGAAGCTTGCATCTTCCTTTCCAAGCAGTGAAACCGACGTTCACTTGCTTGGCGTGAGTTACCAAGGGACTCGACATCACCCTTGAAAGGCAGAGCTACCACGTATCGACCGTCACTATCCCGAGTAGTGGTGCGTGTATAAAATTCCTCACACTCCCTGTCGTCCGAGCTGACTACAGGGGGAACATCCACCTCCTCCAATTCCCAAAATTTCCGGACCGCAGAGTCCAGTGGGTCCGCGGTACAACAATATGAAACGGTCGAGTTGCTATCAACACGGACCGGAGCGTCACCTACTATAACATAGCCAAGGACAGTTTCTAAAGCAAGCGGTGATACATATGGCGGCTGTCCTTGAACTTTATTCGACAAGAGTAAGTGTGGATAAATCGAAGCACCGATCAATACTTGAATCGGGCCTGGAGAAAAATAGGTGTCGTCTGCCAACGGCAAGTTTTTGAAGTTAGACAAGAGTGAAGAATTAACCGTGGCAGTTGGTAAATGTTCAGTAATTTTATCTACTACCAAAGAGTCGACACTATAATTTATGTTACGATCGAAGCGAGAATGAAATTTAAATTCTACGGAACCCTGAATTGTTTTACTTGAACCACCTATTCCTTTCACGGCGGAACAAGTAGGTCGATTATTTATGTTCAAACCTAAGCGTTGACAACACTCACGTGTGATAAAGTTACTTTGCGAAGCGCTGTCTAATAATGCACGAACAATGTGTTTATTACCATGAGAATCCACGACAATAATACGCGCAGTTGCAATTAAAACCGTCGTGGGGCATCGAGACAAATGGTCAACCTCATTATTATTAGCTGATAACGCACACAGCGGCAGCGCGACGTCATCGCGAGCGGAGGCAGCGTTAGCGTCACTAGGTGCCGCATTGGCAGCGGTAGCAGACGCGGCTTGCCGGCCCCCAAAGCACAATAATGAATGGTGCTTTCGGTGGCACTTTCTACATCTAGAAGTTGACTCACACATGGAAACACGATGTCCACTACTTAAACAATTTATACATAAATTATTAGACTTTACGAAGTTAAAACGCTGATCCGGGTTATAACTATTAAATATCCTACATTTATAAATGTAATCATGTTGCTCACTGCATAGACTACATGTAGTTTTCTCGGGACCAGAGGTGCTGGCGTACGCGACGGTAGACTTACGTTCGAGTGGTTTCTTGTTATTGGTGACCCTAGCAACAGATGATGAAGTACGTTCTAACATTTTTATATGGTCACGAACGAAACAATCCAAATCAGAAAAGGATGGAATTTCGAAACTATTAGATCTTAGTTGATAATTAGTTTCGAAGGCACGCACAGTATCTTGGTCGAGTTTCTTAATAGCAATATGTAACAAAATGAAATCAGCGAGGTCATTGACCTTTGTGTTTTTTAAAGCGGCTACAGACGACGAGAATTTATCGAGGAATGATTCTAAATTATTTGGGGTTCCAGTCGAAATAGATTTAAATTCAAATAATTGATCTAAGTATGAAGTTGCGGACTGACGCTTATCTTCATACCTTTTACAAAGCAAATCGAAAATAAGGGGGTAATTATCAGCTGATGGATTTATTCCAGCACATATTGAACGAGCCTTGCCTGTTAATTTTCCTATCAAATAATATAACCTCTCACAGTCTGTCAGAGAAACATTATTATGCACTGCGTTTTTATAACTAGCGATAAACAATGGCCAATTTCTATGGTCTCCGTTAAATTCGGGAATTTCGATAGGAGGTAGTCGAGGCGACCTTTTGACCTCATTACGAGATTGAATTAGCAGTTTTTCTTCTGCTCGCTTTACACGGCCCAAAAGGTCTTCGAATGAAGAAAGCGCCTGATAGGAAACAGCGCAGTCAGGCTTTAATTTGAGCTCATGGATAACAATTTCGTCCAATATGTTTTCGAAGTCTACACGCAATGAATCCACTGTTTTAATGTCACAGAGGAAGGACTCCTTATCGAATCCTTCTAAGTCGATTCTTTTTGCCTGATCAGAAATGATTTGCATGCGAGCAAATATCCGATCGCGTTTCGATATTAATCTTTTTAGAGTTGCGTCCGCCATATTAGCGGCTTACGACTAACTAAATAAATAACTAAATATTTACGACAAGTAGGTAGTTCTGGAAGTACTGTGAACCGATTACACTCCACAAATTACAATAAATGATTTTGTGAACGCACGAATATGTTGTATTCAACAGAACAATTACAAGTTATGCGGTTCGATCGCAATTTGTTACCTACCTACGATGTTTGTTACGTAATTACGTTCCTGGGTCACGAAACGAAATAATGTGCCTAACGTATTTGTTAGGTTTGCGGCTGCGAAAATCTAACTTACTTGCTAGATTACGACGATACGACACAACGAGACGATACGATACAACGAGACGATACGATACAACGAGACGATACGATACTTTAGCGGGGTTTACGAGAATTAACGATAATTAACCTAACTGACCGGCGCGTGCGCGCGGCGCGGTTACAATTGCGAGATTTGCGACAAATTGACCCAGGATAGGGGAATGGTTGGCTATTCACTGATTCCAGATGGAATCCGGCTCGAAAAGGACCAAATGTTTACGCGGAATAGGCTAAAATTACACAACAAATTAACTTGGTAGGTAGTAAAATGGGACGTTGAAAGACCGCGTGGAGGCACAGAGAAAATCGATCTTTCTTATGGGTTACAAGGATGCACGGTACCTTTATTTCCTCGTCAGCAACTCCTCAGCTCGATCACAGCGGTTTTCACGCACAAAACACCAAGTTTTCCAAGTTTTCTAGGGAGCACAATGTTCTCGACACGAAAGTTTATAGCCAACGAAATAAAAAGTCTAGTGAATGTCCAATGACGGCTCACTTCCGCCGTACGTTCGCCATCCCGCTTCCACGAGTACGATAGGTTCCGTGCAAGGAAGGGATGGGAGATAGGGATGTATTACCAACCAAATAGTAATGTTGCCAAATAATAAAGTTTAATCTGCGATTTAAATTAGCGCAACCAGGTATAGAAGTATAGATAATAATATCAGGCTTTTAATGGGACGCGGTCACGCGGTCGGTCACCTACGAGTTGGACAGACCTTAGCGTCAACACAAACCTCCATAGTTCAGAGTTTCCAAGAGTAAGTGGAGGAGCATCGCGAGGGCTGCTTTGGCCAAAGAAAATGCAGAGTCATCAACCACGACCACTCTGTCAAAAGTGAACGACTAAGCAGGAGGAGGATTAATGGGACATAACTGCAGGGCAAAAAGAGAGAAGCCACGAGAATTGATAACCACGGTTACTCAATGCGGGTTGGCAATTTCAGACTTTTTTTACAATAAGTTCACGTTTCTTTACGATATTTTTTCTTAACCGATGTCAGTGATGTCCACGATAAACCCAGAAACTACTATGAATTGGAACTTCCCAGGATTTGAACCCAGTCCAGTCTGTCCCAGCAACCTTTTGAGTTCATCTGTCCGTCTTACTGGGGCATCCCACTCTATGCTTGCCGACAAACAGGTTTTTTTTCATGACAAATAGTATTTATTTAAAAAAATGTAGGTTCATGAAACCGAAAGTACATAAACACCATCTAAAAACAGTCATGACAGACCAAGATTCCACAGAAAACGCACGAAGCAATACAAAAACAAGTAGTTGAAAACATATATTATAAGCATAACTTCTATAAACTTTTAAAGTACTCAAACTCCAGCTTCCAATCTTTTCCCTCTGGTCGCAATCGATACGGCTGGTCCGAAGCGTCGGTCCGACAATTCAGCCGTTTATCCGGTTCAGTTGCGATCCATCCGGTCGACTTTTCGATTCCTCGGGGGCTCAAAGTTGGGTAAAATGTATTCATTCTTGTTGGAAGCCTGATTTGAATGGGAATATAGATGGCGTAGGTTTTAGTAAAGATCAGTTTAGATTTGAATTGTTTGTAATTATGAGATAAATATAGATGTTGGATGTTCTTTGCTTGTTGTCTGTCAGTCCAAATGTCAACACTGAAATTCAGATTTGATGTACCTATAATTCCTGGTGGAATATTAACTTCATCATATTCCTTTCAGAGTAAGTCTCTAAAAATTACCGATATTCAGCCCCACCTTGCTATCTATGTAAATTATTATTCTCACAAAAAATGTAGGCACATAAATAGCCATTAAATTAGCAAATTTATTAGCGAACTCCACGAGCTCATTTAGTGCGGTCAACACGCGCGGTACGGGAGACGCAGTACGAGCCGCAGGCCGACACGAAGGCACGCTTAGCAGTCGATGTTTTCTGCCACGGAGATAATTATTCGGTGTACAGAGTAAAATCAGCTCATTTTAGATGTCAGGAACATCCGTCATACCATTCCATAGTTTGACAACCTAGCCTGCCTAAAGACAAACACCATGTAATGACTATCCAATAACTCATTTTTCGTAACAAGAGAAAACCATTAAAGGTGAAAATTCATTAAAGTTTATAATGATTTCCTATTCCGTGCAGAGATTGGGAACAAGCGAGTTAGTGGTAGGTACTTAGCCGTGTGTCACACCGACGTGTAACTTACCGATTTTTATTTATTATGGGGGCGCATAAAACCAGAAGAAAAATAGAGTTTCACCCGCGCCTTCTTGCCTATCACTCTCATCAACACGACGAAAACAAGGATCCCTACTCGCCAGCAGAAACTTTTCGCCCGGCGTATTTGAATTTAAACCTTCTGTGGTAAGTATAAGCAAAATAATCAAGATGGCTCTATTCAATGTACCTAAGTATGATCGCTGTGTACAAGTAGATAATATTAGTCAAAATTATTGTATGTCCGTGAATCTGTTTCTATGTCCGCGTCCGCGTATCGGCAAGCGTGTGGAACGCCCCCAGCTAGATGGACCGACGTCCTTTAAAAGATGGCTGGGACAGACTAGATGCAGAAGGCTGAGGACATAGTGTTGTGGCGCAGCCTGGGAGAGGCCTATGTCCAGCAGTGGACTGCGAGAGGCTGGGTAGATTGATTGAATTTATTTGTCAGAAAGCTTACAGTGTTATATCGATTTAGGTTTAGACAGGTCAACAATTAACGCTTGCAATTTCCATTTCAAGCTTCCACAAATTATTATGTCTTTTTTGTAAAGACAGAAAGTTGTAATGATTTCGTCAGCACCTTTTAAAGTAATTATCCAATTGACAAGTTCAAAGAAAATAAGTAATCAGCTTAAGCCATTCCTTATCTTCTACTGCTATCTGAAAGTCCTGTTACTGTGAATGAGAACGATTGTACCGCAACAACGCTTGACAGACATATTAGTGATTACAGAGGAAATTATAACATTGTTCTGAAGACTTCACAAAATACAATAAATTAGGAAATAGCGCGGATTAAGTTCTGTCATTTTACGAAAACAAGTTCATAATTCAATCATCATTTGTGCATTTTCTCAATTATGTTACTGTCGAATTCCAGTCTAACTGGATGCAGCTGAATACTAGTATTTTACATGAAACGACTGCCTATTTCACCTCCACAACCCAATTACTGGGTAATACTGGTTGCCAGATTTTCAGACTTCTGATTACCAAAAATCAAAGTTCAACAAATGACAGTCGGATCCAACAGCTTAGCGGACTTTCCCATCCATGGACCCACCTCGGCAAGCTTAGCTTTACCTTCAATGGACCCATGCGGCTGTTATTATTTAGTATGAATATATACATACATAAAAAAAAGTCATTATTCAAACTTTTTTCTTTTAAAACTCGATACAGAACGGTGTGACAGCTGCCCTATTTATCCATGAAGTTCGACGTGGCTTAATGAGCAATTTCCGAACGAACCGTACTAATGAATCTATCTGAAATTATACACTGGAAGCCTCCATTACTTTTTACGTTTATATTTCATTCAAACGCCCACTGATTGGTATAAAAAGCCCAATTTTATGTAAATAATAATGACGCTGGTAGTATAAAACAATGGAAAGAGATTAACTTTGCAACATTTATGTGTCAGTAAAAATGATTTTGAAATACTTAAATATTATTACGAGTTGGTGAATCCAGTCGAGATTCTGAATTGGTAATGACTTTTTGAATAAATCACGTAAATATAGCTTAAAAGTTTTAACTTCAGTATACAAATATTTTATTTCACATAAACCTATATACACAATGCTCGGTGTCTGTACATGGACAATAATATTATGTAACGTCAGAAGCACGTTAGTGCTAGGTGCACGGTTCCGATTGGTCGTTTCCTGTGGGGAAGCCCCACGGTTACATGTTTAAAAATAATTGGCTTTTACATAAACCTGGGTGGTTTTGTAAACTAACAATTGAGGTACCTACCTAACATTTTCTTCAATATAAACATAAGAAAATGTCAAGTTATAACATCTGTCAAAATATCTCGAAAGAACCCCGTTCATGCAATTCAAAATCAAAATCTATATCTGAAATACATAACATTTACCTAAGAGTTTCAGTCTAGAATTTCAACACTCCACTCATCTGAACTAGTTTGTACCGCAAATGTCGTAAATCTCAAATGCATACTAATCGTAGCTGCAAGTTCTCCCTGTACTCTATGTACTCGAGGCAATTAATTATTTACCTGCCACCTGATTGGATAAACCGCTGTCAAACGCACCTGCTGCCTATTAATTAGGTAATAAATCTAGTGACGTTAGCACCTGCAAAATAATGTTACTTTAGGAATTGTGTTTTGAAACTTTGTGCTAACTTTAGTGTAGTAAAAATCACTTTAGGAATTATTTTACTAGATTTCGTGCGACCGAAAAATTACTGAAGAATTTTTCAGTAAAAAATATAATTCCTGTAGGTTTCGTAAACATTAATATTTCTTTAAAAAAAATCACATACTAATTTTGAATATTATTGTTGTGGTATAAATATTTTAGCTGTACCTTGCTTCTGTTTCTGGGGTCCCTGAAGTCTTCCTTTGATGCCTTCCTCCGCTTGTCCTTCAGAATCATACGAGCTGCTGCAAACGCCATCTTGATGCCTCGCCTTTTTAGCCTTTTTTCGAATGCCACTCTTCACTTTAGTAAGAACCACTTTAGGTGTCACCAAAACTTTCGTGAGTCCCCAACACTTTAGTGTCCCCCCACCACTTTAGCGAGACCCCAACACTTGAAGGGAACAACACTTCAGGAGTCCCCCAATACTTTAGGATTCCCCCAACAATTTAGGTATTATCACTTTACTTAAGGGGTTAATAGTACAGAATCACAGACTTATAATTTTAAATTGACGAATTTAATTGCTTTTGGATTTCTTTTTTTAAACTGCTAGTTCTATTCTAATTAGGTCGATACTTTACTTTAATATCGATATTTTTCAACGTTATTTTTTAAAACTTAACAGTTATTGCCTTTTTCGTTGTTGTTTTTAACGACAACAATTATTTTTAACGAATTATTTTACACTATAATTGAACTTATTTAATTGAAGATCACTCTTAACCTGGAATTGGAAAATTGTGGTTCCTAAGAATATGTTGTCGAGAATATCTAAATTACATGAGAATGTAAAATATTTTTCTAATGTTTACACCAGGGGGCCTAAAAACGTCACTTTGGCAGAATCATAAAATGATAACATTATGAATTATAATGGACAGTTAACTGTTAAGTTAATCGTATCAAATCCCATTGGTGAAGGATTTTTAATTTTTTTTGTCTGTGCTAAAATACCAATCAATCCAATCCCAATCTCTTTAATTATACCTACTTAATGCAGCGAAATAAAGAAAAATACGGACTGTCTTCGCAATATTATGATTAATAATGTTATCCTTTTATGATTCAAAAGTCTTTTTAGGCCCCCTGAAATGCATAATTATGAGCTTATAGTTTTTATTACAGTTTTTGTTTTTAGTTTTTTTGTTTTTATCATAGATAAGAAGTCTTTTTCAATTTAAAAATATATAATCTCTGGGTACGCTTACGGCGAAGAAAAACATCAAGAGGAAACCGACATGTTCCAGAACCAAAAATTCGAAGACATGTGACATCTACCAACCCGCACTGGGCCCGCGCGTGGTGGATTACGGCCCACTCTTTCTCACTGAAAGGAGGCTTGTATCCCAGCAGTGGGAACGTTATAAGCTGATTATTTTTAAACGCTGACAAAAATAAATTATATTTGTCAAATATTTAACAAAGACTCGAGGCATTGTCCGATAAAAAGGAAAGAATTATATTTTATGAAAGTATCCGTTTGATCTCTCTATTGTTAAATGGTTTTTATTGTTTGAAGACGATCTTACGAGTAATAAGGAGATTTCTAAAGAAATAAGATCTTGGTACTTTCCTCGTTCAGAACAATCTTTATCATCCTGATCAATGCAAAATAGGTCTGCAGTAGGTATCTATACTGTTTGTGTGGCTGACGGTTGCCCCACGTTAAATATAACTTGAAAAAATCCTTAAACCAATAGTCCCTCGATACCAGAAAATAATAGAATAAAAGTAACGTGAAAATATGCTTGAAAAATTCAAAAGTTTAAATCAATTTGCCTAACCTTTTCCCAACTATGTTGGGGTCAGCTTCCAGTCCAACTGGATATAGCTGAATACCAATATTTTACATGGAGAACATGCCTATCTGACCTCCACAACCCAGTTACTGGGTAAAACGATACCCCTTGGTAAGACTGGTTGTCAGACTTTTGGGCTTCTGATTAACATTTTTCATTCAATATTCGTTTCAACTCTTATAATATTTTTCCAGCTGCACATTTCATTTAAAAGCACACTCAAGTGCAAACAACAGAAATCTCTTTCCAACTGCCCTCTAAAAATGACATAAAACAAAAAAAAACAACATGTTTCGAGTTGAACATCAATTGTGTTGAAAGCACCCTCACAAAATGAGATATAAGTCCATGTAACCCCAGATTCCCTGGTGTAACAACGTCGCTGAGACTCTTCGCGACAAGAGCCCTCTGTCGCATCAAACTACCCACATGAATTATCTCGTCATTCAACAAAGGAAATTAAACCTTATCTTTTTGAGATTAGAGTTGGAATTTATGTGTGTTTTTGAATGATAAAGTTATGCAGTATAAAGGGCTGTTAAGTTTAAATTATTGAGTTTATTCCCAGTTTGGGCTGTCGCTTCTGAGTTAAGTGTGGCTTTGAGGATAATGTTAGTATTTTTTTGTGATAAAATGTGGTTAGTTTTGTCGTTTGATCTTTGTCGGGGCAGGCATTAGAATGCACTAAATGATTATATTATACAGGAAGGTTTTTTTATCACCATCTAAATTTTTACAGAGTGTCAGAGTTCTACCCATGAATATGAACAACTTTCACTATGGGACCAACTCTGAAATCATGAAAAAAAAAATCTGCTGTTTAATACAAACGTTCAATACCTACTTGACTAAACAGCTGATTTTTTTTTTTCGTGATTTCATTTTAATCCTGCAACTTTTGCTTACCCTCTTAAACGGAAGCGTGAAGATATATCTGATAAAACTAAAACAAACAATCTGAACTGGTAGAGCTACGGCAATTACCGCCGCTCACAAGGAAATCGATGGAATACACGAATTGTGTGCAACTTACAATCGATAAGGACCGGTGAATGCAAGAGACACGAAGTAAATAATACAGAGTGGTGTAGCCCGGAGAGTCACACAGCTTACTATTTATCTCGGAAAAAAATACCTCGCATGGCAGCGCTGACTTATTACTTTTTAATTAATTATTACATAGGTATAATTCTGTAGTCTGACTTCAGATTGTGTTTTTAATAGAGTTTAGTGTTGCTTTGTATTTTTAAAGTTTAGATTTTTAAGTATTAGCCGTAAGTTAATCTTTCATTTTATTTGATAGTATGTGTTTGCAAACCACTATTGTATTTGGGTCATCCTGTAAAGATAGTGTGTGTAAGTTTAATATTTATATATTTGTTTTAAGAAAGTTGTTTACTTTTACCATGTTTGTAAATATGTGAGCACCATGTATCTATCAGATAATTAATTTATATGTCGTGGTTTCATTTCTAATTCTTTTACCTATTGTGGTAGATATATAAATTTTATTTTAGGTGCTTGCAAGAATGCAAAATATTGTAAAACATTTCAAAAGAGTAACGGTGGAGTTTCTTGCCCATTCTTCTCCATACGAAAACTACCTTTTAGAAGGGCGACTAGAATTAATTCTATTTTATTGTAATTTTTGACGTTCAAGAGTGCCTTTTATAAAATACATAATAAGTGTCTTTTTTTTAAATAATTGATTTGACTTTGACTTATTATTGACCTTTGAATTACTTATTAGTGTTTTAAATTTTCGGCTAAGTATACACAGTCGCTGGGACATCGAGACGCACAATGTCTTTGCAATGTGCGCTGTGGCAGAATTTAGACCAATGGGCCTTCGATCGAATCAGGATTGAGGAGATCCGCAGGAGAACCAAGGTAACCGACATAGCCCGAAGAATTGCCAAACTTAAGTGGCAGTGGGTAGGGCACATTGCTCGCAGAACAGATGGCCGATGGGGCCGAAAGGTTCTGGAGTGGCGACCGCGTACCGCGTTGGAAGGCCTCCCACAAGGTGGACCGACGACATTGTGAAGGCCGCAGGAACCCGTTGGATGCGAGAAGCGCTGAATCGGTCGAAGTAGATGTGCTTGGGGGAGGCCTATGTCCAACAGTGGACGTCTTTCGGCTGAAATGATAATGAAATGTTAACACAAAATGATAATTATCCTCTTTCAATCACACACATGTCCCCATAATTAGGTACCTATGCTTCATCATAGCATAACACCGTCCCCATATCAAATTGCATTTAATGATACCTTTGTAAGCTCCGCTAATGGTCGGTTTCGTTGATATTGATTTTGATTCCTTCATGCATTGGCCTTGATTATAATTAAATACAAGGTACCAAGGGCAGCATGTTACTATGGAATCAGTACGTGATCCTGAACACCCCTTTTTTTTTTGGTTTGAAATTATTAAATAGATTCTCCTGCTCTGCGCGGAGCGGGACGGTGTGTCATACTTTTACTGACTAAAAACCCACCAGTGTTCCTTCAGTTGCCTGTGCCAGGGGCCACGGTATCTCTTTCGCAGAACGGCCCTAGCGGACCCCGTCAGTTAGTGGTGACATCTCTTTGAGGCGCGCGTGGAACACAACGCGCCGTCGACCCGGGCCTGGTCCTTACCGGACGGCGAGCTGCCCATTGCTCGCCGTCCGCAAGCCCGCGCCTACGGTGGCCGGGAATCGGCTGTCGACTCCCAACGCCCAGGGCGTCTCCTGCGGCGAATCCTGAACAACCCTGCATTGAAATTTTCGCCGGTTATTTAAAAAGAAATCGCTATTCCGTACATTTTGACCGGTAGGTATCGCAATTTTCTATAAACAGCAGATTTTTTTCTTTTTTTATAACGGACGAAAAATTTTTACTCTAGTATAACGTCCTCATGTGCGGAGTTCATGGTTACACTTTGCGCGTGGATGTCCAGTCACCCTGTATTTTATGTACCTATATGTTGGAAACTACTGCATTCACTCATTTATGGTATTTTAATACCTGGTATGGTATTCTTCTCATTTTAGGAAGGAATGGGCATTCATCCAGTGTGATCCAGTTAATCAAGTTTTACTTATTTAACAGACAGCTGTGCTGCTGAAGAGTTTGTTGCGTCACTTCATCTCAGTGAAAGTACCCGAAAGTGGTGAAGGGCGGGCGTTTTGGGGAACTGCCTTAGGTACGTAATTTTGAGGTTCAAAAAGTGTTGAGTTTCAGCTTACTTTGAATAAATAAATCGCTTTTGGTTTTGATATTGTGCGATTAAGTCCAGATATTTTATACTTGGTCCATTGATGTTTTACCCTAATTTTAAAAGTTTGCCATTTAAAAAATATTAATACAACCAGACTTTAGAATCGACTTTCCTAAAGCCACAACGACAAAAAAGTATGTAAAAGAAGAACCCCTGAATTTTGTACTATCATTCCAGTTCATTCCACAATCTAAACGCCCGCACACAAAATGTTTTACAAAGCGCTGCAGCGCTGCATCGCTGGCGTGTCGACATTTTCAATCAGCGCTTCACGCAAGCGAATAAAAACTAAAAAACTTTATCTACAGAATCTCTATTCGACACAAAACATGAAAGGATGAAAAACTAAAAATGAGAGAGACTACTTGCTTTGTTAAAAATAAAAGATAGATTTTTTTTTTGCGTACATCTCTATGCGGTATTAAAAAATCGTTACCTATAAGAAAAATGTATGCAATTGTTTTTTGGAGATATGAGGAGCAGGGTGTAAAGTTCACTCATACTCCATAGAAAAACGAGGATCCTCCGACGTGACGGGTGTCGTGTCTGGTGGGCAACCGCCCGACCATTGTTTTTATTTTTTGGGAAGCGCCTTGCTTGCTTGGGTTGCCTCAATAAATTGAGGTCTCCAACCAAGGCTTATAAAACTTAAAAGCTAAGCGACTACACGCTAAGGGCACCCCCTGTGGGGTACGGATCTCGGCTTATGGCGTCACTGGGAGAGGAGAGCAAGGGACAGGCTGGATCGGAATTATGTCCGACGATTGATGTCGGGATGTTGTATATAAATTCTAGTTGCGCGATGCAGGATTTTGCGTGACTTCACATGTGATGTGTGTAGTTCGCATGTGGCGTTGTAGATCCCGTACTACAGTTTCATGTGTTCGGGTAGCTACAACAAGAAACCAATGACATTGTATTATTTCAATCAAGTCATAATGGCGGTCATTGGAGTGCGTTGCATTGCTGGCTCGTATCTTATAATGGATCTAGGTGTGTTCCTGACATCTCGAATGGATGAAGTGGGGACGTAGACGTATTGAACTTAGTTTATGTATGTGGGCTTCAATATAATGTTTTGATCCACTCATCATCTGCCTAGCCTTTTCCCAACTATGTTGGAGTCGGTCTCCAGTCTAACCGGATGCAGCTGAATACCAGTATTTTACATGGAGCGATCTGACCTCCTCAACCCAGTTACGGGATGATAATAAAAATCCAAGATGGCACCTACTAAAATTTTCAAATTTTTCAACATGGGTGTCGTTTTCACGGTTTTCAAATTACGACAGCTTCTAATAACGCATATTAACACTTTCTCTCTCTGCCTCTTTCTATTATATACGAAAGTGCGTTAATGCAAGTATCGCGTAAGGAATTTCTTTTCAAACACATTTTTTTTTAATCTTCGTGTTTCGGGTTATTGAATAAGTTATACGTCATCCTATGTCAGTGCAGACTTTATTTTCCAATTTCATAACTCAAAAAGGATCTCAGAAGTCAGGATGTAGCTGACATTTTGCAGATTGCGTGAAAAACTTCCGATTAGTACCGGGTGAAACTTTGAACGCGCAAATTTCAGTAAAAACATGTTTTGACAACCCAAAAGTTGTGATTGGTTTTCAATGAATCTGTTGATTGCAAGAAATATTTATGTCATATTAGAATATGATAATGAACCACAATGTTTGAGCAGATTTCTTATGTAAATACCTATATGAATGAAATTGAGAATTAGAGAATTTTATGCTAGGTGTTAGAAAAAGTTACACTGCAGCTTTTTAAAAGTCTGTAATTTCAAAAAAGAGGGTGCTAGGTTTGGTTAGTTAATCCTAGATAAAAGTGAAAACTTGTATGATTTTAAATAAATGTAGGTATAAATGTTAAGAGAATGAAATGTAATTCATTAAACGATGCCCTCCTTTTTAGACAGTAAAAGTGGCTGATGACAGCTGAAGAAAACTGGAGCTAAGTATACGCGATTCAGCGTCACCAACCAACCGGAGCCGAGTATACCCGATTCAGTGTCACCAAACCAAGCGTGATGGTTCAGTTCTGATCACTGTTCAGAATCACGTAAAAGTTTTCACTTCAAAAATAGACGACCACGCCAAGTCACCGGCAAAAATGTTGACTCAGCGTTATCCATTGAATTAATCCTTTAGTTCAAATGAAAGCTAACATACAACCACAAATCCTCTTTCAAACGACTCTGCATTTCGAGCCGTGTCCGGCCTGTTCCCGTATCGGATAGAAACCGTATTGAATGGGACACGCGTACGGCCGGCAATTACGTAAATAGGCCGAGCCCTGAATGGTTTTAGAACGCACGCAAAGCGACAAATGCATGAGTATGGATCGAGGATTTTATGTTTTTGCTGGTTTTAGCTTTTCTATCTTGCAACGTCAGCCGCATTCGCAATTTCGCTGGCGAGTTACTCGCAAAAAAGTCAAATAGCGTAACGTACGTTTTTGAATTTTTGTTTCAAAGAACTTTTTTTTGATACGACACACCATGTCGTTTATTTTGTATGCAGTATTCAATCAACTACATCGTAGGTCGTTGGTTCGCACACAAACAGGAACTTCACTTTGTATGGATTATTTTATCACCACTCCTCCCAAAAACGGTGAAGGAAAACATCGTGAGGAAAGTCCTAGAACCAAAAAAAGTCGAAGACAAATCTAGCTCACTAGATTCCGTCCCCAAGGGTTAATTTCATTCAACTCGTTTCGGACTGCAAGCAGAGCAAGTTTGCGCCAAGAATTTAGTGCTTGGCAAACTTGGCGATTAGAAACTTGGCTTAATTTGCGATCCCACACAAGTGTGGGATTCATAGTTGCAAGATTGCTCCAAGTTGCATCGGAGCTCGGTTTCCTGGTAAATGGTTGATAAGTTAAACTATGTTGAAGTAAGGAAATATGAAGTTGTGGAGATTATTTTTATTATTTACTAGTTGTTGCCCGGGACTTTGTCTGCGTACCTATACTTTGTATTTTATATTTTTCTATATAAAAACCTGAAAGAAAAGTTCTTTCTTTTTTAGTCTATGTCCATCTGTAATTTCATAACTATCGGTGCAATGGTTAAGGCGTGAAAAGGCAACAGACAGACAGAATATTTACGCATTTATAATATTAGCTGAGAACAGCGGTGGCCAAGTGGTGACGGCCGCGACTTACGAGTTGTAGGTCGTAGATTCGAACCCAGACAGGCGCTTTACTTTGTGTATAGGACATGCCGTTTCCTCACGATGTTTTCCTTCACCGTTTTGAGAGTAATGGTGATGAAATAATTTACAGCCTGCCTGCATTTTTTTTTTGCATTTTTGCCTGTCTGGGTTCGAACCTACGACCTAGTCTGCGGCTAGTAACTCGTAAGTCGCGGCCGTTACCACTGGGCTACCATTGCTCTCAGGTATATAGGTGGTCTAATAAATAAATGTAGCTCATAAAACCTTTTAAATATTACTAAACTCTTATTTTTTTAGCTTTGTTTCTCCCTGTCTTGGCGAAAATAAAAAGGTTTAAGCCTAGCAAAAAAATAAACCAAGATAAATAACTTGGCCCAGTTTGCGTGGCAGCCCTGACGAGGTTACGTCACTTAAGTCAAGTTGATAGGGCTGACAGCTCGAGTCTTTGTTTACTACCCACTGCGAAATATGCTGTAGTAAAAGAACTGTTGAAATTACTGACTGCAATGTCAAGTATTACTGTTATTGCAGTGAGTATTTCAACTGTTTTTTTTTTATGGAGTGAAGTCTGTGTGGTTTAGAGTGACACTATTTTGTCAGTAGGTTTGGTAAGTTTTTTATGTGTCCGTTTGTACCGCTAGAGTTTGCTCGTGTTGCATATACTTGTGAGAACAAGGCTCGAAAATGACCTTATTTATTTAATATTATGAATTTATTAAGTGACTTTTGACAAATATATACTAGCTGTTGCCCGCGACTTCCTCTGCGATCCATGACGAAAAGTAGTTTATGCCCTTACCCAGGTTGTGGTCTACTCATGTGTCAAATTTCATCCAAATCCGTTGAGCCGTTTTAGCGTGAAAGCGTAACAAACTCACTTTCGCATTTTTGTATAAAGATAAATAGTATATTCGTCGTCGTCGTCGTCGTCGTCGTCGTAGT
The DNA here is from genome assembly GCA_951800025.1 of Oligia strigilis. NCBI lineage: Eukaryota > Metazoa > Arthropoda > Insecta > Lepidoptera > Noctuidae > Oligia > Oligia strigilis. Next base: position 3,889,983 of record OX637551.1, read on the forward strand.
CGTCGTCGTCGTTGTAGTAGTAGTATAGTATAGTATAGTTTAGTGTAGTGTGGTATTTATATGGTGTACATAATAAAGAGTATTCTATTCTATTCTATTCTATAATATTAGTAAAATATAAATATACAAGGTGTAACGTTAAATGCGCAAAACCTATTAAGGGGTCATTGTACTCATCATTATGAACCACTTTTACTCGTACTATGGGACCCAAGCTGAAAATGTCAAAAAAAAAACTGTTGTTCCCTACATTTATGCTCGCATAACTCGTCAAAATGTACTAAACAGCAGATTTTTTTTTGCGATACGTGATTTTGTTTTAATCATTCGGGTTGCTACGAGCCCTGCTACCGTCATACTGTAGTTTTTTATTCAAAATAGAAAGATCTGTAAATATTCTAAAATCTCGTATTACTTCATATATTAACGTAAAGGGCAGGGTTATTCTGAAAACTTCGAGCTCAATTCTGAATTGAAAATGACAGAACAGATTTGACATTGACAGCTATCAGTTTGGATACTAAAGTGAATTTTAACAGAACAGTGTAGCTGGGAGCCAAACTACCTGTTCTCACTTCGCATTAAATTAATGCCCATTGTACCTACGTGACAACCTTGATGGGATTACGTCACGCGAGCTAAACGATTAGGTGACAGTAGAGTAGTTTGTTTACAAGCCTCTATTCTGGGTAATTCGGTACGTACTACTGCTGAAAATGGACGACTATTTTCTGCACTATTGTGACTTCTGGTAAAGTCGAATGGAGAGAAATTACCTACCTAAAAAAAGTTTTTTACCCACCTAAAAATATAATTACCTACCTAAAGAAATTACATACCTAAAGAAGATAATTTATACGTATTTGAAATAGATTATTCACTAAAGGGACCAAAATATAACACATAACATGACCGCACGTCTGGAACCCCCGAACCCACATTTCGCGAATTATGATTAAGTCCCACGCAATAGTAGGCGAGCCTATTGCCGTCAACCAGGCACAAATCCAGACTTCTGGCTGCTGCTAAGATATTCCAACATCATCATTTCAGCCGAAAGACATCCACTGCTGGACATTGGCCTCCCCCAAGCACCTCCACTTCGACCGGTTTTGTGCTTCTCGTATACAGCGGGTTCCCGCGGCCTTCACAATGTTGTTGTTAAACCTTGTGGGAAGCCTGCCAACGCTACGTCTTCCGGTACGCGGTCGCCTCTCCAGAACTTTTCGGCTGCATCGGCCGTCTGTTCTGCGAGCAATGTGCCCTGCCCACTGCCACTTAAGTTTGGCAATTATTCGGGCTATATCGGTTACCTTGGTTCTCCTGCGGGTCTCTTCATTTCTGATGCGATCACGTAGAGAAACTCCAAGCATAGCCCTCTCCATTGCCCTTTGGGAGACTTAGACCGAAAGAGTGGGTCTTAAAATGAACATGGACAAAACGAAGGTCATGTCAAATGCCCATGTAACACCCACCACCATCATGAAGATCGGACACGCTACACTCGAAGTCGTGGACGAGTATGTATAAAAAATACTCACTAGAAATAAATCAACAAAAGCTACTTAACAAAGATACAGATCCACCAAATCAGTTATTTTACAATTTAATAACTAAAAACTTTCGTAAAATATTGAATAACCAAACAATTGAAATAATTTAACACATCTCCGGTATTAAACCTTGCAATGTACTGCGAGTAAAACCGAAACAATCTTGAAATAAAATAATTTAACCCCGCATTACCGAAGTCGAAACCAACCTTAAATAATCAGAACCATGACCCGCAGATCGAGCCACAATTTCCTTCATAACCACCGAATGGCCGACCCCAATTGGAGATTCATTCATCAATGCAAAATTGGACTTTTGTGGGTACTGTCGGCAAAAGAGCGTGGTGTGCAGACAAGATATAAATGTCTCAAACTCAAACGCAAAACTCAAAGCTTTTATTTTTGTGTTGCCCATTCCAAAGCGTAGGTACCTTTGGAGAACTCCCTTTGGAGGAGTCTCTACAATATGCATAACTAGTGTAATTAGACATTTTCCATTATGTATTGTTAATGTTTAACAAAACCAAGTCTCTATTTTCCAAAACCTAATGCCAGAAACTTACAAAATTTTCATAAATATTTTTTCTTGCGATTAAGAGTATTAAAAATCATGCCAATGTTTTGGGCTAGTACATATAAAAGCTTCCAAACTTATATATTCAGACGACCGTTGTAAGTATTACACTACCACAAAATGCAACACGGGTTATAAAGAATCTAGTTGTTGTAGCCTGCACACTTATCTATTCCGTTGACTGTACCTAACCCGTCGCGTGGCGTTTGAATAGCGAACATTAGAGAAGGGTCCGAAGTCCGGTCCAACCCTTTCGGAACCAGGCGTTACTTTATTATTATATTTATTGATTCCGGAGTTCCGGACGAAGCACTTATGATTCTAAGTCGACTTTCTTTGGCTACGATTTCTTACGCACGATCTTATTGTTTGCGCGGCAGAATCGAAGAAATATTTCTTTACTGATTTCGGTGTGTGAGATAAATGACCTTTCCTTAGTTTAGCTTTTTCTGGCTTCTTTTTGGAGTTAGATATCTGGAGTTAGCGTTTCAATATTTTGTTTCTGTCACTCTATCGAATGATATTCATCTGTCTAGCCTTTTCCCAACTATATTGGGGTTGGCTTCCAGTCTAACATGATGCAGCTGAATATCAGTATTTTACATGGAGCGACTGCCTATCTGACCTCCACAACCCAATTCTGTGTAAGACGATACCTCTTGATAAGACTGGTTGTCAGACTTTCGGACTACTGACGACCAGTAACGACTGTCAATGATCCACGAATGACAGCTGGGATCAACGGCTTAACGTGCTTTCCGAGGCACGGAGGGGTCTTTGTATGTAGAGATGGTCACCCATCCTCGGACCAACCGCGGCAAGCGCAGCTTAACCTGATCGATCGACCCGTGCGGCTGTTATTACTTAGCTACAAGCCCCTCTATCGAAGAATATTCTCAAATCAAAATATCTAAAATCAAGTTGCGTGTATTAGCAAAATATTTGTTTAGGCGAATAGGTGCTGATACCCTTCCATTGAAAACCATTCACAATTATACAGCATATACCAGAAACGTGTGGTTATTTTTAAGGATGTGGTACCATCAAACTGACCGACATTCTCCATCGAAATCGCGAAAAAAAAAATATGCCGTCCCATACATTTGGGTCGAGTAGGTATTGGAGCTTTGTATGGGATAGTTGATAACTTTTTCACGATTACGATGTGGGTCTCATGGAGAAAATGTGTAGCTTGATGGTCAGTACCACACCCTTAAAAACAACGACACCTTTCTATTTGACTTACTACTTCAGAAAACTGCTCGTAGGTCTCGTGGTCGTAAGCATGACTGCTGTGCAGTCAAGGTCCTGGCTTCAGTTCCCCGGTCGGGCAAAGTGTAATTGGGTTTTTCCATTGGGATTTTTTTAGTATCAGCAGGTGTGATACCCCCGTGCCTCGAAAAGCACGTTAAGCCGTTGGTCCTGCGCCTGATCTCTCTCCAGTCATGTCGGATTGCCGTCCCATCGGACTATTAGAGTGAGGGAAGAGAGAGGCCTAGACCTGTCTGCGCACACACTTGTGCACTATATCTCCCGCGCCAAAGGCTGGTCTCCCGGGATGATTGGTCGCTATTGCCAAGATTCGGTCTGGACGACTTTATTATTAGACTTTATTTATTAGACAATAATGCGCAAACGCGCAGCATCTATGGTGGCTCGAGTCATGGCCAGCCCCAACAGGGTTCTGAAAATGATTGCTGACAAAGTGGACTGTCCGTATATAATTCACTGCTGTCAGTTACACGTGCCATCGTATCGTGTTGTTTACTAACACTTAGTTATAAGAGCAAGTTACTAACCCTATATGAGTTTTCGCTCGAATTAATAAAAAAATATTTATTTAATATAGGAAATATCTAACCATGTGCAAAAACGACTTAGTAATTAACTCCATTTCCTTATCGTTATGAAAACGTATCAAATGAAACGTTGCCTTGTACGACAAAACCTCAACCACATAGCTCCACACACTACATAATTCACCCCCATTACCACGTCAACATGAATAAACATTTCAGCAATGTTAACACAAGACAAACGCAACACGAGTAAGTTTTCGCGCAGACCGCCAATTCTCGTAATTCAAAACGTTCAAAATCGAACGTTTTGAATTACGAGAATTGGCGGTCTGCGATTTGTGTAGTTGCGATTTGGACAATTTCAGAATTGGACAAATTGCGAATTGGACGTTGTGACAATTGGACATTTTGAGCCCACTGGACATTTTGCGAATTGGACATAATGCGCCCAAAGGGTTTCATCTCGGCGACAAACAATGAATGTCAAAAACTTGTCAAAAATGTAGGGACATTTATACACTATTTTCATAAGTTTTGTACTACCTAACATTCTATGGATTTAAAAGTCTGAATTAAAAAGTTTTTATTTTAATTATTTATTAGTTAAAATGTTCTTAAAATTACGAGAATTGCTGCGGTATGATACCACTATTCAGCCAAAATTGAAGAAAAATCTACAAAAAAAAAACATTTTGTTGCAAGACGAAACTGTCTACAATTGACAAAACAGTCTTGTCTCTGGTGTGCGTACCGTCTAACCACAAGACAAATATGGGATACGCGTAACATTATAAAGGCGCGCGCATTATAATCTCGACGCTATGACAAATCCCATGGTGGTGACTTCTCATGCAAACGATGCTGTATTCCCGACGGAAGGGACGGGAACATTAACTTGAGCGGGTCGGAGTTTTGATGGCACCTAACTGTTTGTTGTGTAATCAATTTACGTTTTATAATCTGTATGATTTTAGTCGAGAAGTCATCATCTGCCTAGCCTTTTCTCAACTATGTTGGGGTCAAGTTCCAGTTGCAGCTGAATACTAATATTTTACATAGAGCTCCACAACCCAGTTACTGGGTAATACGAGACCCCTTGGAAGACTGGTTGTCAGACTTTCGGACTTCTGACTACCCGTAACGACTGTCAAAGTTCCACGGATGACAGCCGGGACCAACGGCTTAACTTGCTTTCCGAGCCACGGAGGGGTCACGGTATCTAAAGATGGTCATTCATCCACAGACCAACCGCGACAAGTGAAGCTTAACCTGATCGATCGATCTGTGCCGCTGTTATTAATCTTTTATTTAAGTCGAGAAGTAAGTTGAAGAATTCCTATTTGTTTTACATGTGTTATTTTCTTCTTATTTTTTTTTTGTCTGTGCTAAAATACCAATCAATCCAATCCAAATCCAATCCCAATCTCTTTGATTATTCCTACGTAGTGCATCGAAAAAAAGAAAAACACGGTCTGTCTTCGCCATATTATGATTCATAATGTTACCCTTTTATGATTCTGCCAAAGTAGCCTTTTTAGGTCCCCTGGTATCCTCAAAATAACTAGAAATTGGTGACTTGTGATCAATGTTCGTTCCTTAGGTGTATGAGAAGTGTCATTACTGTATGCCTCTATATAAACAAACTTCGATTTTGCAATCAAACTAGCGATACCAATGCAACGAATCTAATCGGTCTACCCCGATCCACATCCCCTGTCTCTGTCACTCCCAGTCTATTGTCCCAACAATTGATTCTCTGTGCGTGACAGAAGTGACCCGAGCGTCATTACCGCCTGTCGGACCACGCTGTCACGCTCCGTGTCGCGCTGTGCAGTTCCGATGGGTTATGTTAACGCTTTAGAATGGCGGCGTGTTTAGAACTAATAACAATATTGTATGTGGCTGTTGGATGAAGTATAAATACATGCATTTATACTGAACACGCTGTCACGCTCCGTGCGGCGCTGTGCAGTTCCGATGGGTCATGTTAACACTTTTGAATGGCAGCGTGTTTAGAATTAATAACAATAATGTATGTTGCTGGTGGATCAAGTATAAATGGAAAGTCAGCCGGTATTAGTATAAATGCAAAGCCGGTATAAGTATAAATGCAAGTATAAATACTGCCTTTTTTACCGTCTATAGGTACAAAAACAGGGTATAAAGTGAACGGAGTAGAAGCCTATGTGAAATCCCTGATGAAAAAATCCAGGAACACTTTGCCCGACCTAGGAATCGAACTCAAAACCTCATGCTCAGGTAGCGCTTGCGTGGCAACACTCAAGGCGCCTACAAAAAAAAAAAACAAGCGCGACACGCGATGAAATCGCGCGCGACGCAAAGGCACCGCAAGTCGCGCAACGAGCGGTGCCTATGTGTCGCGCGCGATTTCATCGTGTCGCGCCTGTTTAAAGGAACCTTCAAACTGAAATGTCTAACCTCTATGGAAATAATACAATAATTTCAATTAATATCGAGAGTCGTTTCATCGACACATGTTATAACTTTAGACGGCACGGTTGGCGCAGTGGTTAAGCGATTGACTGCTGCGCTGCATGTCGCGGGTTCGATTCCCGCACGGAACAAATATTTGTATGACCTACAAGTAGTTGTTCCGGGTCTGGCTGTTTGTGTACGTGAATTTAAATGTTTGTAAACGCACCCACAATACAGGAGAAATTCCTAGTGTGGGGCAACGTTTTTTAAAAAAAAAAAAAGAGAAAAAACTAAACGCTAATTATCACCGTATCGATAACTTTGTACAAACTTTATTTAGGTTATTATCGTATTTAACATTAATGGTATATGGGGCTTGTGGCTAAGTAATAACAGCCGCACGGGTCGATCGATCAGGTTAAGTTACGCTTGCCGCGGCTGGTCCGTGGATGGGCGACCATCTTCACATACCAGGACACACACAGGACAGGAAACGTTAGACAGTTGGTCCTTTCCGAGTCGTTACGGGTCTTCAGACTCGTCAGAAGCCCAAAAGTCTGATAACCAGTCTTACCAAGAGTATCGTAAACCCAGTAACTGGATTGTGGAGGTCTAATAGGCAGTCGCTTCATGTAAAATACTGGTACTCAGCTGCACCCGGATAGACTGGAAGTCGACTACAAAGACTACAAGAGACTAGTTGGCAAAAGGCTAGGCAGATGATGATGATGATCTTCTTTCAATTTAAAACGAAGCTGCTGCAGAGGACCAACACCCATTACACAAAGTGCGGAACCCAAATGAGTTTACAAAATGCTTTAAAAGCACCAGCTGCTCGTTAAGTCCGAGCCGCTCCCAAGTAGGTTGACCGTGACGTCACTCGGCTAAGGATATTGGGTTTTTGTGGGTCATTTCCGTCGTTAAGCAAGGAGCTACCAAGAAGGGTTATGAAAGAAGTGTATACCTAAAGACGTTATAGTAAAGCTAATGGATGTATTTTTTAATAGTGGTTTAAAATAGTAGTTATATTTGTTTTTTTTATTGTTGATCTTTTTTTTTTTTAAATCTTTATTTATTAATGGAGGTTTGTTCATATTTGAACATGTCACCCCCGTAAGAAATAAACATGAAAATATACACATCACAATACTAAAATTAACTACATATAAAAATCATACAGTCGATAAACTTAAGGTGATCTATTCTTAATACATATACGTGTAAGCTTATAAAGCAATTTGGCCTCCTCCGAAAGAGGAAAGGACAACATGCTATTACACCATCCAACATTGAAAGGCGTTTCCAATTTTTGAAGTACAGAATATCTAAATGCTTCGTTACGAACACATTCCATCAAAATGTGGTATACGTCCTCTATAACATCACATTCCGTACAATTCGAAGAGTTGACTTTTCCCATCAGGAATCCAAACTTATTTAATGGAATGTGTCCTGAGCGAAGTCTAAAACTCGTCACAATGTCACACCTTCCCATATTGCATTTTTCAAACCAAAGGACTCGAGGCAAAGCTGGTTGCAAAGTTCTGTACCAAATTCCCTTGGTAAGTGATCTTTTATCAAAATATTCAGACCACAATTTGGTAGAAAACTCTTTAACAGTACCGATTAAATTCGTGTAGTAAGGCAAGCAATTGAAATTAATACCATCAACCGCAGCTTCTCTGGCCAATTTATCCACAGTTTCATTACCAATTAGACCAATGTGGGAAGGTATCCACTGCAATATTACTTTCCTGTTTATAGTATTAAGTTCGGATAGGGTACTTAGTATGTAATAGGCCAAGGGAATACCCCTGATCATTTGAGTGCATCGCACCAAATGATGAAGTGCACTCTTAGCATCAGTAAATATTACAAAATTAATATCTTTATTAATTGATTTAATGTATGACAGTGATTCTGCAATACCGATGAGCTCAGCGTGCATAATGGATATTTGAAGATTGTTTACATTAAGCTTTATGAACTCCTTTGTATGTGTATCTAGAAAAGCAGCACCTATCCCTTGTTTGTCCTTGGAGGCATCTGAATAAATTTTGTAAAAGCCTGAATATCTTTCGTGTAAGAATTTACTACAAATGAACAACAAATTTTGCATTTTATATTGACGTTTAGGTTTATTCACGTTATGAATTTCAAAACTTATATAACTACTTGTATCTAAATTATTAATCCAGGTATCTAAGGAAAACATCTCAAGTTGCTTGCTCGAGTGTACAGGCAGTGATTTTAAATGTATGTGAATCGTCACTAACAATGGTGTTTTCTTGCATCTCCAATATAAATTTTGACTAAGGTTTGTTAGATCTTCTAACAATGGAATTATAGGATTATTGCCGAGTGACTTTGCTTTAAGCCAGAATTTACCAGCAAGGAAGGTACGACGCACAAATAAAGGCTGCAATAATAACTCTGTCTCCATGACATGGATAGGAGTACTTTTAATAAAACCTCGTATAATGCGCATGTACTGATTCTGGACTTTATCCAGCTTGGCACAATTACTCATAGCGCTAGTATCATATAGAAAACTTGCGTAGTCTAATCTACTTCGAATGATAGAAACGTATAGCATTCTCAGATAATATGGATGCATACCCCAATTAGATCCCGTCAATACTTTAAATATACTTATAAATTTCAAAGCTTTTTCTCTAATCTCGTTAATATGTTTTGTCCATCTTAATTTTCGATCAATCCACATGCCTAAATATTTAACACAATGTACATTTTCTAATGCTGTTTCATCTACCACTAAAGTCACCCTTTCATTATAGTAATTATTTTTAAAAATACACACCTTACTTTTATTTGGAGAAATTGTTAAGCCTAGGTTCCGAAGAAGTTCACAGAAGGTGTTAATAGAATTTTGTAATATTCTAGTACCTTCATAGATAGATTGAGAAGTGAAATATAAAACAAAGTCGTCCGCATATTGGGATATATAAATATCCTTTTCGAGAGTTTTACATATATTTATTGTTGCCACATTAAAGAGTAGTGGGGATAGTGGGTCACCCTGGGCCAGACCTCTACAAGCAGTTCTAGTAACATATCCGGTTTCAGTTTTAATTTTAATATTCCTATATTTCAAAAAATTCCAAAGGTATTGACATATTTTCGACCCTGCATTAATTTTATGTAAAATTTCTAATAAGGACGATATATCAATATTGTTATAGGCACTGTCTATGTCAATAAAACATCCTATAGTGGGTAACCTTTCAGAGAACCCCTTTTGAATACGAGAAACTAAGCAACTTAGACTATCGAAACAACCCTTAGTTTTCCTAAAACCTACCATATTAGGTGAGAACATACTATGTTTTTCCAAGAACCATTCGAGCCTCCTATTAATTATTTGATGGAAAATTTTGCACATACACGATAGTAAGGATATGGGCCTTAAAGACGAAATCTGATTAGGATCCCTTCCAGGTTTTGGGATTGCAATTATTTCAATATCACGCCACTGACTGGGAATAAAACCGCGTGAAAAGAACTGATTAAATAACGAAAGGAGAATGACCTTACCGTTATTGGGGAGATTTTTAATCATGGAGTATGAGATACCATCGCACCCAGGAGATGTATCGTTCGCTTTAATACATTTAATTAACTCCTGCATGGAGATATTAGTCTCCAGAATCAAATTAGGCAATGTAAATTTTGGTTGCTTTGGTATAACATAATCTGGTGTAAGACTGCGGATTAAGTCATTTGCTTTGGTAGCATCTATAATAGTCCTAGGAGCCCGATAACCCTTTATCCATTTCATCTTGCGCCACATTTCAGAAACTGATATATTATTATCTATTGTTGAACAAAATTGAATCCAATCATTAAGCCTTGCTTTTCGTATTAACTTTTGTGCAATTGCAATTTTATTTTGTAGAATATCTAAGTTTGCGGGATTTGGATTTTTACGAAAATTGGATAAAGCTAATCTTCGGATTGCCACTGCTTTAGAAACTTCTGCATTCCAATATGTTTTAGGAGAAAATGTTGAGGTTGGATTTTGCGGTATTTTAGTAAGAGGGATATGTAGGTCTGCTGCCAAATTTATAAAATCAATAAAAATATCATAAGCTTTTTGAGGATCCATAGGAAGTATTAAGTTTGAAAACATATCTTCAAGGCAAATTTTATAAGAATCCCAGTCGGCATTTTTGTAATTTCTTTTAACTACAACGTTTTTATTCATAAAACATTCAGAAGACAATTTGATAACCAAATGGTCACTTCCCAAAGTTTCATTTAAAACTGACCAATTAAAATTAAGCGCAATATCAGATGTAGCCAAGGACAAATCAGGAGAAGATTCCTGCAAGGTACCGTTAACCAATTCAATGCGAGTAACACTGCCATTATTTATTACAACATAACTATTATCTACGAGTGAGTCTACAATTTGAACACCTCTCAGGTCTGTTTTATTGGACCAATTTGTATGGTGAGCGTTAAAATCACCGATTATGATTGACTTCCTATTAAATGATGAAAATAAATTATTCCAATCCGCTTGATTAGTCCGAACAGAGGGTGGGCAGTATACAATTATTACATTTTCTAAAAGAGAATAATTAAAAATTTTAACATGAAGGACTTCGAATCCCGTACGCATCTGAAAGTTGCCTACCTGAGCTTTTATAGATTTATGAGTAACAATAGCCACACCCCCATATGAGTCGTCCCTGTCATGACGAAATATATTATAGTTATTTATTTTAAGATGACTGTCGGGATCTAGCCACGTTTCCGAAATAGCAGCTATGTGTATTTTATTTTGGCTAAGTAACTGAGAAAAAGCTACTAGCTTAGGTTTAAGACTCCGGGCGTTCCACTGTAGTATATTCAATTTTACATTTTCAATGTTAGCCATTAAAGAAATTAATAACCATTTGCAACAATGTAGACTCCGATATTTTGTCAACCACCAATAGTATAAACCACTCGATAGAAAGCTTAAGGATATTTTTAATTTTAGTATACCATGAACAATTTTTAAGGTAAATAACTTCTTTTATTCGCGATAATAGTTCGTTACATGTTGTGTTATGTTCAGTGTTACCTTTTGTTTGTTTGTTACCACTTTGTTCGTACACGTAATCTTCGTCGATTCGCGGTTCCTCTGCCAAACTTGACTGCCATTCTAATAGGAACTCCGGTAGGTTTTGCTTCTTTTTCAAAGACTTCTTTTTGTTCAGGGGTACCTTATTGCATAGGTTAGCGGAGCTAGATGCTTCTTCGATGTGAACATCTGCCTCAACCGTAACAACTTCTGCAAACGTGGGGGTATTCTCAAGTGAAGAAACATAAACAATTGGATTATTTACTTCCGTCTGCTTAGCTTGACCATTTAAAATAGGAGAAGGTGGGACGTATGCAGTTAAGGCCCTCTTGTATGGACAATTGAATTCAGCCATGATCTCACGTATTCTACGTTCTTTTAAATATAAAGGACACGTTTTAGATAGGGCCATATGGTTGCCTGAGCAGTTTATGCATTTAAAAATTTTAGTCTCACAGTTTGCATGATCTCCGCCACACTTAGGGCATATAATTTTATTGGAAGGACAAGTCATAAGTCTATGACCTAGTTTCCAGCACCGTGAACACTGTGAAACCGGATATATATACGGTTCGACCTTTATCCTCAAGCCATCGGTATAAACATATGGAGGCAATGTATTTCCTTTAAAACATATTTTCACAGCTTCACAAGGAGACCAACCTCCTTCTTTGTTACGACGATCTAACCGCTTCACAGAGATAATCTCAATATTTTCTTGACAGAATAAACTGCTCAGTATCTCTTTTTCCTCCAGTTCCAACTCAACATCTTTTATAACGCCGTAAGAGTAACTTACTTCTAGAGCTTTGCTAAATCTCCACCTCTTGGTGATAAAGTCTTCACATGAACATAGCTTATCCATATTCGATTCATCTTGAAATTGTATTCGAACTCTAAATGGACTCAGATATTTAACGTGAACTATATTATTAATTTCGTTTGCTTTTAACAATTTAGCCAATGCAAAAGATTTCGGAAGTTTATCACTGCATGATATCGTAACTTCTAGTTTCTGTATTTCCTTCTCCGGACTATTCAGACGAGATTTTTTACCTTTTCCTTTATTATTTACTATCTTCCATTCTTCCTCAGATTCTTCTTCTATAAGACTTCTTTTTTGGCCGGTAATCGGTAAGTCTTCAGTTTCATTCATCTCAATCAAGTTTTGGTTATCATCCTCCAATTTAGTATCGTTTAATTGATTCTGCTCCATTGCATGTAAACAACACCTGGCGCAAGCGCCCCTCACACCCGCGCTCGCACCGGCCGGTGGCCACCTGCGTAGCTTAGCGCGTAAACAACACGAATTCTCGGAATTGAAATAATAAGCAATTAATTTATTAAAAACACGTCTGATTCGCACGCGTGTCGATACGAACTGTGATTGTTGATCTTGCTGACATGAAACTGCGAGTTGTGAACGTTGATTTTAAAATTGATATCAGGATAATTAGTATAGGTACGCAATGTACAGACATGTCTGTCGAAGAATGACGAAGTGAGCCGACTCAAATAATGAGATAAGGCTAGGCAGAGTGAGAGAGAGAGAAAGAAGTCTGCATTGCTTACATGGTAATCGTGTTTAAGACTTTTTTTTTGTGTCGGAACGTGTTACATTGAACTCTACTCCTTTACTACTACTACTAATCCTAAGAGGATAACATTATGAATCATAATATGGAGAAGACAGTCCGTGTTTTTCTTTTTTTCGCTACACTACGTAGGTATAATCAAAGAGTTTGGGATTGGATTTGGATTGGATTGATTAATATTTTAGCACAGACTAAAAAAAATAACTGAAAACTTTCAACAATGGGATTTGATACGATTAACTTGACAGTTAACTGTCCATTATAATTCATAATGTTATCCTTTTATGATTCTGCCAAAGCGGCCTTTTTAGGCCCTCTGATTTTGACCCGGAGTATGCATACGTTTCAAACTAGGACGGTATCACTCAAATTACAACGTGGTCGTGCAACCACTCCACTTTCCAACGTAAAGCTCTTTTTCCCGCGAAAAAGGTCAAAAATGAGAGATTGCGCGAACAAATCACATTTAGTTGGATATTAAACACCGCCAGTGCCTGCCACTGACTGATAACAGTATTCTATGCATTTTTCACGCAAAAAATAACAGTGATTTTTCACGTGTAAAAATAACTGTTATTTTTATCCATGAAAAGTAACTGTTATGTTTTATCTGTCAAAAGTAACTGTTATTTTTTACGTGGGAAATATCACTGTTATTTTGTATGAATATCATTGTTACTAAATGTCGAGTACAGTTGTTCGTCCCATAAATAACATTGTTAACGCTTTTCGTGTTGAGTTGTGTGGTAGACAAATGTTTTCAAGCTGATTTGTTTGTTAAACAAAAATATAGAGAAACAGCGGTTTTTCGTAGAAATTGTTTGTTTTTATTGTGTACACGTTTATGTATGTTTTGTAACGCCATACATTCCATGTTCCGGCATTAATCACCCTTTGTAGCAAACATTACATACACGATATACGGGGTGTGGCAAAGTGAGAGTTATGGGAATGAGAGCGCCCAAAAATATGAACCACTCTTTAAACTCTAAATTCAAACACTGTTGATTTATTTTTAACATAACATTATAGGAGGGGCCCGTGGCTAAATAATAACAGCCGCACAGGTCGATCGATCAGGTTAAGCTACACTTGCCGCAGGTGGTCTGTGGATGGGTGACCATCTTTACATACCGAGACCTCTCCGTGCCTTGAAAAGCACGGTCCCGGCTGTCATTTGTGATTCTTTGACAGTCGTTACGGGTATTCAGAAGCCCGAAACTCTGACAAACAGTCTTACCAAGGCGTATCGTATTATCCAGTAACTGGGTTGTGAAGGTCAGAGAGGCAGTCGCTCTATGTAAAATACTGGTATTCAGCTGCATCCGGTTAGACTGGAAGCCGACTCCTACATAGTTGGGAAAAGGCTCGGCAGATGATCATTGTAGAAATGGTTACTAAATTATTGTGTTCACATTTCGGTTACCTCCACAACCGAAGAAACTGGACGTCTAGAGAACTCTAGACAGACCACTACGACTGTACACATAGGTTAACATTTTCACGACATGATCTATTCCAATACAGGCAAGCACTTTACCTAAGTAATTTATGTAGGAAAACATCGTCAGGAAACCGGCATGTTTTAGAACCAAAAATTTGAAGACATGTAAGATCTACCAACCTGCACGGGGCCCGCGTGGTGGATAACGGCTTACTCCCTCTCACGGAGAGGAGGCTTGTGTGCAGTGGGAACGTTATAGGTCAATTATGCTTATAACTTATTCCCATATAACTCTAAATGTTTAGCTAATCCTCTAAAATTTATTAAGCTTCTATTGCACCTATTTAAAAATAATAGAGCCCCTTTTAAACTACCTGGTTCATTAAACGAGTTAGGTGAGGTTGGAACTGTGACAAACCACGCGCGATCTAACCTAGGGCACCCCGACCAAATAGGGCAAGTTAGGTTATAACTGAATCTCTCCCTTGAATTTGTATATATATATTAGAAATGATATTATAGTAAATAGTATGTATGTGTATATAACCTATTTATGTATTTGTGTACCTAGTTTTAATAGTTATCATTGTTCCTCTCAACCGAAGCACCTGCCATCTAATATCTTCACCACCTTTGGTTGAACGGTAGAGAATGCCTAAGGCATTAAGTCCACCTTTATACCTTTTTGTGCGAAGTTTAAATAAATAAACTGCGACCAACCGCTACATCCAAATAGGTCGCAAAACAGTAATTATTTGAGGTTCATAAAAAGAGGCGCAATGGTTAATAAAAAAATAATTGTAATATTATATGACCTTCTATTACGTCCGCTTCCACAGCCCGTAAACGTCCACTAAGCATGTTACGAAACATTTACGCAATCACGCGTGTGTGGTTCTGCATGCGCTGCGGTTTCCATTTTAATTGGCTATTAAGCTGCTCGTGTGCCAACTAGCACCGGCTATGTATGAAACATGTTTTGTAAATTGAAACCGTGTAAACTGCGCTGTGCACCAGTTTTGGTTGGATTTTACATGAAAATGGAAGAGCGTTGAAAAAAACGGTGAATCGTCTGTTGCATTAACTGGGTAAGTACTCCACTTTCAAAGAGTTTTTTAATGCATGAGGGGTTGTAAATTAATGTAGGTGTCTGTCTGCTAACAGATTTTAATGAGTTTGTAGCGGTATCTACAACGCCACATGCGAACAACGCGTCATACTGACGTCATGCAAAATCCTGCATCTCGCCGTCCAATCAGGACCAGGCCCGTGCCGGACGGCGCGTACGTGTTCCACGCGCGCCTTAAAGAGATGTCAGCAGCAGAGAAGGGGCCCTTAGAGCCGAAGCCTGCCGAATCAGCGGGATTGTCCGAAAGGGTTACCGCTACCCCGGAACATAAAGGGCTAAGGAAGGAACATGGGTGGGTTTTAGTCAGTAAGCCATCTGATCACAGTGGACAAACAATAACATTTTGCTCCCACGTGCCTTTACAAAAATTTTTAATAAGGTTTAGGCCAATTACACGTAAAAATTTAGAGAAATTAAATAATTCTTTGGCTAGTAAATTATGCGTTCAGAGTTTTAATAATCTATGTGACCCAAATGAGTGCTACGCCGAGTTCTTTTCACTATTAAACACGCAATTTAATGACACTTTCCCACTAAAGACTAAAAGTATTTACACAAAGTTTTTATTTAGTGATTGGGCGACTCCAGGTATTCGTAAAAGCAGGGAAAACCTTTTTGAACTTTATGGCCTGAAGCAACATATGAATAACACAAGCTTTCATCAGTATGTTGCAACATATTCTAAGACTTTCAAAAGTGTATGCAAAACAGCTAAAGCTCTTTATATTAGCAATAAAATCAAATCAGCCGATGATAAAATAAAAACTACCTGGCAAATAATAAATAATGAAACAGGTAGGAAAAAACAGCGTAATACTGAATTTAATTTAGAGACTGCACATGGCCCCATCAATTCAGATGTAGAAATTGCTCAGGAATTCGAAAACTTTTTTGCTAATATTCCCATTAAAACTACTGAAGCTTTAAATTCTTCACCCGCGCTTTCTGCTAACTTACTTAGAAAGAATGTTAAGGCATGCCCTTCGGAGTTTAAGTTTCAACATACAAACCCCCAGGCTGTTATAAAAGCTTTTAAAGATCTTAAAATTAAATCAACAGAAGATCTCTGGGGAATGTCTGTAAAAGTTTGTAGATCTATCATCGAAACGATTGCGCCCTATTTAGCTTTCATATTTAACATCAGTGTAGACCAAGGAGTCTTTCCAGATCTCATGAAACACAGTAAAGTAGTTCCTTTGTTCAAATCCGGTGATAGTAAAGAACCTAACAATTATAGGCCTGTATCAATTCTGCCAGTTCTCAGTAAGGTGTTTGAAAAGTTGATGCTCAACCAAATGTTACGCCACTTTAATAAAAATTCCATCTTTCATGAACAACAGTACGGTTTCACCAAAGGGCGTTGTACCACTGACGCCGGTGTCACCCTAATAAAGAACATTTTTAACGCCTGGGAAGAAGCACAAGATGCCATTGGAATCTTTTGCGACCTCTCCAAGGCGTTCGATTGCGTAAACCATGAGACACTTCTGCTGAAACTTGATCACTATGGGATTAGGAACTTAGCTCTTGATTTACTAAGGTCATACCTAAAAGATAGAAAGCTCAAAGTTCAAGTAAACGGCGTAAACTCATTGGGGTCTGAAATAGCAATGGGCGTTCCTCAAGGTTCAATATTGGGTCCATTCCTCTTTTTAGTTTACATTAATGATTTACCCCAATTACTTCAAAATCAACCGAAGATGGTGTTATTTGCAGATGACACCTCATTGATCTTTAAGATAGACAGACGGGCACAAAAACTTGACGACGTGAATAACGCTATTCTTCAGGTCCAAGATTGGTTTTCGGTAAATAATTTGGTACTAAATGAAAAGAAAACCAAATGCATTAGATTCAAATTACCTAATGTTAAAAGTAGCGAATGTGACATCATACTGAATGGAGAAAAACTGGAATTTGTTGATCAAACGGTTTTTCTGGGAATCACGCTAGACGAGAAATTGCAATGGGGACCTCACATAACATCTCTTGCGGGGCGGCTTAGCTCGGCCGCTTATGCTGTTCGAAAGATAAGACAGTTAACTGATGTAGAAACCGCGCGTTTAGTCTATTTTAGCTACTTTCACAGCATTATGTCGTACGGCATTTTACTATGGGGTCGAGCTGCTGACATTGAATCCATCTTTATTTTGCAAAAGAGAGCTGTCAGAGCCATTTATAATCTACGTCGCCGCGAATCTCTCAGGGAACTTTTTAAAAGGATTAATATTATGACGGTACCTTGCCAATTCATCTATGAAAATATTATGTATGTAAGAAAAAATCTACATCTTTTTAATAAAATAAGCGATAGACATAATTTTAACACTAGAAATAAAGATAAAATATATCAACCATTTTTCAGATTAGCCAAAGTACATACATCTTTTATGGGGTACTGTGTTAAATGTTACAATAAAATACCTTGTGATATATTGCAATTAAATGAAAAAAAATTTAAAACTCACATTAAACGTACACTTTGTAAACAAGCATACTATAAATTAGAAGATTATATCCAAGATAAGAATGCTTGGAAACATGCTGGTCCTGCTCCATAGGACAATCTAGAGTCTAGACAAAATCAAACTGGTTGCTAATTTAACTGTATAATTTATTTATTTTTTTGACATTCATTACATTCTGTAATTATTTTTCTTTAACTCACACCCTGACATTGACCCTGACAACTTGAATAATTTTTAATTTTTTTTTTTTTATTATTTTAAATTAAAATCATTTACTTTTACCATGTTTGTAAATATGTGAGCACCATGTATCTATCAGATAATTAATTAATTTATATATCATGGTTTCATTTTTAATTCTTTTACCTATTGTGGTATAGTAATTTTATTGTAGGTGCATCGTCTTCACATATTATTATTATATAATGAATGTATGCAAAATATTGTAAAACTTTTTAAAAGAGTAACGGTGGAGTTTCTTGCCCGTTCTTCTCCATACGAAAACTACCCTTCCGAATGGGCGACTAGAATCAATTCTATTTTATTTATCGTAATTTTTGACGTTCAAAAGTGCCTTTAATGTGCCTATTTGAAATAAATGCTTTGACTTTGACTTTGACTTTGAAGAGTCTGACACTCCCTTCCGCTCCACCCAGAGCCCTCTCCATTGCCCTTTGGTTGACTTTTAGCCTTTTAGTAAGGATACTGTATGTATAGATAAAGGCAGCTATACCTATCTTCCCAGGGTAAAGCCGCGAAGCCGATAGTAGAAGAATAGCATTTACGCAATTTTTCACCCTTCTAAACGAATACGCTGACGCAGCACCCCGAAAACTAATATTCTATCAAATTAGTGTAACATATCCTAAAACAATAGTATGTTATTAAATAAGGGTCAGCCATCAAACTATTTCATGGCTAATGGCTCATCGATCATTATTAGCAGAATGCTGAGTCATAAACTACGTGTTTAGTAACGATAGTTTAATCTACCTAGTGTTTAGGATATTGCAGTAGAATGTTGGACTTACGCCTTTAAAAATGAACGTTATCTATATACAGAGTTATTGGTAAAACATTAAAAACCTCTTAAGATGTCATTGAAGTCATCGTTATGAACAACTTTTACTATGGGACTAAACCTGAAAAAAAATCAGCTCTTCCCTACATTTATGTTCGTATAACTTGTCAAAATGTAGGGAACATCTGATTTTTTTTCGTGATTTCAGGTTTGGTCCCACAGTAAAAGTAAATATTATAAATGTGATACCTAAAATAAAAATACTATACCTACCATAATAGGTATCTTTTCACTACACCGCGATGTGCAACCTACCTAAAGTTATCGTATATCAAACAAAAAACAGACGGTTTAACGCCCGTACACATAAATACCTAAAACCCTTTACATTAATTTAACATTTAACAAGATAATACCTGCAAAAAGCCTTATCGTTAACAGAGGCGTGCCAAATAGCCGAAATCACCCCTAAATAAAGGATTTTTTTACCCGTTTCTAATCTACAGCCTTGCTTTACAAGCAGCCATTCTGAATGACTTTTTATTTGCTAGAAGATAAGGTGTAGTTTCAAATGCAGTAGACATTTGCCAAAAGTTATCTTAACTTAAAAAGTCTGCAATATTTTACCTGATAAATATGTCATACGATATTTATGGTTCAGTTACACAACATTCTTATTTAGTTGAGATTTATATCCCAAGGGATCCCGATATTCCCAGACGTATTGCTGCGATAAAAAGACAAACACGGACTGTCTTCGCTATATTATAATTCATAATGTTATCCTTTTATGATTATCTAAAGTGGCCTTTTTAGGCCCCCTGTACTGTATTCAAGATAAACTCTGAAACTACATACATATGAATTGAAAAAGTCACATTGATACTTGCCCGGATTTGTACCCCCAACCTCGTGTACACTGCTTGTAACACGTTGAACGCCATGTGAAAAATCGGGTATTTCCATTCAGGCCATGGGGCTCACCGGTGAGCCTTATCATACTGAACCATTCGAGCCATAGGGGTCACCCGTGAGCCGCGTGAAAGGTACTACGGAAACGCTTCCTACAAGCCACAGATTGCAGCTATCAAACAAAACGCGTATGGAAGTGAGCCGCGTGGCCCTGTAGCCGAACCCGACCGCGTGGTTTTCAAATCCAACATAAACTTGTAGTTTTTATCAAGGTAATTGCAATGATGCTAGGGTAACGATACGGTAGTAAATATACATTATATTTAACAAATATTTTAGAACGCTGCCATTATCAACCCCATAGGAAAATGGATGGGATGCATTAACCGGTACCTAATCATCTCAAGTGGAACAACGTCCCAAGCTATACGTGAACCGAGTATGAACGCCAAGTAAATCCATCTCATCGATATTATGACGTCACGGATTGATGAAATATGATGACGTGGCACTCCGCAGCTCGAGATGCCTGCCAAGTCACGAACATCTGAGAACGTAGAATGTTCCACATTTTATTTAAAATTAAAATATTGTTGTAATAGGTAAAATGTTTAATAACCATGTCGGTTTTCTTTATTGAGTTTTCTCTTGTAGCATAGTTGGAATATATAGATATACGAGGCAAACAAACACTTAATTATTGGTATGTTTGTTTTCCGTCATTTGGGAGCAGTGGGGGCCAAGTGGAAACCGCCGCGACTTAGGTCGTGAGTTCAAACCACTTACTGAGCCACTTTGTGTAAATTATTTCATCACCACTGCTCTCAAAACGGTGAAGGAAAACATCGTGAGGGAATCGGCATGTCCAAGAACAAAAACTTCGAAGACACGTAACATAAAAAGCCGTCATATTTCTATGACGAACAATTTTAAATAGATACTCTCTGCTTTTATCAAATCATCTCATCATCTGTTCTAATGAACCTGAAAGACCAACACTAATTACATTGTACATTATACTAATAACTCAAAAGAAAGATACATCTCTCACGGCGATTCCGTAAAGATATTAGCAAAAGATACGTCTAATCACGATGACTACGCTAATCTTTTAGGAAGAAAGATTCATTGGTCTCGATGATATTTCTTTTTCTTAACTATTTATCTTTATTTTTCCGAGATTATGATATAAAGAAACTAGTTATACCTGAATAGAATGACGTGGTTGTAAACTGCAAGAAAACACACACTCATTTGTTTTTTTCTTCTTTAATCATAATATAAATTATATATTATTATATCCTTTTTCATGTCTGTCTCTGTGACCGCGTAAACTACGCAATGAATTTTGACGCGTTTTTCACAATCAATTATACTTTTAGATAATTCCGGAAGGTTTATTCATTTAACCATTTATGTACACACATAAAAACAGGCTAGTAGAAAGGATCAGAAAAATACGTTCAAAGGTGATTCATACTTCTAAAGAAATCTCTTCCAGCGTACCTACCTGCGATAGGAGAGTAGATAAAAAGAGATGAAGGTAACGTGTGAGGGAGAAGGGTCGAAGTCTAAATTGTTTACGTGTACAATGCATCTTTATCTATATAAAACTCACACTAATATTATAAAGGCCAAATTTTGTGTGTGTCACACACACACACAAACTTGTGTGTGTGCCATACAACGTGGTAATGCCGCCAGTCTCTTGGGTACATTATCAGTCGACAGCGATATGGATGAATTTTTCGACGCTATTTTTTAGTTTCTGTATAGTTTTAGTTAAGTTAGGATTTAATTTTGTTATTTTTAGTTTGTATATATCTTGGTTATTAAAAAAAAAATTAAGTCATTAAGAAAAAAACAAACTAATTCCTTAGGTTTGTTATTGCATCTGTTTGTTTCTCAAATAGAATAAAGAAATCACGGTGTTTTGTCCAATGGTAAAAACCGTACGAAGCAGGGGTATTTCGCTACTATATTACAGAAAGCAGTGTGTAAATAATTTACAATTTTCATTCAATGTAATGTGAACCGAATGCTTTAAATTAAAGAATATTCGCAATGTGTTCTCGGTATGAGATTCCATTTTGTGTTTTGTCTTGAAATTGAATTGTCACTGTAATGTATGTTTATTCTTATTTCGCTTTAGTCCGTTGAACCTTTAGATACTTCAATTACAACTTTCATTTTATATTCTATAGTAATGTATCATCTGCCCAGCCTTTTCACAACTATGTTGGGGTCGGCTTCCAGTCTAATCGGATGCAGCTGAATATCAGTATTTTACATGGAGCGACTGCCTACATGACCTCCACAACCCAGTTATTGGGTAGTACGATACCCCTTGGTAAGACTGGTTGTCAGACTTTTGGGCTACTGACGACCCGTAATGACTGTCGTTGATCCACGAATGACAGCCGGGAAGGGGTCTTAGTATTTGAAGTTGGTCACCCATCCACGGACCGACCGCGGTGAGCGTAGCGTTACCTTATCGATCGACCCGTGTGACTGTTATTACTTAGCCACAAGTCCCTCATTCTATAGTATGTATGATAAACACAATATTACGCTCCAAAACAAAGATAGCTGACGTGGCTCAAAAGGCTGCCCAACTTAAATGGGACTGGGCAGGACGTGTTTGCCGCATGTCTGACAAACTGTGGGCCCAAATAACGCAGAATTGGTGTCCTGACACAGTGAGGCGGGGTCGTGGCAGACCACGTAGGAGATGACGGGACGAGCTGGATAGTTTCCGTCAAAACTGGAAGGAGGACGCGGACAGCGAAAGTTAGTAAAAAAAAATTCTGATGACTTTTTTTAAACAGATTTGTTTTGACTAAGTTACTATTAACAGACAAGAACTGCGGCTGTTTATCTTATGTAGACAATCCTTCAGCAGTCTTTTGTGACGCACTGGGATAGAATCTTTGAAAATGAGGGCCATCTTGCTTTTATAAACTCAAATCTCACATGCAAAAACACCAAGGCACTTGTCCCAATGCGACGAGGAAGCGGCTAGGCATCAACGATTTTCTCGTTCAAGAAACGTACCAAAGATTGTAGGCCTCGTGTAAGTAAAAGAGATAAGCATAAGGGAAGACAAAGGTAGTTGATATTAAGCTACCTGAAACTGTCAATTTTTCCCAATAAACTTTGAGCCTTATGCTTTAGCGATAAAGTTGAAAATCTATTAAAGAAATTTGATAGACTGACGTCTGTACATACACGTACCAGCGAATAATCGCTCGTTACTCGTTCTCGCCAACTCGTTTTTAGTTGCTAGCTCTGATCGGTTCTCGTCAATGGCCGGTTAAGGGATTAGTGCCACCGACCCGAATCAAATTTCTTCATGTCTAACGGAAGCGTAAGTATTTATTTATTTAGTTTAAACTTTTCGTCCGCAAAAAAGGTAAAAGGCGCGCTTGATGCCTTAGGCATCTGTACCGGCCAACCAAGGGTCGTGAAGAGATTAAATGGCAGGTGCTGGTGATGGCTGGGAATGGCAGGTAGGTACGCAAATCGCATCGTATACCCACGCAGAAAGCTTATCGCTACCTATACAAGTACAGGTGTTTCTACAATCGATTCTTTATCATATGTCGAGATTGGTGAAGCAGTTTATAAGCCAAGTAAGCCGGAGATCTGCTCCGCCTAATGCCAGCTAGACAATATCTCAGTATTATCAGCTAGTTGGAGGAATTGTCCGGTATTTGGAACATATCCAGGTTCTATTTGTTGTATTTAGGTAGTTACCTATGTATGTTGATTCTACCTGAATGTATTGGGAATAAAAATAGTACCTATATAAATTGGTGGGTTATGCAAGCCAATTTTGCCTTACGAAGAATTCAATAATGTTGTTAAAAATATGTTGAAAATGTCTATACAATCAAGTAGACGTCGACTACATTGAGAGATGAGAGGAAGGATTGTGCATTATAGCCTTTATCACGACAGCAAATGCATTTGTAATGGCATTCTTTGCATTGGTACTTACATTCGCTATAACAACACTGCTTAACCACAACTAAGTAAAAAAAAAAAATTGGGTTTTAATAAGTTTTAATAAAATAAGTTCAAAATGAAAATCCAAGATGGCCTATGAAGTTTTTCGGCATTTGAAATTTTCGCAGCCGCCATCTTGAAAAATACCTACCCACTATCGGCATTAGCACCCTCGAAAACCATACAAACGACACCCATGACAAAAGATTTGAACATTTTCGCTTGGATTTTAATTTTGCTCTTACTGTCAGCTTCAGCACCCTCGATAACCATGAAAACTATATCTGTCCCTCTCTCTGATTCTTTCTATTATATATAACAAGCTCCGACAAAAAACTTCGTTCGTTCGTTCGCAATAATGTAGGTTCTTACATTACACAAGTTATTTTCGTAAATCTCCTGCTAACACAAGAGAATAAACAATACAATAACTTTCTCACCACACAATACCTCTTCTAATAATTTGATCAAGCCCGATTTCTTCCAAACAAAGTCGATTACAATATCAAAGAAACATGATTAAAGACAAAGAATTAACGAGATTAAAGTACCTAACTCGGCTGACGTACCGCGAACCTCAGAGTTTGCAAACTCGCTGACAACTATATAGGATTACGTACCCTGTTGGATGGCGTAGATCATTGGTTCTCAACTCTCTCAAGTGGTGCGAAAGGTTTATAGGTTTACTAGCTGCGCCCCGCGGTTTCACCCGCGTAAATGTCGACTCCGTGGGAATATCGGGATAAAAAGTAGCCTATATGTTAATTCAGGGTGTCAGCTACCTCCATACAAAATTTTATCAAAATTGGTCCAGCCGTTTGAGCGTGAAGAAGTAACAAACATATAAACACACCCCCACACACACACACACTCACAAACTTTCGCCTTTATAATATTAGTGTGATGTGACTAGCACCCCGCCCCTCTTTGGCATGGTTCTGCGACTGGACAAAACATCCCGATTTTTGTATTAAATCTTAGTTTAATATTAATGTTTTATACTCAGAAACCTCTCGGAAAAAAATCACTAAATGATGCAAATCGCATCAAAGTCAATTGCGTAGTTAAGAAAAATAGCCCGGTCACACAGACAGACACGAAAAGCGAATTTAATTTTTAGGGTTCCGTACCAAAAGGGTAAAAACGGGACCCTATTAGTAAGACTTCGCTGTCTGTCCGTCCGTCTGTCTGTCACCAGGCTGTATCTCAAGAACCGCGGTAGCTTGACAGTTGAAATTTTCACAAATTATGTATTTCTGTTGCCGCTATAACAACAAATAATAAAAACAAAATAAAATAAATATTTAACCTTTTGACCGCCACAGACGTGTATAGACGTCAAACCAAAATGTGTCCAGCACGCCACGATTCGACTACATGACAGATTTTGACGCCGAGGGCACGTTTTTTATTTTTTGACGTGTGGCGGTCAATAGGTTAAGGGGGGGGGGGGGGGCTCCCATACAACAAACCTGTTTTTTTCGGTGTTTTTGCCTTGTGGTACGAACCCTTCGTGTGCGAGTCCGACTCGCACTTGGCCAGTTTTTAATATTTAAAGAGTTATAATGTCTAAATATTCGTAGTCGGAGAATTACCAAACTTGTACAATGTACAGAGATCAAAAATCACATTAATGCAAACCGAATGCAATTTTCTATTGAAAATGTTTTGTTTTCTATTACAATAAATTCTAAAAATACTGTTTAGTACTATTTCGAAGTGGTGCCTACTGTTAACGCATTTCACGCACTTTTTACCACATGTTTTTCTTGAACCTCATGGTCTGTTAACAACAAAGAAATAGAAATCAAAGTGGTCCCTGGTAAAAAAAGTTTGGAAGCCACTGGCATAGACTCTGATCCGAATTTGGGAGACGGTATTGCTTTCGCTAACGTTTTTGGTAATCGAATCAGGGGGATTTGTGATCGTAACTTTATTAATTCCTTGCTGTATTACCGAGCTTTTGGATTGATTTCGCTGCGGGTTTCAAGACAGTTGAATAATTTCCCTGAGAGCTGCTGAATCGGTCGATGGTAAATTGCTTTGTCGATACGGTAGATTTTGGCTTACAAAAGTTGTAATGGTTGGATTAGTATGCAGCTATACACCAATATTTTACTTGGAGCGACTGCCTATCTGACACTACACTTTAGATTCAATATTTGACATTGTGTGTTTCCTTATTTTTATAATGCTTGGTTAGAATTCAATCATTTTTTTTTTTTTTTTTACATTTTTAGGGTTCCGTACCCAAAGGGTAAAAACGGAACCCTATTACTAAGACTTCGCTGTCCGTCTGTCCGTCCGTCCGTCCGTCCGTCCGTCTGTCTGTCACCAGGCTGTATCTCAAGAACCGCGGTAGCTAGACAGTTGAAATTTTCACAAATTATGTATTTCTGTTGCTGCTATAACAACAAATACTAAAAACAAAATAAAATAAATATTTAAGGGGGGCTCCCATAGAACAAACGCGATTTTTTTGCCCTTTTTTGCTCGATATCAATAATGGCAACAGGTAGGCACTTGAAATATTCACAAAATACTCAGTTGTATTTTTACTTTAATAATAAATAATAAAATTGAAATAAAATAATTATTTAAGGGGGGCTCCCATACAACAAACGTGTTTTTTTCAGCGTTTTTGCCTTGTGGTACGGAACCCTTCGTGTGCGAGTCCGACTCGCACTTGGCCAGTTTTTTATTTGACTGACATGTTTATTTTTCTATGTTTGCATGCCTTATTTAAGGTAGATTGTACAGGGAGCTCAGTTTTATAAACACCTTTATTTTATGTACAGACGCCAGCACATCATGCTATTAGCTAATTATAATCATTAGAATCAGTAATACAACTTGTTATGGTATAATCCTAAAATGTCAAGATTTCATGAAATAGTCATTCAATAGGATTACTTGGTCTTATAGAGTTGTGTTGATGACTTTAATGTTTTTTTTTTGTAAATACATATTTGTTACGGTCGCGAATCATATTTTAATCAACGCACAACTTAATACTGACTAGCAAATTGCAAAAAAACGTAAAAAAAAATTGAATTTCGCGGGCTACCCTGGCGCTTTCGCCTAAGTATAAAAAAATAAAATAAAAAGTAGGAACTGAGGAGTTTCTGGACTATTTCTCCATACGAAACTACCCGTTGGGTGGGGCAACTAGAATCAATTCAATTTTGTTGTAAAATTTGACGTTCAGAAGAGCTATTGCTAGTTATCATGTTTTTAAATTAATTACTCCATAGCTTGACTCAAACCTTTCATAATTAACAAAAGTCGAGTTTGCCTCCAAAATGATAATACAGCACAATAACATCATAATCAGCATATAAAGTTCTGAGACACAGGCCTCCTTTCAGTGTGAGGGAGTGGGCCACGCGAGCCCAATACGGGCCCGTACTAAAATTATAATGAATCCAACCAACTAAGAAGCTGCCCCAAAAAGTATAATTAAACCACAAAACTCAAGAACAAGACATAACAACAAACCTGAAAGTCTGAAAGCTAAAATAATAAGAAGATTCAGTAGTAAAGCATTAAAATGAGAGCTGAAGCCACAAGGGGCTTATCTACTGCGGAACTGAGATACAAAGCGCCGGAATACGGACTTTTGTGGGAGGAATAAAAATACTTTGGACAAAAGGCTGCCAAGGTTTAATGTAAAGGTAAAAATGTGGGTAGAATAATTACATGACATAGTTCTCTCGGCCGCGACTTACGAGGTTCAAATCTAGACAGGCGCTTTACTTCGTGTAAATTATTTCATCACCACTGCTCTCAAAACGGTGAAGGAAAACATCGTGAGGAAACCGGCATGTCCTAGAACCAAAAATTCGAAGACATGTGACATCTACCAATCCGCACTGGGCCCGCGTGGTGGATTACGGCCCACTCCCTCTCACCGAGAGGAGGCCTGTGTCCCAGCAGTGGGAACATTATAGGCTGATTATGGTTATGGTATGGCTCTCAAAACGGCGAAGGAAAACATCGTGAGGAAACCGGCATGTCCTAGAACCAAAAATTCAAAGGTATGCGACATCTACTAACCCGCACTGGGCCCGCGTGGGATTACGGCCCACTCCCACGAATAGAGAGTAGGCCTGTGTCCCAACAGTGATTATGCTGTTCTGTTTGTATCGGCACAAAGTAAATGAAAATAGCAATAGCCATGTCAAAACCATATGCAAGTCAGCAAAGTAATACCGTGGCTGACGGGCCAGGATGCATCGGATGTATATCTTGCATCCTACTATACTGGCTTTGAAAGTAACGAGGCGCGCGTGTGTGTGCGTGTCTTTCTTGTGTTGTCAGCAGACATAATGCTGAGCTGACACCCGTTTGGAATTATAAGCAATGTTTTCCGTGTTTTATACTTTTAAAGCGTTTTTTTTTTGTAATGCCAAATAAGCGAGTTTATCTTTATTTTTTCTTTCTTAACTTTAATTAAAATTATATTAAGAATGCACTAATTATAAATGAAAAAGTGTTGTCTTTGGTAGAGAACAGGATAAAAATAAATAATATACTTAATATACTGAATTTATGTTGATATTTTCCCAAGGTATACTATACATACTACATAGAGCTAGACATGTGCGCCGATCGGCGTGGCGCACGCCGCCGGTCATTTTAGCCACGCCGACGCCGCCGGATTTTTCATCGGCGTAATCGGCGTCAAAATCCAAATAATATTCTAGATTATTTAACGCATATTATTTAACAAAAGTAGTATTTTGGGCGATTTAATAACATTTTTAAAAATAATAATAATAAATAATAAGCGTGCCATATAATTTTGACCCACCAAAAACATTTTCATGTAAAATGTTGCCAAGACGAGACCACATATCTCATGTAGAGCCAAGCTTCTAACTCTACACGTCCTAACTTCACAAACTCTACACCTTAGTCAAAATATGAGGCTTGGCCGTTTCGTTTCTACAAGAACTATTGTATAACATAAAAGTAATGAACAGTGAATAAATTTTCACCTTACGCCCATGTGATGGTAGCGAAACGGCCAAGCCACATATTTTGACTAAGGCGTAGAGTTTGTGAAGTTAGGGCGTGTAGAGTTAGAAGCTTGGCTCTACATGAGATCTGATATCTTTTTGGCAGTGCGAGCCATATGTGGTCTCGTCTTGGCAACATTTTACATGTTTTTGGTGGGATTTCACATCTTTTTGAAAGTTGCTTAGAAATAAAAAAATATTTTTTTGGGGGGTTCTTTACTAAAAATCCTGAAATATTTATTTTATTATTTATAACAAAGAGTCCCATATCAATTTTCAGAACTCTAGCATCAAAATTTGCGGAATTCTCGTACAAACTTCCATCCCCTAGTTTAAGGGGTTGGAGGGTAAAAGTTCCAAGTTTTAGAATTTTTTTGTTGTTTGTGTACTATTACTAGCTTACATAGGACTTCAGGAAGAACCTTAAGAATATGGATGATCATCAGTGAGTCAGTGACGAAATCGGGGTATTTTAGATATCAATAAAATCTAAAGTATAAGAGCTATGCAATTAAAACGTTATACGTTTAATAAGTCAACTACTGATATCATATCCCGAAATTTTTGTTTATCTGGTATAATCCAAACCCAAGTTAAGAAGGTTAAAAAATACGACGAAGTGCTTCGTGAAAAGGTAGGTAGTGCCCTTGCGCTTCGCTTGGCTCGTCTTGGCGGGGGCACCCCCGTGCCCCCAGATTATAATAAATAAATAAAAAGTTTAATGTGGATTGAGAAGTCTTCTATTCTACTTATTTTGACCATCCACGCCGATTACGCCGATGACGCCGCCGCCGCCGACAATTTAAACGCTAGACGCCGCCGCCGGTCAAATGACCATCGGCGCACATGTCTACATAGAGCTACCGTCTTGTATTCGCCCCTGCCGTATCCAGTCTTTAAAAGATTTGTTTGTCTGTTTGAATTGATTAGGCTCCGAAACTACTGGAGCGATTTTAAAAATTCTTTCACCATTAGAATCCTACAGTATCCCTGATGAACAAAAGTGATAGAATATTTTCAAAAAAGTTAGGGATCCGTATGAAAACTTCGATAATATAACCCAAGGTGTGAAAAAAATATCTTAATATCGCGGCTGCGGAAACTATTGACAATAGAGCAAAGTGATGTACCTACAACAGTTTTATAGAGGACATCAATATCTACAAAAAAGTCCACAATAACATATGTCTAACTATTACAGTTATATCACAATAACTACTTTTCCTTGTTAAAATATGCAATAGTAACGCCGAAAAATCCTTGTATCTTATTTTTGTTAAATACCAATATTTACCCGTGCGCACCCGGGGCGGGACGCTAGTCATTAATATCCATGTTATTACCAAGATACATAATGTAACAATCCCTCTTTATGAGAGCTATCATGCGGGGTTTATCTCCAAGCTTACAAGGCAATATTGCTCCATACCCCACAACAAAGACTGGATGTGGGACATAGCAGTTCCGGGTAGTCTGTAGGTCGGATGTCTGCCATGCTTGTTAGATAAGAGTAGTTCCGGGTAAAATTCTTGTATCTGTGTATCATAGACAAGATGAAAGGTAGATATAAACTTGCAATAGGGCAAAAAACCCAGCTTTTATGTGAAAATTATTTGAAGAAAAGGCGACAATTTCTTTTACCAAATAATTAATTCTTGTTTTAAAACTTTTAAGGTTTCGACTGAACTCGCTATAGTACCAGTTTGCTTTGAAAATGTAAGGTAGCATGTATTTTTAAGAGCTTGTTTTATGGTCAGATAGGTAGGTTAACATGTCATAAAAGAATATAACTGTATGAGTTTTTTTATATACATACAACTTGGTGGACTCCAGTGCTTGAACTTTTAAATTTTTGCTCCTTGCAGAACCAATTCGTGAGATTTAATCATAAACTTAGACAAGCGCGCTTAATAAATTTGAAGTCCTTGCTTGTAAGAAACGGCTAGAAATGCTGCCAAAGTATTGATAGAAAATTTCAGTTTCGACTCGCTTCGCTAGTATTGTAAAACCAGCTTTAAACCCAACAATGGTCTGGTGACGGGCGGGCATACCGCCTCAAATTGCTGCGAAATTGTTCAGACGCCTGAAATAATGGCTTCCTACGATTAACTTCAGACAGGCCGGTGACACGGAAAGTATTCTGTTTATTTATATTTTGTGATGGTGGAGAAAATTATGGAAGAAAATTACTTTATTGTTTTAGTGAAGGCCAACCATCTGATAGAGGTATTAATTTCTATCTGCTGGTTAGATACAGTCAGGAAAATGTATTATTAACCTTTTGAACGCCAGAGCATAAACGCACGCGCGTGCCCTCCACGCCATGCCACAATTTTAAATATTTAAGGTATACAAATAAAAACACACAAAAGTAATGATTCAATTGTTTATTTCGTGATAAAGTGCACCGCATTTTTTGTCACATATTTGTGTCGCTCGTAATAGGATAGGTGACACACGACTGGCGTACAGGGCACGCGCTTGCTTGTCACGTATATGTGACAATGGCGTTCAAAATGTTAAGCAAAGTGATCTTCAATTTTCCGTGTGACACTTCAATATACGGAAATTTGAGTTGGTCGTCAACTTGCTAAACAATTAATATCCCTGACTAGTTGTTATAACCTTCCTAAACTGTCATTTTTATCACAAGGAGCATGAAGATTTCACGACTTCAGTATCCACATAGATACATACAGTCATTCATCTCGCATAACCACATAGTAATTTATTTGTTGTTATTTCTTGCAGATAGGATAAACGGGGTAACTGCGTAACACGATAACAGAAGCAATCGCTTTAATTTTGACAGTTCAACAACATTCATTGCGTTATTTACATTGTTGAGCAAACAATTTTTTTTAAACATGAAGCAATGGATTAGAAATATCCTTTTAATGATTCAGATTTTATTAAATAAGTACCTAATAGAAAAATCGTGATAATGTAAAGAGACACAGAACCAACTCGTGTATACTACCAGATTTATTAACATGAACGCGGAAGGCATTGGCAAAAGGAATGTGTTAGGATTGCTGAACGTGTGTTCTTTACCCCTGTGGGAAAAAGGGGTGGATTTATTTATGTATGTGTGGGTGTATTGAAAAATTCCCATAAAACACACATAATTTAAAAAACTGGCCAAGTGCGAGTCGGACTCGCACACGAAGGGTTCCGTACCACGAGGCAAAAACGCCCCTTAAATATTTATTTTATTTTAATTTTATTATTTATTATTAAAGTAAAAATACAACTGAGTATTTTGTGAATTTTTCAAGTGCCTACCTGTTGCCATTATTGATATCGAGCAAAAAAGGACAAAAAAAACGCGTTTGTTGTATCGGAGCCCCCATTAAATATTTTGTTTTTAGTATTTGTTGTTATAGCGGCAATAGAAATACATAATTTATGAAAATTTCAACTGTCTAGCTATCGCGGTTCTTGAGATACAGCCTGGTGACAGACAGACGGACAGACAGCGAAGTCTTAGTAATAGGGTTCCGTTTTTACCCTTTGGGTACGGAACCCTAAAAAACATGTCCTAAAAAATCATCCGCTAAAACTGGTGAAACCCCAAGAGAAAAACAGCAGTGACACAAAAAAAAAATCTTGTGTCCTCCCGATTTGTACCCCTCCGTAGGGGGTTGTCAAGCGGATATTTATGTGCCGCGATTAGTTGAATGCTTTTTAAATCGGCGTTATCGGGTAAGTAATGGGTGTAGACGGTTTTTGTTCTTTGCGATGTATTGTCACTGTATATTTTATTTAAGAGATGTATTGTGGATGGGAGATTAGGGGGTATCATTCTACTTTGTTTTTTTTTTAGTGAGAACTTCTTTAAAGGACCTTACAGGACCTAAACACAAAAAACTGGCCAAGTGCGAGTCGGACTCGCACACGAAGGGTTCTTTACCACAAGGCAAAAACGCAGAAAAAAACACGTTTGTTGTACGGGAGCCCCCCTTAAATATTTATTTAATTTTGTTTTTAGTATTTGTTGTTATAGCGGCAACAGAAATACATAATTTGTGAAAATTTCAACTGTCTAGCTATCGCAGTTCTTGAGATACAGCCTGGTGACAGACAGACGGACGGACGGACAGCGAAGTCTTAGTAATAGGGTTCCGTTTTTACCCTTTGGGTACGGAACCCTAAAAAACGCAAGTTTTAGAAACAATAAATACAATGATGCAAATCTTTACTCTAAAATAGGGTCAAAAGGTCGCCTTAATCTTGGTAAAGTAAAATATGATGGCGGGGCCCGTCAGGGGGACCCGTCAAGGGGGGCCCGTCATGGGGGGCCGTCAGCGGGTTGCGACGTGGACAGAATTGGACGCGACAGTTTAATGAAAACCGCTAACAAAATACTGGCACTAATCAAAAATTAAAACAGAAGTTAAACTACCTTATTCTGATAAGGCAGTTTAACTCATTGAATACCAAATGGAGCCTAGCTCAGCATCGTGCTGCGACATTTAAATATAAGTGTCGCAGCGCTGCTCTTCTGACAGGGGGCCCGCTGTGATATCAAAGGTGGCTACAGAAGTAATTAACAATTAATAAAATAGATTTAAATGTAAAATATTAACAAATAAAAAAAAAATATTTATATACCTAATAAAATGATTATAATTGTAATCCGTGTATCAGGTCCCAGCGCCCTACGAATAGCTGAGGTTGTGAATTATGGTTAACTCACAAATACGAAACTGAGCTGAAAAAACTACTAGTAAAACGACTAAATATAAATATTAATACAACTTAGTAATTACTGAATAATATATACATATGTCAATTACTATAGAATGTTGTTTCTGAATGAACCTTCTGTTTTATATTTGTCATACTACAAAGTGGACGTATTTTTATGTTGTTTTGGTAAACATTGGAGACGTTTAAAGGCAAATTAAAGTGGAATTTAAAAGATGGTATTATAATGGACTTGCCCACTGCTGAGTACCTATAGCCTTTTTTTTATTTTTTTGAGAATGTGAAAGGACCCCTCCCGCTCTGCTTATAGGCTTCCCAAAGGGTTTTA
This sequence comes from Oligia strigilis, assembly GCA_951800025.1. Taxonomy (NCBI): domain Eukaryota; kingdom Metazoa; phylum Arthropoda; class Insecta; order Lepidoptera; family Noctuidae; genus Oligia; species Oligia strigilis. The sequence continues at coordinate 3,924,073 of OX637551.1, forward strand.
TTGAGTTGTCTCCTCATCATGTCGCATCGTATTCCATAGACCAACTAGTTTAGGGGGACGCGCGATAGGTAGCCCGCGAAATTCATTTTTTTTTTACATTTTTTGCAATTTGCAGGTCAGTGTCAGGAACAAAATATACTTCGCGAGCTTAAAAAATATAACTTTACAGAATTACAATCAATAAATCATCAATAAACAACTACAACCCTCTAAGTTCATATAATCCTGTTGAATGAGGAAATAAAAGTTGGAAGCAGGCGGGACCCATACCATTTTTTTATTATATTTTCAAACTCAAATGGGTCCCGCCTGCTTCCAACTTTTATTTAATTTAAAATGGCCTTGTTTTTAGCTTTTCAGTTTTTTTTTAACTAATTTTTTTTACCGCAGTCGGGTTTTTAGTTCTTTTAATTACTTGTTTTTTATTTCCAGCTTTTTAGTTAACAAATTTGAAAGATTTCGCAGACGATTTACTTATGTATTAATTATTAGGTGTGTAGTCACTCAACAGGGAACAAGAAATAATTATTTTATTTAACGTGTTTTTTACGATTTGTCACTTCGGATTACTTTTAACCATATAAGTTGTATATATTTTTGTAATCACCGTTTAAAACCCTTAATTTTGATATTTCACTCGATGGTATTAGAAGAAAAAAAAAATTCGAACTCCACAATATGGCACCCTAAATCCGCCATTTTACTTTGTTTTTTATTTTAATGTAGCCAGTGACACTCGCGCTACCAAGACAAATTTAAAGACGTATAATTTATCCAAATCCGTTCATTCGTTTAGAAGTTACGAGGGAATAAAGAAACGGACATACATACATACAGGTCAAACACATAACCCTCCTTTTGGGCTTCGCCGCAGTCGGGTAAAAAGTCATAATTCGAGGTGTGGTTCTCACCTAGGTATTTCCTCCTCCAATATTGGACGAATTTAAAAGATATTACATAAACCTTTTTTTTTTGGGTGGGTAATCATCAAATGACCCAGCGGGAGGGGGGGGCCATTTGATGATTTCCCACGTAAAAAAGAAAGGGACACAAGTTGGTAATATTTATTATTCTGTAAAAAATCATTGCCTTATGGTCATAACCTAGAAAGAAAACAGGCGAGAGCGTGTCTATGGAGAAAAGACTACCCGCATTTCCTCCTGTAGGTAAGTTTTAGGCTCATCATATTTGGTTGGGTTTTGATTATCTTTAAAGACTAAGGGTGAATTTCAAAATTGAAACTGAACGGGATCAGCACATCAAAACCGCGTTCAAGAGCAATCAGTGTCATTATTTTCTTTGGAGTATTGACAGTTGACACTGACAGCTCATGAACGCGGTTTAGATGACGTATTGATCGCGTTCAGTTTAATTTGTGAAATTCGCGGTAAGTAATTAGAAGTTTTTTTTATGACAACTAGGAAAAATTATTGACATCACTTCTCCTTCCTTCGATATATAAATAATGGTCACCCATCCAAAACCAGACCGCGGCAAACGCAACTCAACCACGCAGAAACTTCCGAGGTTCCTCTGATACTTAGGCTATGCCTGGAGTAGGCCTTATTACTGCTAATCACTAAGCCGGTTTTCACTAAAACTACACGACATCTAAATAATGCCAAAATAAAAGCGCGCTATTGGATTTTCCACTTTCGGCACAGAGGCGAGCGTTGAAAATTCAACGGCGCGTTTTATTTAAGCATTCATATAAGTGTAGCCTAGTATTTTCATACTATTGTGTGGTGATTAGCATTAAGACCGTAATGTTTTGTCTCATTTGTGGCAAGAAATATGTTCAAAGCTAACGATCTGAGGGTATCCTATTTGGGTTTAGTCCAAATGGGACAATAACCTAGAGAACTGAGACTGAGAGGAAGATTCAAATGACCTTAAGGTCAATATTAGGGGCAATTGTTATATGTTCAGGGTTCCGTAAAATAAGGAAGCACTTTTAAGCAAAATAGTTTTTCAAATACGGTCTTTAGAGCTGCTAATGGGCACTACAGGACCTAAACGCAAAAAAAACGCAAGTTTTATAACACCTAAAAGTATAAGATCGACTACAGTAAACAAAATCAGAAAAATATATGATATTCTTCAGGTTATATGCTAATTAGATAATGTGTTGAAAACATAATACAACTAATTTGATACGATAGTAAAACATCATGAAGATAGCTCTAAAAACTTTCTTTATACAATAAAAACCATACTATTATACATACAATCATTCTGATTTTTTGTCAGATTATTCTACAAGCAACATACTAAAGCACTAGTGTTTTATTTTTTTAGCCTAAACAATAGATTTTTTGCAAATAAATAATTGCTTCATATTTTGCAATAAAGAGACCCGTGGCTAAATAATAACAGCCACACAGGTCGATCCATCAGGTTAAGCTACGCTTGCCGCGGTTGGTCTGTGGATGGGTGACTGTATGCTACAGATATAAAACTGAACAATTTTCTCCTTGAGACCAACATTGTCGAAACAATAACCAACCGTACCATAGAAAACATCAATACCTACTCGACCTAAATGTATCCTGAATGATTGTAACAAACTCTGCTACTACGTTTTCGTATATTTGTTGGTACTTACTTATAGACTCTCCTAAATAAATCACCCTCTATAACTGAAAACTAATCCTTAATTTCACATACCCAACGTTCGCAGTCCAGATCCCCAAAAGATTACTCTTCGAGGAAAACTTGTTCAAGTTACTTTTGTAAACTACACGAATTTAAACCTTCTCTCTTCATACATAAGGAACTTTATTGCCTTACACTGAAAAGTTATTTAACCACCATTACACAAGTCTGAAAACGTGTTTCAGTATAAGTTTTTCAGGAAATGCACGTCAAGGGACATGTTTTGAAACATTTATACTGAATGTAGAATGAGAAATTTTGTATGTAACTGCCTCATTACAGCAGTTTTGTGAAGAAGAAGTTTACAGGGATATGCATTTCAAATTATAGGTACCAGTACTAGGACCCACCCCTACTTCTCACAGATTTTACGACTTGACCGAATGAAAACGAAGTAATAGCGTGAGCAGGCGATACGATGCGAAAGGGTGCGTCGGGGAACAAGATATTTCACGCGGACGAAGTCTTGGGCAGAAGTTAGTTACGAGTACGATGTATGATTGTGAAAACCGCATCCGAATTCGTTGTGTAGTTTAGGAGAACAACGCGGTAAAACAGACAGACACGAAAAGCGACTTTAATTTATAATATTATATATAGATATAGATATTTAGTTGTGAATACATAAAGAAGTATTCGTGTACCTATGCATTTTAGGTTACAACGTTAAAATTGACTCACTGAAGAAAATATTTTGTGACTCGTTAGGCATATGTATGTATATGCCTATGTATATTTTACGAATAATAAAAGGGTACAGCTAAAAGAAAACAACCTAGTTTAATCTTTTTTTTTTTTCAGAAGAGTAATAGAATATTTTGGGTAAAAAGCAACAAAATAAATTCAGCCATACGCTTTTATGAGGCAGCATCATTCTACCGACTAGTAAAAATAATTTACATCTGACAACGTTGCAACTTTCCCCTAGAAAGTGAATATAAAAATGTAACGTTCACGTACTTTTTAGGTTACTAGAAATTATTTTCTTTATTTAGGCAACACATAGGTCATCATCATCTGCCTGCCTTTTCCCAACTATGTTGGGGTCGGCTTCCAGTCTAACCGGATGCAGCTGAATACCAGTATTTTACACGGAGCGACTGCCTATCTGACCTCCACAACCCAGTTACTGGGTAATACGATACCCCTTGGTAAGACTGGTTGTCAGACTTTCGGGCTTCTGACTACCCGTAACGACTGTCAAAGATCCACGAATGACAGCCGGGACCAACGGCTTAACGTGCTTTCCGAGGCACGGAGGGGTCACGGTAGAGAGAGAAAAAAAATCTGTGTCATAAATTCGAACAATACAGTCAATATGCATTTTTTGTCGTAATTAGTCGAGTGCCGAGGCACGTGTAGCATCGTCGTGTGACGAGTGCGCTGTAGGGAAATGTTAAAAGTTACCTGTGCGACCAACTCTGGGCAATTGAGGCGTCCAAAGAGTATGTCATGAAGTATATATCCATAATATATCTTTGCGCCTATTATCGACTTACTATACGAAGCACCCACGTTAAGGGGGAAGCGCTAAGGTGGCCCGCGAAATTCAAATTTTCTAACGTTTTTTGCAATTTGCTGGTCAGTCTTAAGTTGTACGTTGATTCAAATGTGATTCGCGGTCGTAACAAATATGTATTTACAGAATTATAATCATTACAATCAGTAATACAACTTGTTAAGTTAGTAGAATCCCCAAATGTCAAGATTTCATGAAATAGTCATTCTTGGGGATTACGTGGTCTTAGAGAGTTGTGTTGATGACTTTAATGATTATAATTCTGTGAATACATATTTGTTACGGCCGCGAATCATATATTAATCAACATACAACTTAATACTGACCAGCAAATTGCAAAAAAACGTAAAAAAAAATTAATTTCAAAAGCATTAACGCTGTCGTGTTTCAGGTAAGTTTAAATACAATACAAACTCAATTAACCCTAAATCCTTCAACTCTTACTTACGAACAATAACCTACTTCCATACTAAAACCCAAGTTCCTTGTCCTAACGAAATAACTTTTAGAACAATACTTATTTAGAAGGCAATTGTAGTAAAAAACTAACAGTTTTGCCGCACTGCACAAAACTCTAATTGTTTGTTTGCACGCAAACTATACCGTTGTTATTAATAAAATATTGTTATTTGAGTGGCTAATGGCTATTGGTATCATCGGTCTGAAAAGTTCGGAGGTCATCATTTGCCTAGCCTTTTCCAAACTATGTTAGGGTCGACTTCCAGTCTAGCAAGGTCAAGCTGAATACCAGTATTTTATACATGGAGCGACTACCTATCTGACCTCAACAACCCAGTTACTGGGTAACACGATTCCCTCGGTAAGACTGGTTGTCATACCTTCGACCTTTTGACAGCTCGTCGCAACTGTCAAAGATCTACGAGTGACAGCCGTGCCGTAACGTGCTTTCTGAGTCATGGAGTGTTCTCGATGTGGAAAGAATGGGCACCGATCTGCGGAACAACCTCGGTGAGAGTGGTTTTACCTTGATTGATCGCCCTATGCGTCTTTTACTTAGCCACGAGCCCCTCCTGTAAAGTTCGGAAGTAATACCGCGATATTATCTTGGACAACCTTGACCCCTGGCAAAGATTAGGACACATTTTCCTTACACGGGCCTGTCATAAAAGGAATTTTATCTTTCGTGAAAGCCTTATTTGCATTGAGCGATGCCTGAATAAAGGCTCTTACACACCGGCGCGACTTGTCGCGCGACGTGTCGCCTGGCGATTCTGCGATATTATCGCGCCGCAACACCTTTCACACAAGCGCGACGCGAATCGCGGCGCGACACCATACTAAATGAACATACACGGTGTAGCGCTACTCGTCGCGCTGCGACGGTGTCGCGGCGCGACAAGTCGCCCCTGTGTGAAGTGTCGCGCGCGTTTCCATAGAAATTGTTCTATGGATATATATCGCAGAATCGCGTCGCACTGTCGCGTCGCGCCTGTGTGTAAGAGCCTTAAAATGAAAAGATTAGCTACTTATAATGTTGATAGTGGGTATGAGTATGAATGTGGATGGTTGTAAGAGTAGGCGAAGACCAAATAACGATGGACCGATTGTGTGAAAGCCGGTAAGGTTAGAAAGGGGGTGACTACGGAGATGACCATAATGGTTAAGCCCGCGCGGGGCCAGTAGCAAAGGACAATGCTCATGGATGTATGGAATCCCGTACCATGCTGCATCAAAGTCAAACTTTGTTTTTTATACATTGCACTTATCATATTAACTCATACAAAAGTTATTTTTGTAAACAAAACCCGGGTTTCGGAGATTTTCAAAAAAATCTAAATAACCTAAAAACTTAATTCAGGGTGTCAGCTACCTCCATACAAAATTTTATCAAAATTGGTCTAGCCGTTTGAGCGTGAAGGAGTAAGAAACATATAAACACACCCCCACACACTCACAAACTTTCGCCTTTATAATATTAGTGTGATGATAAATGTTACATGACGTTTAAACGTCAAAAATATATGGATAAACAGTCGCTAATCACTACGTAGCTTTAAGCAACGTTTATGAATAAAGATTTGGATGATGATGGTTGGTAATACCGGCCACTCACGATCAAGTTCACCGTCAAGTTTGCAGCGGACTTGAAGCCGCGTCCAGTAAACTTGAACGTGTATGGCTACGGGTATGCATGATAAGTAGCCATACACCGTCAAGTTTACTGGACGCGGCTTCAAGTCCGCTGCAAACTTGACAAGTGAACTTGATCGTGAGTGGCCGGCATAAAGGGTCCCCACTTCATCATTCGGACGCACTTGGACGCACTCGATCTCACTCTTAAACAAATGTTTTACATTCGATTAATTTCATTAAGAGCCAAAGCACTCACCTCTCTTCTTTCCGTGACAAAGCCTCACTATCCTACTTATCAAAATTGACCCACAATAGACAGAGACAAACGAACAACCAACACAAATGAATGACAGAGACAGACATAGCAATCAGTAGCGGTTTCTGTGATAAACAGTGCGTGTTAGTCGTTACTCTGATTAGCTATTGTGACAGACAGTCGGGATGACTGATCTGTCAGGAAATAAACGTAATGAAGTAGTGAGGCCTAGAGATATAGTCACAGGTTTAGTTTACTAACGCAATTTCGAGTGGCAGGAATGACTGATGTTTTGTGTAGTTCTGGGTTCGATGCCCGGGTCGGGAAATTTTTTATTGGATGTTTCTATTAAGGAATCAGATATTATGTTTGTGTCCGTTCAGTGGAAAAAAATCTAATAGGTGGCCTATACATCCAAATTTCGCCAGTTATGTTTATGTCCCATGTACTAGGGGACAAGCCTATTGCCATGAACCCAGCACAAATCCAGACTGGGAAATTCCAGATGGAAAAACCCAATAACGTTTTGCCCGACCTGGGAATCGAAACCAAGACCTTATGCTTAGCAGTAGGTACCGCTTGCCACCACTGAACAACGAGGCAGTCAAGAGGAGAACTGAAAGTCGAATCTTCACTCCAATAAGAAGCCAGTCCACCAAGTAGACATACGAGTAATAGTGTTCCGACACGGTGTATGTGTGTGTCTAAAATTCCGAACCCATTGACTCAAAATATCAATAGCTTTCGAGTATCCATAGTAGCGATACAATGATCATAAACACTAGCGGGAATTCCAGCCGTGCTTTGATCATGAACAGTGCCAAATTCCTTGCGGAATTGACACTGGGTGCCGGCAGTTCATAACTATTCAGATCTATTCAGTAAAGTTATACTGTGGCACACCACAGCTTAACTTCTTTACAGTAGATGAGTAGGTACTGCTGGTTTTTTTCTTAAAATTTATGGAAATATTTTTGAATGGTATATATTTATACGTTTGTATTTCATTTTACACACACGTATGAAACGTCAGAAGCGTGTACTTAGCTTTATCTAAATAATCTTCCTTTATTTAAAGAATCCGTTGATTGAAACCGTAGGCAAAATTCAAATCATGCACACACCTACACATTAGTTGGTCGGTTCGCTTGTCACTTCACGTGTGGGTCATTTAGCGTATTGGTCATTAAGCGTGTTGGTCATTTAGCGATTGGTTATTTCGCGTATTTAAGACGGTAACCATCATTGGTCATAATGCGTATTAGTCAATATGCGTCGTAACGGTTTAAAGTACCTAAATTACTTTCGTTGTCACGTTCAAAGACCTTTACCGTCATAAATTGTTTTTCTCGCGCCCAAACTTTCTTTTTCCTTTGGCGTATTTTTCATAAATCTAGTTTCGGGAGCGGTGGGGGGCGCGGTTTCGAGCCAACATGGCCGTATATGACGTCACCACCATTTTTCATTCCTGCCACCGCCCATGCCGCTATCGAAGTTTTGTTATTACCCCCCAATCCGAGAGATTTGGCCGATATCACGCCGATTGGTACCCTATTGAGAAAAAGATTTGTTAAAAAAATATTAAACGAGGACTTCACGAGGACGCTCGGATGTTGTTTTGTTATCTTTTGAGTATGTATTTTCTTATTGGAACATAGGTCATGTTGACATCGTAACGAAAATAACATCTAATTCAATCAATCAATCAACTCAGGCTATCGCAGTCCACTGCTGGACATAGGCCTCTCCCAGACTGCGCCAGAGCACCCTGTTTTCCGCCTTCCGCATCCAGTCTATCTAATTATCATGATTCATTAAATTTACTAAGAATTTATAGGATAACTAGCTAGTTATCCTATAAATTCTCTAAATCCTATTTACGGGGGCGAAACGAAGTTTCACCCACGCAAATATCGATCCCGTGGGAATATCGGGATAAAAAGTAGCATATACGTTAATTCAGGGTGTCAGCTACCTCCACACAAAATTTGATAAAAATCGGTCGAGCCGTTTGAGCGTGAAGAAGTAACAAATGTAGTGTAGGTAGGCGTGTGTGAAGACGAATGAATGAAGGAATAAAGAAAAGTCCGAAGTACACAATAAGAAGGAAGAAAGTTTATTGCACAGACACAGGTTTCAGTTCACACACACAAGAGTTACACTTAGTTAAGAAGGAGTGGAAGAAATGTAGACAGTAGAGAATAGCACGGATAGGTATTAAAAACATAAACACAAGACGATCGCAACTGATAATAGTTAGCGCGGCGAAACTAGGATTATTGATTATAAAGCTACGCGCGCAGTGAGCATACTATCTTCAAGTCACGGCGGCGCGCGCGCGCTGCCTACCCAGCGCGGGTGCATGAGCGCAACGCACGATAATGCTGTCCCGCTCATGCACACGGCTCGCGTGACGTAGCGTGCGCGAGCGCCCGATCGTCGCTAGGACAATAGACGCGTCATAGCTATGGCCGGCCCACTGATAAGTAATTAGCTACTAATACAATGTTTGTACTTGTCTGTTTGTTTGTTGAATATTATTATGTTAGTGATTGTAAATAGTTTTATTTTAAATGTTGAAATAGTAATAGTTAAATAAGTCTAGTATTAAGTTATTTTGTAAATATGTGTATATATAAATTACAATTAATTTTATTTAAGAAATACATAATTTATATTTAGTTTGGTTTAACAATTTAATTAGACTTAAGTGTGTAGGTCACTACATCACCCCCTTCCAGAGACCGTCAAGGGCGATAATAGTCGGGAAATCTCACGCGACGTCCTGACCGGGTCGTTCTGATGACGTCATCGTCAGCGGAAGGTAAGCTTCGGTTATCCGCGTCGGGTGAGTAGTGATGAGCGTTAGTGTTGAGTGGTGACTGTGGTGTGCATATAAACACACACACACACTCACAAACTTTCGCCTTTATAATATTAGTGTGATTAAAAGCATAACTTTTTGGCTCCGAGAAGAGTGTCCGTGGAGTTTCTTGTCCGTTATTCTCCATAGGCACCTTTGAAATGGGCAAACTAGCTGCATCTTTCTGAGTCACCGACCCCTTGACAATTCAAAAGTGTCCTGTAATTGATTTATTTGAAATAATGCTCTCTCTCGTCTGGAGCCAGGATCCCAAATTTTTCAATATTGAAGTAATATATTTGGCAATAAAGAAGAAACAGAAGAAATATATTTACTATAAATACTTCTTTCAACCTATTTCTGAAGTTAAAATACAAAATTCTTAATAGCCCGATCATAAAGATTTTAATCAAAAGAATTTATTGCCGAGCGTTTAAAATCGCATGCTAACGCCCTTTTGAAATCAAAACATAAAAATATATTTCCCAGAAATACTAAATACCTATTTATTTACAAATGGCGCTAATATAAAATTCGTAACAACATAATCGCGTGTGAAACAAAAACCAACAAAATCACGCATTGTACCAACACGACAAAATTAAATAATTTATATTTTATTAATTATTTTTTTCAACAATTAACAATTACTATGGCCTAGTTGGCTGTGATGGTTTGGCCTGATATGGTTGGCTTCAAGTTACTAAGCCAATACAAAATAGTTTTTAATTGTAATAATACACGCGCCTCCACTACACGCCTACTTTTTAACGGATTTTTTTTGTTTTAAATGTTAGAAAACTTATGTTTGATGCAACAAAATTGTAATTCAGTAGTTAAAAGGCGGTTTGCAGTTTTTGCCTATCCCCATGGGAAGAAGGTGTGAATTTATGTAAAGTCAATTCAAAATTAATATTATTACAAGTTAAACAAATATCAACTTTATTTCAGAGTGACAAGCACTATTGAAAAAGTTCTAAAAATGTTTGAAGTTGTAGCGTAAACTGAACTTTATTGTGTAGGATTTAAGTTATTTTTCCATAAACTCATATTTGTTTACCTACATTTTTGGCAAACAAATTGCGAATGCACATTATGTAGTTTATGATACTTTTCCGGTCTATTAGTTTTTCACAGCTATGTTATTTACCTGGGGGCCTAAAAAGGCCACTTTGGCAGAATCATAAAAGGATAACATTATCTCGTTCGAGTTGGCTTTCTTATTTGTTTTTTTCTATGGTAACACGATACCCCTTGATAAGACTTTCGGGCATCAGACTACCCGTAACGACTATCAAAGATCTAAAAATGACAGCCCAGGCTAACGGCTTAGCGTGCTTTCTATATGCAATGGATGATCACCCATCTACGAACCGAGTGCGGCAAGCGAAGCTTTATTTTCGCCTAGTGCGGCTGTTCACATTTAGGCACGAGCCCTAAAACAAAACAATAATATCCGAATAATATCCGATGCGACAAAATAAGAAATAAAAGAACTCATCTCAGTTTATTAATTGCGTTTTGGGATAAAAGGCAGATGAGAGTTTCTCCGGAAATTACCAAGTTTCAATGTTCGGCCTTTTTCTCGATATGTCATCTATAAGCTTTTCCCTGTACATAAATACCATTTTTGATTACGACGCGACGCTAGGAAAATAAACGGTTTCTAAGACTATTAGCGCCTTTGCATATTCGTACTGTAGCGGTATCTACAACGCCACATGCGAACAACGCGTCATACTGACGTCACGCAAATCCTGCATCGCGCAAGCAGAGTTGACCGCGCAACTAGCATAGATACAACGGCCCGACATGAATCATCGGGCAGTTGCCCGCCATACACAACACCCATCTGGTCGGAGGATCCTCCCTTTTCTATGGAGGTTGAGTGAACTTTACACCCTGTTCCTCATACCTCCATAGTACTAATATATAATATTATAAAGCTGATGAGTTTGTTTATTTGGTTGAACGCGCTAATCTCAGGAACTGCTGGTTCGAATTGAAAAATTATTTTTGTGTTGGATAGTCCATTAATTGAGGAACGCTATAAGGTTATATAACATCACGCTACAACTCATAGAAGCGAAACATCAATGAAAAATGTTGCAAAAACGGGACCAATTATTCCTTTTGAAAGCTTCTGTTGCGTACGGAAAAAAGTTAAAACGGTTAAAGTTACGCAAAAATCATGTATGACGGAATTGTTTCCCTTTAAAAGTTCTAAAAAAAATTCCGCGGCAGTATGTCTATCTTTTAAGGTTGACCATTTTATGGTAATCTTCTAAAATAATGCACTAATTGCGAAGGTGTTTTTATAAACATGATATTAATCCTTATCCAAATAAATACGTTATTCATCACATAATATTTAATTTTGAACAAAAATGCCCTTGACATCATTTGATTTCAATGAATATCATAGGAGATATCATAGTTATAAAATAACTCCACACGGCCGCCGCGCCAGTAGCTCTGCGAGGTTTAATATAGTTCCACTCTTACTGATCATAGCGTGATGTATGTACATAACATAGCTTCAAGTAATGTACTAAGTAATAATCTTAAAGTAATGGAATTATTTTAGTAGGTTTTTTCCTCAAATTAACGCGGTTGAAACCGCGGGGCACAGCTAGTTACATATATAAGTAGATATCCGTCGATGGACATCTACGGACTGACCTCGGCGACTTGCTTAACCTTAAAGGTCGACCCGTGCGGCTGTTATTATTTTGCCACAAGCCCCTTGAAACAACATAACCTCCACAACGAAAACAATACGTCTACAAAAATTCCGTCGTGTGTGCGTTGTCCCCTTGCCAAGGGTTCCGCACACAGTAGTCGACCTTTGGCACCACATGTGCGATAACTTCCCCGTAAAATTACCTTACGAGATATTTTTACAGGACGTTTTTTTGAGCAAGATGTTTTGTTTCAGTGTTTTGAAGGAGTCGAGATTTACGATTTGAGAGTTTGACTGAAAACCATATGTTAATACACTGTCTGGTAGACGTTTCGTATAGAATGAAAATGGAGGCCAAACGTGAGGATTATTTGCAATCAACATTATTAGGTTTAATGAAATGATAACGCAAAATCAAAGTTCACATTATCATGATAATTCAAGAATAGGCAAGATTTTTTTTCTTTTTTTTTATTTCTAAATGGTGCTCTTGACCTCGACCACGCCTGATAGAAAGCGATGGATGAAGTCTATGACGGAACGAGCGTAGAATAGAAAAGCATAGAAGATGCCTACGGCCCTGGAACTCCCATTTCAACTGGATTTTTCCATGTAGGTATAGAGACTATGAGATTGATAGAAAAATATTCATTTTGGCATTTTCCTGTCTATATTATCCCATTCAAGAGAAACTGACCTAGTTTTTGTTGATCAATATTTGCTACGATTTACGATGTTTAAACTCAAAGTTACGAGTATGCGTGCGTCAAGGCACTCCGTGTCTACAGCGACACACCTAGGTGACATCATTTGCTGTGAAAAAATTTGTATCATTTCCAACATCGTACTTAAAGCCACGAAGGCCTTCCAGCGACTCGATCTTTAGTAAAACAATGAGTTATTACTAAGAAACTAGCTGGTCCCTGCGGTTTTACCCGCATAAATTTCGATCCCGTGAGAATATCGAAATAAAAAGTATTCTATGTGTTAATCCAGAGTGTGAGCTATCTTCATACCATATTTGATCAAAAATGGTGAAGCCGTTTGTGCGTGAAGAAGTAACAAACATACAAACACACTCACCAATTTTCACCTTTATAATATTAGTGTGATTATTTCCAACAACGTCAGATACGTTAGAATCAAAGCCACAATGATGACACCTTATTACTAAAAACCGTGCTTTATAGGTATTAAAAATATCGATACCGATTGCCAATTCGAATCACCAACGTATAAAATTTGTGTAAAAAAATGCATTGTACATTTCCAAAAAAAAAAAGATGTTTACGAAGCCACGTTGAATCATAAAAAATAAAACCACTACCAACCACCGTTTTTGCCTCTTGGCGACGGTTTTACAATTACGGTACCCTAAATTTAATATCACCATGATTTGTGATCACTTATACTAAAAGTTTTTCTCAGAAATATAAGGAAAATATTTAATAGAAGGACGCCACAGTAGCTTGAATTCTGATGCAGTTGGCGCCCCTCCAAACTTTGGATACCAGTGACAAAGACCCCTGCTTCTTCTTAAATCGTAACTTAAATGTGTAAGTTACTGAGACTTGGTGAGGTCTTCACTAACTGGTTGATGTAACTTCATAGTCGTTTGAAACAAAATACTCGGTATTGTCGCTGTGGCTTGCTTTGACAAGAAGGGAGGTTCAGATTCCTTGAATTTTAGTACAAAGACATTGGTCTGCACTGTTTTTAATTGAATGACGCGAGTGGTGCAGTGAAAGAGCATCTTAGTACCAACCATGCCTAGGCTACAGTTTGAACTACTGCATAATCAACCTATAATGTTCCCACTGCTGGGACACAGGCCTCCTCTCTGTAAGAGGGAACGGGCCGTAATCCACCACGCGGCCCCAGGTGGATGTCACATGTCTTCGAATTTTTCGTTTTTAATTCCCCTACGTCAGACAAAGTGTTATTGGGTTTTTCCATGATGGCAATAGACTGGCCCCCTATTACATGGGACATAGGAGGAAATGCGGGTGGTCGTTTCTTCATAGAAACGCTCTCGCCTGTTTTCTTTCTGGTTAATGACCATAAAGCAATTAATTTTTTACAGAATAATAAATATTAACCAGTTGTATGTCCCTATGTTTTCGTTTTTGATGATACATTATTTTTATAAGCACAACCGTCAAAAAATGCTCAAAATTGCCGATGTGTACAAATTTGACAACTTTAATGAAAAAAGAAAAACATAGAGACACAGTAGGTATATCTTATCCTTCATATTCAGTTTATGAAATATCTTTTAAATTGGTCCAATATTGGAGGAGGAAATAGGCGAGAGCCGAACCTTGAATTATGACTTTTCACTTTGGCTATTTCAAAAGTCTCTCCGACCGCATTTCGTCTTAAACATAACTGGTGAAATGAGGGTTTACTTTAGTTACATCTCTGCTAACCCTTCGGAGAGTACCTACAGGCATGGTGTTATGTATGTAAAGCCGTAATGCCGTTGGTCCTGCGCCTGAACTCTCCCCAGTCGTGTCGGATTGCCGTCCCATCGGACTATGAGAGTAAAGGAACAGAGAGTGCACCTGTGTTTGCGCACACACTTCTGCACTATAATAGCTCCTGCATACCTGGCTAATCTCCATTGAGATTGGCCACCGTGTCCGAAAACGGTCGGGGAGGCTATTATTTATGTATGTAAAAAGTCGTGCAGTGAGCAAAAATCCGATCAGAAGTTACTTCCCGACTTCTTACCCTCGCGTGGTTTACTGTAAGCGTTGTTTGGAAACACCATTAAAGAACTACGACCTTCCCGCCTTCGATTATAATCACAATAAATCAAAATAAAGTTGGTATTCGCACGCAATCGTCATGATCGTTTAGAAGCAGCCACTCATGCGCTATATTCAACACGCATTTCTGGGTATATTTTGTTTTTATTACTAAGTTTTGTACGTAACCCACACACGTCTAAGGAAA
This sequence comes from Oligia strigilis, assembly GCA_951800025.1. Classification (NCBI taxonomy): domain Eukaryota; kingdom Metazoa; phylum Arthropoda; class Insecta; order Lepidoptera; family Noctuidae; genus Oligia; species Oligia strigilis. Next base: position 3,939,101 of record OX637551.1, read on the forward strand.
AATAGTTTCGTGGACTGATTTGAATTAAGTTTGTGCCATGCTTACAACTTATTTATATTGAATCTTATAAACAGTCAGTATTCAAGAGTTCCTATATTTTTTGGTAGAACCGATTACTAAACTACTTTAAGCTTTAGAGTGAGTATGAGTGTCAATCTTGTCATCAAAATATTTGTTCCGCATTCGCCCCAAGAATTTTCGCCCCACACAAAAACTTATATATTCAATGGGAACTTAAATGCACTCATTCAATTAAACCATTTTACAGGCTATTTTGTGAAGGAGTTGGTCAGTCAGAAAGTTGGCTCTACAGCGTAGGTTCATAAGGAGAAGAACGGGTAAGAAACTGCAAGGTATTAGTGCAAAACACGACAGCGGAAGCCCCTTAAAAATAAAAGCTAGTCGATGTCCTTGATATCCTGTATATAAGTCAATGTTGGAAATATAAATGTGTTTAATGATATCAATAAAATTCTGAGAGGCATGTTTATAGTTGCAGGATATAATATAATAATATTTTGAGGTCGGAAATGTGAGCATTTTAACTTTTAGAGCATGATGATAAAAATTATTATAGATCATAATGCGAGTGGTATATAAAAATATCTGGCTTTTTATTTCATTTTTATTTGAGTGCGAGACGGAAATAGCAGAAGGTATCCTTGATATTAAGACCAACCCCTATCGCGTATGGTATATAAATAAATAAAAAAATAATAAAATATGCTAAGGATCTTCTGAAAATAATTGCAATATCGTCTAAGTAAGAAACCATATTAATTATTTATGAAGGAAGAGGTATGGTGACACTCGTCTGAGCGACGAGGTCTTTCGTAAGCAGAACTTTTAGAAATACAGTATGGAAACCACATCTACGCAATAAACTACACCACATGCTTTTTATTGCCTTTCCTGGCGATATACAAAAAAATGAACGAAATCGGTCGCGAAAAAAAATCTGCTGTTCCCTACATTTTGACGAGTTATGCGAAGATAAATGTAGGGAACAGCGGTTTTTTAAGGCGATAACAAGTATGTGGTATAATTTATTGCATATAATGTAGTTTCCTTTCTGTATAATGATTTAGCATTTGTTTAATAGTGTGTAGTGTGAGGCTCCCCGGATAGGTAGGCCAATGACCTTAAAAAAGTGGCTGTGACAGACTGAATGCAGAAGGAGGAGAGCAGGGTGCCAGACTTTTTCTTTTTTTTTTTTGTGGATGGGAAGTCATCAAATGACCCCTCCCGCTCTGGGTGGAGCGGAAGGGAGTGTCAGACTCTTACTGACTAAAACCCACCCACGTTCCTTCCTTAGCCCTTTATGTTCCGGTCCAGCGGTAACCCTATCGGACAATCCCGCTGCCCCGGCAGGCTTCGGCCCTATGGGGCCCCTCCTCGATGCTGACATCTCTTTGAGGCGCGCGTGGAACACGTACGCGCCGTCCGGCACGGGCCTGGTCCTGATCGGACGGTGAGCTACCCATTACTCTCCACCCGCAGGCCTACGGTGGCCGGGAGTCGTCACGCGGCTGCCGACGCCCGGAGCGTCTCCCGCGGCGGCTGGGACGGGAGGCTTTCTCCCTAAAGGGTACTTATGATTAATTTACTTCTGCCGAAATACGCGTCGAGTCGAAAACAACGATCATCGGGATTTTTTGAAGTCGGTTTGTTTCAAGTCAAGTTTTTTGTTGGCTTTCAAGTCAAGTTTACAGTTCGCGTCAAATAACTTTGCCGCTCTGAAGCTAGGCTCTTTCCTAGCAGCGCCAATCCGCGCCATACGCGCTGCTGTTGTATTCATAGGATTAACTACTGCGCAGTGATTTGTTGCCTACTTCAGAGCGGCAAAGTTATTTGACGCGAACTGTACATAATTTAGATTTTTTTGACATTTTAAAACAAACAAATATTTTTTTAATCATTGTTTTTTTTTATCAATCTTTGTCACAATCTAAACATGAACTCGCGACCCTTCTCGTAACAGAATATAAATTACACCTATCAACGTATTGATTGATATTCAACAAAGTTTGACACGGTTTGAAATTAGATGTTGACACGTTTCAGTGTTGTGGGTGTTACTGTCCAAATAGGTTATGGAAAGTTACCATACAAACATGTGGTTATATTGTCCAATTAGGTTATGGAAAGTTACAAACATGTGGTTATAAAAGTTACTTTTATTCTATTAAACCCATCCCCAGGGTTAGTTTAGAGTTTTTTTGGGGGTTACGAATTTTATCTACGAGTATTACTACGGTACAAAGTTTATAAACGGAAAGACAAAAAAAATATTTTTGTTTTGAAAAATAATCACACTAATATTATAAATGCGAAAGTTTGTGAGTGTGTGTGTGTTTGTGTGTGTGTGTTTATATGTTTGTTACTTCTTCGCGCTCAAACGGCTAGACCAATTTTGGTAAAATTTGGTATGGAGGTAGCTGGATTAACATATAGGCTACTTTTTATCCCGATATTCCCACGGGATCAAAACTTATGCGGGTGAAACCGCGGGGCGCAGCAAGTCATTAAATAAAAACTGGCCAAGTGCGAGTCGGACTCGCACACGAAGGGTCCCGTACCACGCAAAAACACTGAAAAAAACACGTTTGTTGTATGGCAGCCCGCTTAAATATTAATTTTATTCTGTTTTTAGTATTTGCTGTTATAGCGGCAACAGAAATACATCATCTGTGAAAATTTCAACTCTCTAGCTATCACGGTTCATGAAAGACAGCCTGGTGACAGACGGACAGACGGACAGTGGAGTCTTAGTAATAGGGTTCCGTTTTTACCCTTTGGGTACGGAACCCTAAAAAGAAAACAATCATAATATTTTATTTCACATAAACCAACATGAGCAAATAGAAAACGCCAGAAGCCAAATGCACGGTTCCAATTGGTCGTTTCCTATGGCGAAGAGCCGGCAAGAAACTCCACGGATAACGAAGTAAAGCAGTTTGAAAAACATTTGTCTAATAAACAATTGTCTATTTTTAATGATGTAGGTATTCTGAAATTACTTGTGGCTTTATTAACATTCTATCTCCGACAATTATGGTAGTAATTAGTGCAAACTTAATTGTGCGAACACAAATCTACTAATAGACCCTTAAAAGTAATTAAAATAATAGTCCCTAAAACGAAAGCCAAAACTTAATTAGTTTCATTAAAATAATTAGCTCGCTAAAATGACGGGTAAAACTTTTGAAAAATCCATTAAAAGGCCCCTTAAAACAAAACTGGTTTTTAAACTGAAGGGTACTAAAGAAAACATTAATGCTAAATTCATTTTAATTGCATCTTCAACTTGCTACGGCGTAGCGGCTAGCGCTACGAGATAGCTACGAAGTTCGTAGCCGGTGCGTCGAAGTGAATAAAGTAGTTATAAAGTTAAGATCTGTAATTTCTTTGGACGTTATGTAAGACGATATGTAACATGTTATAAAAGTTATTTAGAATTAATGTAGTTGAACTTGAGAATATGAGAGTCTATCTACTAAAAATTATGGAAGTTAACCAATTTATAACTTATTTTAAAATAAAAGATCTGAATTATAATTCTAAATAAAACATTTAATTTACCATCGAATTGTACGTTTATCACACTTGCACGCGTAGTATGACCTCCATAGAAACGAGTTGTGTCGACGGAAGAATAGACAATATGACCTGTCGAAAAGAAATCTGTCATTATGTCTATTCTATCTGTCATTTTATCTGTTCTTCCGTCGAAAACCCGTCTCTTTGGTGGTCATGCTACGCGTGTTGAAGATTTATATACTTTACCGATATTTCAGTCATAAATCATAGTAATACAAATTCTCAATTCCCTGAAAAAATACATTTAAATGGCAAATACAACCATTTCAACTAACCAAATTGGAAGTAAATTACATAGCTGTACTTAAGCACAGTCGTCACAGCCCCGAAGTTAGAGATACTCGTAAATAATAAAAGAGTCGTAAGGAAGTTGTCACAGGAAGTGTTTCCTGGTCACTCACTGCCAATCACAGTAATTGGCCAATAGGATGAGAGTAAATTATCTCAATTATTTCTAATACTTTATCATTACTATATTACATACTTTTTCAATTACGACGAGAGACAGGCAGTAAAAAGACTTTTACTCGAGTTTGGCATGCATACTAGATTTTAGATATACGGGTGTAAAACGAAGCCGAGAATACCTGGTTCTCCCCATTTTTTTGTACGGGACCATACCTGGGAACCTTCTGGTTCCGTAGATATTGAAGGTCAAAATTCCAAATTTTACTGACGTTTTTCTACGAAAACAAGTTTTTAATGTTATAATACAAGTTTGAACACCTCCACGACCCCTGTACCGTTGCATGCACCCATAAGCAAAATATTTTGCGTGCGTTACATTGCGCACTAGCGCAAACAGCAAGCTTTCACACCGAGAAGGGGGTTCAGACCGGAATCACACTAATATTATAAAGGCGAAAGTTTGTTGATGTGTGTGTGTGTGTGTGTTTATATCTTTGTTACTTCTTCACACTAAAACGGCTAAACCAATTTTGATAAAACTTTGTACGGAGGTAGCTGACACCCTGGATTAACATATGGGCTACTTTTTATCCCGATATTCCCACGGGATCGACATTTATGCGGGTGAAACCGCGGGACGCAGCTAGTAACTGAATAAAAGTCGTTTCCCAGAAATTATTTTTGTGAAATGTTACTTAGTTTGATTTACAAAATGCGTAGTTCACGGCAATATGATGAGTCTCTTACACCCTGTATATAGTCACTGGTAGATAAGGAGTCATGTTTCGTATTAGCAAGAGATAAAGCGACGAAAAAATTTTATCGCGATTTACATGTTAGCTACACGGAAGATGTCTTGACTCAGCTCGAGATAATGAGGCGACATAATTTTGTCGTGCCGCGCATGTTAACCCATGATTTAACAGTAGGTACATAAAACTCAGTTAGAGCGTGCATTGATAAACGAAAAGTCCTGAATTCAAACCAGCGCCATACATAGCTTAGTTGAAGAGGTTTCCATGTAATGTTATCCAGTAAAGTGGCCCGTGGCTAAATAATAACAGCCGCACAGGTCGATCGATCAGGTTAAGCTACGTTTGGCGCGGTTGGTCTGTGGATAGGTGACCATCTTTACATACCGTGACTTTGTGGATCTCTGACAGTTTGACAGAAAGTTTGACAACCAGTCTTACCAAGGGGTATCGTATTACCCAGTAACTGGGTTGTGGAGGCCAGATAGGCAGTTGCTCCATGTAAAATACTGGTATTCTGCTACATGCGGTTAGACTGGAAGCCGACCCCAACATAGTTGGGAAAAGGCTGGGCAGATGTGGTTACCTAGTCAAGTGTAAACTAGGTATATCAATCAAGTTTCATACATTTTTAGTCCAAATGTGAAGGATATTTTGATTTTGTTAATTCATTACATCGAAAATGTTTGAAAAGAAAGAATTTTCAAAGTCAATTAAAACCAATGCCAATGGCCCTAACCTAATATAGCAAATATTGTCTTAGGCATTTGGTCCCAAACGGATTATATCCTTACCATAAATGTTATAAACATAAAAATATAAGCAGTCAATTCCTTGTTTCCATGCGTCATCAATACACGAGCGCAAACGCGTGTCAATGAACTTTGCCTAATATAATCACTGACCCATGTAAGCGGGCATTAGCAAGTTAAATTAACTGGAGGCCGTGGTCCTAGTAGTAGTACAGTCACTGTATACACTTAGCAAGATTCACAAACGGTTTTATCCAAAGTTACGGTTGTCTCAAAGCATTTATTTCAAACTAGCTTCTGCCCGCGACTTCGTCCGCGTGAAATTTCACCCTCTTAGGGGTGGAATTTCGAAAAATCCTTTCTTATTGGATACCTACTCTTCACAAAGAATACACCCTCCAAATTTCATGTCTCTAGGAGCAGCGGTTTAGACTGTGCGTTGATATATCAACAATCAGTCAGTTTACCATTTTATAAGAAGTTTACCATTTTATATATATAGATAAACCATTTACAAGCACTTTTGAATTATCTAGAAGTCCGTCAGTCAGAAAGATGAAGCTAGTTGCCCATTCCAAATCAAAGTAGGTATCTATGGTGAAGAACGGGCAAGAAACTCCATGGACACTCTTTTAAATTATATCTTTACAAAAATATAGTTACGTCATAAATGTTGAATTTATAATTACTTGTGAGAACGATGTTAAAAAATAAAGACGTAGGTAAACGTCAAAAGGGTCCAGAGTAGTAACAAAACAAACAAACCTTAAATAAAATAATTTAAAATAAACTGAGGCAGCTACGTGATAACCACAACTAATCGCTGGTTCATAACACATTCAACGAGTAATTAAACTAGCAATTGTTTGTTTACACACAGTTTATAGTTTCGAAGTTAGCCGGATCAACACAGTATTCAGTCATAACACAAATAAAAAATAAAAGTTTCGAACATAATTGTATTCTCATTTTGTAAAGCCTGTCAGCTTATGTCCAAGGTAACAAAAACAACTAATAACCTACCCTAAAATAATATTACGAAAACACAAAAACCTTCGTAGTGATGACACAAAACATTTGAGTATTAATTTGTCAGAAACACAGCTTAATATAGCTATTTGGAGCGCTGCCAAACGCTGCCGAGGCTTTTTAGACCATTGTTTTTTTTTTTTTATAATTGAGAAAAAGTGAAATTGTAACGATGAGTGAAATTACCAGCGGATTTGAGTTGGAAGTGTATTGCTTTTACAGTACAATATGGGTGTTTTTATTTTTTTTGTCGTAGAATATTGGCGCTTAAATTTTCTGGCGTGGCGATTTGAACTCGTTTCTTACCGATTGCAAGGCATAAAGGAAATTAAAAAGCATGGGAAGACATTTGCCCAGCTGTGGGACAATACAAGTTAACTTTTTTAAATTTTTAAACTAAAAATGTAGAAAATTGCGTGTTGATGTTTTATTGTTAGGCGGCCTCTGCACTAACAAAATGTTGCGCAATGTGATTGAATCTTTTACAAGAATATAGGTAGCTAACATAAGTTCTTAAGATCTCTATGGGTTTCACTATATTCGGCGTTTCAGCCTTGCAAATATTTATTTTACATCTAGGGTATACTTACAGGCAATAACATTGACGGCGCATAAACTTCAATGTTCTTTCGTGACCAAGACCTGCGCAATACTTACCGTGCAAGAGCACGATGCAATAAAAATATTGTGCAATAAAAATTGAGCTCGCTCTTAGTTTTGTCCAATCATTGCGCAATCTTCAATATGAACCCTCAATGTTCAAAAACATTGGGCAATTCGTGATGTTGGTCAGCGGGATTGTCCGAAAGGGTTACCGCTGGCCCGGAACATAAAGGGCTAAGGAAGGAACACGGGTGGGTTTTAGTCAGTAAGAGTCTGACACTCTCTTCCGCTCTAGGTGGAGCGGAAGGGGTCACTTGATGATTTCCCATCCAAAAAAAAAATCGTGAAGTACAATTTATTTGATCGTTTAAGAGAAATGCGGGTGGTCGTTTCTCCATTGAAACGCTCTCACCTGTTTTCTTTCTGGTTAATGACCCAATGATTTTTTTACAGAATAATAAATATTAACTACTTGTATGTCCCCATGTTTTCCGTTTTGATGATACATTATTACTTTTATAAGCACTAGAACCTTCAAAAAATGCCGATTTAAATCACTGTCAACAGAGGCCTAGTGTACAAATGACAACTATTAATGAAAATAAAAAGATAAGGACTGTGTCCTTATCTTTTTCTTTTTTCAAACTACTTACAGTAAGAAACTACACTTTACCTAAGATAAAACTTATATCTTTAAACCCAGTCGCTGAAAGTCTGAGAGCTATACTTTTGACCTCTACATATATATTTATGTAAAATCTTTCAGGGAATTCAGTGCATCAGCAGAAAAGTACGAGTGGGCGGCTGCAGTAGCGTCGGCAAATAAATGCATTATTAATGAGATTTTTGAAGTCGATTGGTATACCGAAGGCCAGAGGCTGTTTTCTATTTTTAGTCAATTTAAAATATTAAAGTCAGTGATAGGTCTTCAGTGTGAATGTTTAAGCGTTCACAAATTATTTTTATGCAATTACCTACTACCTGTGCCCGGGAAAGGATTTCATGGGTTTTAATTTACTTTTCCTAACATCAGCTATCTGCCAGTAAAAGTGTCGTCAAAATCGGTAGCCGTTTTAAAGATTAATCCGAAAAAGACAGACAGAAAAAAAAAATGCGATTTTGCTGGTCACCAAGATACAGGCTGTGCCTAGTTTGGGACCCGCTGTTAAATCGGTCTAAGTTTTCTCTTGGTTAGTAGAACTCCATGCTAATACTTGTATGTTTGTGAACATGTGTAAGTTTTAATAAATGAATTTGAATTTATGCGGGTGAAACCGCGGGTAGCAGCTAGTTTATCATATTTAGAAGCTAAACAAGTCCCTAATTGAATTTTCCGTCGGCAAAAATGAAGAGCTTCCATACAAACTTTCATCGCCTATTTTAACCCTCTACGGGAAGAATTTTCAAAAACCCTTTCTTAGTGCACTTTCATTTAAAGGATCTCTAGTGCAAATATATCCAGCGGTTTGTGTTGTATAGTGTGTCAGTAAATTTAACATTTTTGATAAGTTGGTAAGTAATCACTTAGTTAATACATTTACATAAGCATAATCGAAAAATATTTGACGATTAAACGTCTTTAAAAGTGTTCTCAAATTGTACATAATTATATAGAAGAATATTACTGTTAAAATCAAAGTTTTATCCTTTAAATAATTAATCATCATCCGCATAACCTTCTCCCAACTATGGTTGGGGTCAGGCTTCCAGTGTAACTGGATGCAGCCGAATACCAGTATTTTTTTATCTGACCTCCACAACCCAGTTAGTGGGAAATACGATACCTCTTGGTGGTTGGTCTGGTTGTCAGACTTTCAGTCTTTTATAAAATATTTTTGCTGACCCTAGGTACGGTGGCATCCGCCGTCTTTAACCGAGAACACGACAAATTCATTGCTTTTTGGCAAACAAGTTCCAACCGAACCCCTCATATCGAGCGACGGGAATAGAACACACGCGCATATGTAGAACTTTCAAGGTCAATGTTCGGAGGTTAGTAGGGATCCAGATTGAAGATACTTAAGCCAAATTAAGTTAAGCTTATCTGTTGTATTTTTTTAATACAAAGAAAATAACTTATCCATATCAATATTATAAACTAGCAGCGCCCCGCGGTTTCACCCGCGGGCTCCTATTTCTATGTAAAAGGTTTAAAGTAACCTAACCGAACCGAACCGAACCTCGGGGTGCCCTTCGCCCGCTCTTGCATCATATGTCAAAACTTATTATTTTTTTCGGAAGTTTAGTGTTTTTGTTTGGAAATTTAGTGTATTATTTGAAAGTACAGATTATTTTTTCGTAGAATTGTAATTTGAATAAGCTCATTTTTGTTAGTTAAATAAAAAAAAGTAATTTAAAAAAATTAAACCGACTTCAAAAAGAAATGAACTCAAAATTATGAAATAACTTTAATTTCGGAAGTCGGTGTCTTGGGATCTGTATTTTAGTTTTAGTTTTTTGCCACCGACTTCCGAAATTAAAGTTATTTCATAATTTTGAGTTCATTTCTTTTTGAAGTCGGTTTAATTTTTTTAAATTACTTTTTATTTGGTAATTTTTAGTTGTTGCACTAGAATTTGACCAAAGTTTTGAGATGTTTTTGCTTTGACACTACACCCGTAGCTCGTATCAATAAGCCAGGCCATCACACTTTCACGTCTTAGTCCATATCTTGAAAATTACTGAATCGATTTTGATGAAACTTGCACTGTTCCCTAAGTTGAAGTAAATGTAAGCCAATAAAAAAAGAATGGTCACGATCCGATTAATAGTTACGGAGATATGCGTGGACAAACATACATACATACATACATACATACGTCTATAAAATTTTGTATATTTGTTTGGAAGCCCTAATAGATTGTCATATGTGAATATAATGCAATTCCAATAATATTACATACATACGTATCGAATTGATAACCTCCTTTTTTTTGAAGTCGGTAAAAAAACGGTTAATTTTGTGTATATTTTTCGGTAATTCATTTTAACACAGCTTAGTTAGTATTACATTCAACCACAGATCACCGGAAGTTAATTTGTTTTTCGGAAGCAATATTATTTTCCAAAAAAAATTGCTCTTATACTGGTAAAATAAACATCTCACGACCTCAATCCTACGTGAGGTTCTATTTAAAGCCTTATAACCAGCACTTAAAATATATAAAAATATCATAAACTTTAAAAATCATACCTATATCCTCATTTCTCAAGCCTCCTTTCACGAAAATGTCAAGAAGATGGCCACCGAAATTCGTCGAATTTAAAAATAGAACTCTATCGCAGCCTGAAATTCGGCGAAGCACCGTGGCCTGACAAACGAGGCCCGGTCTGCCTCTATGTTGGAGTATATAATAACGGAACGGACTTATGAGCAGTCAAGATGTTACACGAACTTCTACTGCGACAAAATGATATTATTTTTAGTATTATTTCTTATTTGAAAATTTATTCGTCTAATGTGACTTGGTGACTTTTGAGAGAGGTATGAGTGTTCTTATTTTTACCCAGGCTGAAAGGAAGAATAATGTTTTTATTTTACTTTATTAAATACTAGCTGCGCCCCGCAGTTTCATCCACATAAGTCTCGATTGCGTAATAATATCGGGTTAAAAAGTATTATAAGTCCTAATTCAGGTTATACTCTATCTATGTGCTAAATTTCATCGAAATCTGTTCAGCCGTTTTGGCGTGAAAGCGTAACAAACAAACATACATAGAATCAAAACTTTTCTCTATAAAATGTTATTTTAGACCACATTATAAGCTATTTCACATAATTATATAGGAATAGTTTTCATCGCGATATTGCCCGTACCTACTGTAAGAGTTCAGTGCAAACAATTTATAAAATTCATTATTTTATTTAAATGCCTATTCAATTTTCCAAAAGCTAAACTATACTGGACAACAACTAAAAAAATAGTTGATATCACCTTGGCAGTGATGCTATGAAAACATTAACCAGCTGACAGATAGAGAGATACTCATTTATTAATTAAGTGTGAATTCAAATCGACTTCCTATGTCCGGACTTAATAGTTTGAAGTACCTTTTATTTTTGGAACCTTATAGCACGTTCTAGCTGCACATTTGGCGAATGAACAAGTGTAACATTTTTTTTTTTTTTTTTTGTAAATGTTGTACACTTTTCGGTCTAAACGAGAACGAAAGCTAGACCGAAAAGTGTAACATTTTGACCGTAACGATACTTTTGTTACGTAAAAAAGTGGGATTCAACGAAAATAAATCTAAGAAAAGTGTCGTCATGAACGAGAGCTAGACCGAAAACAGTATAACATTTTGATGTCATAACCCTTTTGTTACTGCTGTTGTCTAGCTGTCATTTGCCAAGTGTGCAAAAGCAAAAGGAACCTTGGTCCAACCGGGTGTCCCACGACAACTCTCAACACGACTCGACACGTTTATTATAGGGTAAATGTGGGTGTACAATAAGTACACCACTTTTTTTTTTTTTGGGTGGGAAATCATCAAATGACCCCTCCCGCTCTGGGCGGAGCGGAAGGGAGTGTCAGACTCTTACTGACTAAAACCCACCCGTGTTCCTTCACTTGCCTGTGCCAGGGGCCACGGTATCTCTTTCGAACAACCCGCGACCCCGGCGGGCATCGGCCCTAGCGGACCCCGTCAGTTGGTGCTGACATCTCCTTGAGGCGCGCGTGGAACACATCACGCCGTCGACCCGGGCCTGGTCCTTACCGGACGGCGAGCTGCCCATTGCTCGCCGCAATAAGTACACCTCTGCCTTACCCTTCGAGGATTACAGGCGTGATGTTATGTTTTATTTAATGAGTATAAACTTTTCGATCTTCAAACTCAAAACTTAATTTACAGGCACTTTATGATTTGTCTTTTTGTTTTGTTTGTTTGTGTTTGTGTGTGTGTTATGATTTGTCAAGGAGTCGGTCAATAAGTAGATAGGAGAAGAATGGGCATTAAGTTCAATGGACACTCTTATAAATCAAGCTATTACAAAATCTTGGTCTTGTTTCTTCTTTAAACGAGAACAATTCAAACTATAGAAAGATAAAATATTTTATGTCCAGATGATACAGAAAGCCAGTTTACGGGCTAAATCAAATACAACATTATAATCAAATATCTTTATTATAAACACATTTAACATTTACTATACAGTATCATAATTATATCTAAAGTTATCCTTACTGTTACTTAAACTACAATTATAATTAAGGTTTCATATCCAGCACCAACTTCAACAATCCATCACGGTCTACATACTTTAGCACATTGGCCTGATCGCCACAAAACATTTTCACGTTAGGACTGAACATGTACGCCATACTCTCCACAAAACTGTTGCTCCTATTCGTATAGATCTCGTACCATTCGTCCAGCAGCTGTACCTTATACCAGCATAGGATAGCGTTGCATTCCCCATCTTCGGTCACAGTGACATTAATGACCTCAGATTCCAAGTTGCTACAACAGCTGATTTCAAATTCTTCAGATAATGTTTCGTATTCCATGCGAGCCATGTCTATGTACACAGTTTGGGATACTTGGTACCTGTTTACATGTTTCGCCATCCTATAGTCAACATTCTCATCCAAAACGCGGTTGTTAATCTCCAACCATTTACTGTTAATCAGCTGTCCCATAATGGTCACAGCTACTGGTAAACATAGGCCCCCAGGAATTAGATGGGCGGTCCTCAAACGTTCGATTATCCTTTTTCTTCTTACGTCTAAGTCACCATTAAACTCTATTATATTACTGAAAATAACGTGGAATTTCTTCGCTTTGAGCATTTTGAACCTCCAAGAGTCTGATACTAGAATTGTGACTTTTTCAGCCGGTATTTCGTTTGCTTGTAGAACTGCCAGTAGGAACGATTTATCGTACCTAGTTTTCACGTGACATATTAGTGAGTTAGCTCCCCGTTTCATCAATAATACACCGAACATAGGAAATGGACTCAAATCGATCATGTCGACAAGAGAAATGTCCACAGTTTGCCCTAAATGGACACACACAGTTGCTATACTTTTTCTTATCATATCCATATATTCTACGTCATTCAGGAAGGCTAATGTTTCTGGTGAAATCCTTGTTATAGTTGTATTGATCTCTGGTAGTGTAGTCAATCTGCCGCCGTATGTTAGAAAAGAGATGTTTGCAGTTTCATCTTTGCGAAGATTCTTTGGTAGTACGTCAAAGAAGACGGCTTGTTGCCATGCGTTCGCTTTAGATTCGCTTCTGGGGTCACTGGTGATCATTATATCTTCTGTCAGGTATAAATTGAACCAACCAATCACCATGTTAATTTCACCGTTGTCTGTCGCAGTTAGTTTTCCAACGTAAGGCTCATGTCTGTACAACTTTTCACGAACATCGTTGTGGTTATTAAAGTCTATATTCAACAGCAATTGAGGTTCCGACATGTATTTTACGCTATCGTAAGTATTTACGTCTTCACCGTAGTAAGTTTCACCGTAGTAAGTTGTTGTATGCACGTTCATATGTGCCATATTTAAAATGTCTTTCGTATCGTGACAAAGTTTATACTTTTTGTTCAGTTCATCGCATTTGATACCAGCGACGAAGAATTCAGCTCTACCGGGTATTATTCTGCTCTTCTCTTCGAGTAAATTCTCCCTAGCATGGCAAATAGACTGTAGGATATGTTCTCCGAATAAACCAGGGTCAATGGCATCAGTTAGTAATACCGATCGGGTCCCATAGATGTCGTTGTGACTGAGAACGACAGAGGGTTTGTTGATGATGACCACTTCTTGCACGTTGTTGTCATGCATCACGCACTTGGCTAGTCTAGCCATTGTGTTGGAAGCTTCACAGGCTGTAATAGCTACAGGATTACACTCATTGGCATATAATGCTAAAAGTCCTGTTCCTGTATCAATATCTAAGACACTATCCACCGCAGGAGTCACACAGCTCCTAATAGCTTTTCTGTAAGCCTCATTCCGGATCCTATCATTCAAATATCTGAACTGGTATCTCGGGAATAGGTGACATTTAGCACTGTTCAAATTCTTCTCAATGGTAACTAAGCTATTATCAATATTTAGCGCTTTTTCAAAATGGCACAGCGCTTCAGAAATATATCTGTATCTGCATAAATACCTGCCAATATCGTTCAGTAGTTCCACGTTTCCTGGAAACATTTCGATGGCTTTTTCGAAGTTTGCGAATATGTCAGCTTTATTGTCCACAGCGGCTAATTCTTCGTTCATTCGTAATAGTACTGCTCGGAATTCTATCTCGAATCTTTTCTTGAAGCGTGGTTGTTTGTCGAAGGCGCACAAGTACATGTTAACGGCTTCTTTGTAGCCGTTGTGAGAGGCGAGTAGCCGCGCCAGGGTTATGAAGTTGCGGGCTATGTCCGTCATTTTGGTTTTAGGAATTTTGTTTTAACACTGCGGTTTCACTGTAGGAATACGGTTTAGATATGGGCTGGGTTATGTATTAGGTGATCAATTGTATTTAGTTCACGCTTAACTGACAATATTTAATTGAATATCGTGGCAAAGACGAAGGTGAAGACGTCTTACTCACTCGAAGTTCAAACTTAAACTGACCATAAGTGTTAGTAGTCCAAACTCGTAAACTATGTTGAAAGGTGTAAAATACGACTCAGGTAATAGTGGTATTGAGGTGGGGATAGCAAATGACTACATTGACACTTGCTAATCCTAATCCCATTACAATTAGTAAGGGTTGTTAAAATCCGAGTAATTACCTAGTATTGTATTCCCAAAACAATAGAATTGAATCCCTGTTGGCATTAGAAACGTGTCATTTAGTAAAACCACAGAACAGATAAAAGAACCCTAACGATGTTTAATGTACTTTCTTAGAATTATGTTGTATGAATTCCTTTGAAGTTTTTAAGGAATATTTTTAACAATAATGATTTCTTAGAAACGACTGGTTTGTAATATAAAAGCCCTTACTGATTACTTGCAAGTGTCATATGAAAGCACCATGTTTCTTTTTCTAAATGAACGAAGGAGAGATAACAAGACACTTGGATCACCAATCTGTCCTCAAACGTGATGTCTATGGGGATGCCCATTCAAAAGAATCCATTGATCTTTCCTCAATAATGCAGAAATATTAATACAATCGATTCTCAGAAGTAACCAAACTTTTTAAACAACGAAAAAACGGAGGAGGTTCTCAAGTCGACGTGTATATATTTTATGTATGACGGCGCATAACTTTTTACAGAGTAGTCTGATTTTGATAATTCTTTTTTCGTTTAAAAGGGTATACTCTCGAGGTGGTTCCATTGTCATCAAGTTGAAATCTGATGAGAGGATCCCAAGGAGACCGAGGGAAACCTTCAAATTTTATAGGCAAACCGAAAAGCGATCAGCAAGTTGGTAAGTTGACACTATGCCATTGTAACTCAGATAAATTATAAGCAGACCCACTAAAATGCGAGAAATAAAGACTTCTTAACAAAAAAATTAAATCGCCGAAAAACTGAAAAGCAAAAAATAATAAACCTTTTTTATTTAACCTTAATAACTAAGTTCTTAAACTAATGTAAGTATACCTAAGTAATTTTGAGTCGGCGCCAAACAATCAATGAACAAAGGTCACTAGATTACCTTAAATGTAAAGAAATAACCGAAACAATTAATGCAACGTGAAATAACCAGCGATCGGTCGCTGGCGCCGACATTAGTTTAAGAACTTAGTTATTAAGGTTAAATAAAAAAAAATAAGCTTTTTAGTTTTTTCGGTGGTTTAGTTTTTTTGTTAAAACGTTTTTTTATTATGAAAGCATGCGCATTTTGTAAAACTCGCTGTCAAAAAGGCCACGAAATAACCTTTCACAAGTAAGTGAATTTCATGAATGTAAATGTTTCGATTGCTTGTGTGAGCATTTTTTTAATATTATTTTATATAGGTATTTATTAAATTTTTTCATTAATAACTCACCATATTTAAGTGTAATTAGGGCTCAGTTATCACATTATATTGAATACAATATTTTGAATAGGGTTGTAAATGTTTCATGTCGATAATGTGTCTATAATTTTCTTCAGACAGTTAATAATTTTAAATTGACGTCTTTCAAATAGAAATTTACTGTTGCAAGAAATTTCTGCAATTTGATTAGCTAAAACAAATTAGCAAATGCTAGTTTCTAATTTCAAAAGATAAATCCATACTTAATATTATCAATTCGAAAGTAACTCTGTCTGTCTGTCTGTATGTTACCTTTTCACGCCTAAACCACAGAACGGATTTAGATAAAATTTGGCAGAGAGGTAGATTGCATCCCGGGAAAGGACATAGGATAGTTTCTATCGACATATCATAGTTTTATATGTAATGTGTACCTGTTTCCGAAGTAAAGACCAAACATCGAAATAAAACTTGCCATCTACAATGTACTACTGTACACTTTAGTCAGTTTTACTTTAAGTAATCTTTAGATAGCAAATGACTACATTGACACTTGCTAATCCTAATCCCATTACAATTAGTAAGGGTTGTTAAAATCCGAGTAATTAGCTAGTATTGTATTCCCAAAACAATAGAATTGAATCCCTGTTGGCATTAGAAACGTGTCATTTAGTAAAACCCTAACGATGTTTAATGTACTTTCTTAGAATTATGTTTTATGAATTCCTTTGAAGTTTTTAAGGAATATTTTTGACGATAATAATTTCTTAGAAACGACTGGTTTGTAATATAAAAGGCCCTTACTGGTTACTTGCAAGTGTCTTATGAAAGCACCATGTTTCATTTTCTAAATAAACGAAGGAGAGATAACGAGATACTTGGATCACCAATCTGTCGTCAAACGTGATGTCTATGGGGAAGCCAATTCAAAAGAATCCATTGATCTTTCCTCAATAATGCAGAAATATGGGTCTCCCTTGTTTCACCAAAAAGAAATTGCCAAATTATCACTTCCCAAACAATTTTCCGCATAATTTAATTTGTCAAATTATTACTTAGCAAAAAATCTCTTCACAAATAATGGTAACCCAAACCTAATGTTTCTCACGTGAACGTTTAAACAATAACTTGTTTACCAACTAATACTTTAACCAATTTTTATTTAGTCAAATATTTCAGTTGGAATAACTAATTTTAGGCAAAATTACATTTGCCAAATATTTAGTATCGTCAGTTTTCGCAGTTTTAAGGCAGCCATTTCAAGCATAAGATCTAACTTCGAAGACGTTTTATCATGAGTAGCTTTATATTAATAATTATATTACTTTAAACATGACAAAAAAAAAAGAAATAAAGATTGTTCGTTTTCAATGGAGGAGTGGTACTTAAACATTCTCTTTGCGACACATTATTGATACCTGACATCCACACAAACCAAGTCGCGGACACAGCTAGTTTTCAATATTTCCTTTCATAATTATAATTAATACAGATGGTAAATATGTTTTGACGTCATCATCCCAATGTTTCCGTTGACCCTACTAACAAAATATCCGATAATATATACCTTTGACGAATGGTACAAAGGTAAAAAGAAAGGAAAAGTCCAGTTTGTCGACCTCCCTCAACCCTTCATGTCTTGTCAAGTTATGGGACATGGGTAGAAATGAATTATCCTGTGTGAGAAATTAGTTTTTCGCAAATCTAATTGTCTTAGGTAGATTGTGGAAACCTATCATAATTATGGAACACTATTTGTAGGTAGTCTTGGCAATAACATTTGTTAAATGGGGGGGCATTACTAAAATGGATTTATTAATGTATTGGTAGACCACTAAGACGAATTTTGTTCAAATAGAATTGGCATGACCTAGCACAAATTCTTTACGAATGGAAAATCGTGAAAGAATGCCTTGAGCTAATTTTGCTGGGAACCTTTTTAGGAAAGCTCACATAACATAAAATTACGCCATTTTTCCCGATGGGTTAGGCAATTGTGTACCTTTCGAACACCCGCATTTCACCAGTTTTGTTTAAAAAGTCACATGTAATAGAAGGCGAGCTTATTGTCATCAATCGGGCACAAATTCAGACTCTGGGCTGAGAGAATCTTGATGGAAAAAACCAATAACACTTTCTAAAAGGTAATTTATTCTATCCATATTGGTGTAAAACTCGAATAATCATTATCTTGGCATCTAAGAACGATATGGTGTCATATGTTGTTACAATTAGGTATAACTAGCTGCGCCCCGCGGTTTTACCCGCGTAAATGTCGATTTCTTGGTAATATCGGGATAAAAAGTAGCCTATATTTTAATCCAGGGTGTCAGCTACCTCCTTACAAATTTTATCAAAATTGGTGCAGCCGTTTGAGCGTGAAGAAGTAACAAACTTATAAACACACACTCACAAAACTTTCGCCTATAAAATATTAGTTGTGATTACTGACAAATTGTGATATCAAAACTAGCTAATGTGTTGCAAAACCTTTTTTATTTTTTTTGTTAGCAACCTTCTGGCGTGCACACAACAACTTACCAAAGTTTCATCACAATCGGTCGAGCCATTTTCGAATTTTTGTGAGACCATTACACGGCAATAATTGACTTTTATTATGAGAAGACGAAAGAACATAGATGTTGATGAACAAAAATTAAGAACATAATAGTATGTATTACAAAGCAACTAGTTAATAGTTTGGCGTGCAGTCATTAGGTAGAACAAAGAATCGATATCATCGGCCAGCTGTTAAAGAAAACATAACTACTGGGATATTTTATGAGCAAACCTATAAAAACATTACCACATGCAATGTGAACATGCAATTTGTTAATTAATAATGGTTTAATACAGGCATGAGGAACAGGCTGTAAAGTTTACTCATACTCCATAGAAAAGGGATGATCCTCCGACCAGACGGGTGTTGTGTCTGGTGGGCAACTGTCCGATGATTGTTGTGCGGTAAACTTTGCTTGCGCGATGCAGGATTTTTCGTGACGTCAATATGATGCGTAGTTCGCATGTAGATGCCGCCACAGTTTTAAGTACTTTTGAAACAAAAACAGCTGATGTATTATAGTCTGATAGATTCTTTTGAAGCTTTGAAAATACATATAACTTTTATTCTTTTTACAAATTCGTGGTTTTTAATTGATTTAGTTTCTGGTAATAATATCTGACACTACTCCATACAAGTTTAGACGTGCCAACTAAAATTACGTGAATTTACGTCAGGTACCCAATTAATTTGTCAGAAATAAACTACAATTTATCTTCTGTCCTTTTCTTAATGAAATTGAAAGAAAAAGATGCACTAAACTTAAATTTAGTTAACAGAATCGACACCAGTATAGAGTTAAATAAATCCAGAAACAATGCAATTTGTATTCCTGCAGGGTAATTCCGTAACACACTATCAGTAGCAATGGGTTTCATTTTGACAGTTCAACAACATTCATTGCGTTATTTGCGTTGTTAGGCATACACATTTTGCGAACATATGGAGCAATGGATTAGAAATATGCTTGAAAATGATTCAAATTGAGAGTAATAGTGTATTGCGCAAATAAGGGGCTGGTGGCCATTTAACCTATCAGCTAGAATCATTAGGGCGACTAGAATCAATTCTATTTAGTTCTAATTTTTGACGTTCAAAAGTGCCTATAATGTGCCTATTTGAAATAAATGATTTGACTTTGACTTTGACTTCAACGGCAGCGGTTGAAAAAACGATTATCTGATATATAAATATGTCAGACCCTGTGCTTTATTCGACCGACTTT
Source organism: Oligia strigilis (assembly GCA_951800025.1). Taxonomy (NCBI): domain Eukaryota; kingdom Metazoa; phylum Arthropoda; class Insecta; order Lepidoptera; family Noctuidae; genus Oligia; species Oligia strigilis. Next base: position 3,958,955 of record OX637551.1, read on the forward strand.
ATGACTGTATGTCATGAAATGATTTCATGTGATAAGCTTCTGATATCGTTAGTAATTGATTTTTAATTTGTTGAATGATTAGCATTAACGTGGTAGACAAAAGGCGTGATCAAAATAAATGATAATAATAAATTGATATCAAGTCTATGAAAAAATAATGTACCTTTGTTACGTGCATAGGTATTTAAGGTAGTAAAACATTTAATAGACGGCTTCGTTGGTCTAGTGGTCTCAAGTGCTATCACTGAGCATTTGTTCTTGGGTTTGATTCCCAGGTTGGGCAAAGTTTTATTGGGTGTTTCCGTCAGGGATTTCTCAGTAGCAGCCTGGAGTCTACATTTGTGTATGGTTGATGGTAATAGGCTCGCCCTCTATTACATGGGACTTAACTATAACGGGAAAGATTGTGGTGTGGCGTGGTCTGCCTAACCCTTCGAGGATTACAGGCGTGATGTTATGTTATTTTCACACAAGTGATACTATTATGAAAGAAAGTCACTATGACAAAAGGATCTACAACATCTTCATAGAACCATATCGTTATTTATTTATTTACTAGCAGTGCCCCGCGGTTTCACCTGCATAAGTGTCGATCCCGTAAGAATATCGGGATAAAAACTATCCTTTGTCCTTTTCCGGGACTTAAACTATCTCTATACTAAATTTCATCTAAATCGGTTCAGCGGTTTAAGCGTGAAGAGGTAACACAGACAGACAGACTCACTCGCGTTTATAACATTAGTATGGATAACTTGCTGACCCGGCAAACTTCATATAGCCTATTTTTTTTTTGCGTGGGAAATTCTCAAATAACTTCTCCCGCTCTGGGCAAAGCTCGGCGTGTCAGACTTTTACTGACTAAAACCCACCCGTGTTCCTTCAGTTGCCTGTGCCAGGGCCACGGTGACACTTTCGAACACGAACCCGCGACCCTGGCAGGCATCGGCCCTAGCGGACCCCATCAATCAGTGCTGATATCTCTTTGAGGCGTGGAACACAACGCGCCGTCGACCCGGGCCTAGTCCTTACCGGACGGCGAGCTACCCGCAAGGCCGCGCCTACGGTGGCCGGGAATCGGCAACTTCATACCGCCACAGAATAAAAAAGCTAGATAGGGAACGTCTTTATGAAGCAAAACTCATGGAGAAAACATCAATCATATCAATCAAGTTGGACCTTTCATTATATTGCCTTGCCATATGTCTTAGTGAGCTATTAAATGTGGTATTTAATGTGGATGTAGGCAATTCAAAAATACGATAACGACGCTTACTACGTTATCAGTCGTTTGTGGGTGTAGTATGCGTGTGGGATACAAATACACCCCACCTACCGAACGGGGTGTACAAATGTAACCCACCTAACCCTTCGGGACTCGCAAGCGTGACTTTTATTGTGTTTGGTATTTTTTCCCAATCGGGGGTTATTTTCAGGCATTCATTCTCTTGGCTACGTGAGGTGAATAGGAAATTTTAGCATATTTTGGCTTTTCTTAGAATCGGGCATATTTTTACTATTTTCATGTGTATTTTTGTAGCTAGTATGTATTATTTTCAGGGATTTTCCTTGAAAGGGATAGAGATTTGGATGGACTGATACGTACAATAAATTAACTGTTTTCTTGTCGAGTGTAGATTTTCTGGGTACATGTAGGTACCTATTTTTATATTGAATTCCTAGTCTGGAATGTGGACACAACGTTTATTAAAGAATCTTCTGACGAAGTTGACCCGAGCACGGAGCGCTTACATTTTCCATATTACAACCAGGAAAAAAAACAATTTTCTGTCGCAACATTCCTTTCCTCATACAAAAATACTTCGTTAATTCGGGCAAAAGAATTTATCATGGAATTCTTTTGCGTCCATAATTTTATCATTCGCTTTCCAGCATCGTAAAAAATAAGCACAAAATAATAATATGGCTGGTACTGTTTCAATATCCAGCGTTCCGACGACTCAAAGGAATCTTTAAGGCATGTTCACATTTTAACGGATGGATGCTGGCGTCTAATGAATGGCGTGAACTGATGTGAAGTGGGTTTAGGGTCTCTTCGGAATTTTTAATGGCGGAAACATACTTACGTGTCGTGGCGTGTCGTGACCAGTGCCGTAATTAGCCTTTTATGCGCCCGGTGCGAGCTGCTATATCCGCGCCCTTTTTTTTTCTGATGGGAACTCATCAAATGACCCGCTTTGGGTGGAGCGGAAGGGAGTGTCAGACTCTTACTGACTAAAAACCACCCGTGTTCCTTCCTTAGCCCTTTATGTTCCGGGCCAGCGGTAACCCTTTGGGACAATCCCGCTGACCCGGCAGGCTTCGGTCCTAAGGGGCCCATTCCTCGATGCTGACATCTCTTTGAGGCGCGTGTGGAACACGTACGCGCCGTCCTGCACGGGCTTGCGGTGCTATTCTGTAAAAATCTCACCGTGAAAACTTAGGTGAAGTGAGCGTGGAGTGAGCTGTCAATAGTGTCAATTCCTAGCAAAAACAAACTCACTTCACCTAAGTTTTCATGAAAAAATCCTGATCGGATGGTGAGCTACCCATTACTCGGCGCCCGCAGGCCCATGCCTACGGAGGCCGGAAGTCGTCACGCGGCTCCCGACGCCCGGAGCTTCTCCCGCGGCGGCTGGGACAGGAGGCTCTCTCCCTGAGCCGTCCTGCCACCTCCTTTGCTAGCATGACTGCTTCGCAGAAGAAGGTGACTGCCTCCCACTCCCTCTCGCCCCGGACCATAGCTTACACCAGGGCCGGACGCGAGAAGTCGCCGCCGCTGCCGATCGCCTCTACAAGGACACGGCGGTGCTCCGCACAAGCGGGGCAGACCTCCACCGTGTCCTCTGGGCGATCCTGGCAATGGTGACATCCGGGCGTTTCCTCCCACCTGATGATGTGCAGGAACCTCCCAAAACTTCTGTGTCAGGCGGATCTGCGTCAGGCGGTAGGTGAGGGCGCCGTGGTGCCTCTCTAGCCACTCCTCAAAGAGGGATATTATCGCCACTATCGTGGCGTGCCCTGCGCTCGGTTGCGAGTCGCTCTTTCCATGTCGCCATGAGGTCACGCCGGAGATCCGTCCGCTCCGCCGCGATTTGCCGCGGAAGCGGATTTTCCCCCGGCTAAGTGCCTCCGCGCGCCACTAATACAGGCGCGCGACGACTATCCAGATCCCATGGCGGCAGTCCGGCAAGGAGGCTTGCCGCCTCTCCCGAGATCGTAGCGGTAGCTTCGGATAAGCCTTATGGCTACCACCTTCTGGGGCGCGTTCAGGTAGTGGGCGGCACGCCGCCGCAATGAACGCGCCCACACCGGGGCCCCGTATAGGGCCATGTACCGCACGACCCCCGCGTAAAGCCTCCGGGAGGAGGCGTTTGGCCTCCTCAGGTTGGGCAAGAGCCGCTTGAAGGCGGCCCCGGCCCGTTCTAGTTTGGGGGCCAAACGTCGGAAGTGCTCAACGAATTTCCACCGGCTGTCGAGGACGAGACCCAGGTATTTCATCGTCGTCTCGACGGCGATATGAACCCCTCCTACCGTTAGTTGAGATCCCGATGGTGGCGCGTTCCGGGGCCCATGAAACGACATGGCCTCGGACTTATGCAATGCCACCTCGAGACCCAACTGCCGGATCCTCTCCACGACTATCGCAACCCCGCGTGTCATCGCGTCGGCCGCGACTGATGCGACCTCCCCTGCGCCAGGACCAGCGCGTCGTCAGCGTAGCAAACCACGCTGACGCCATCACGGATGTCGGCCCGCAGCACCCAGTCGTAGCCGATGTCCCACAGGAACGACCCCAGAACCGATCCCTGCGGGACACCGCACGACATCTCTCGCCAGTTCCACTCCCCGTCGCGACAGGGGTAGATGACGGCTCTGTCCGTCAAATATGCCTCGACTATTCGACGGAGGTAGGTCGGCACCCGGTGATACCGGAGTGGCTCCACAATGCAGCTCCAGGGCAGGGTGTTAAACGCGATGGCGATGTCGAGTGACACCGCCACGACGACCCCACCCCGGGACACCGCGTCCCCCGTCGTGAGGGCTCTCACGCGCATGATGGCGTCCACCGTTGAGCGCCCCTTGCGGAAGCCAAACTGGCTGTCCAGATCCGGCCCCGTCCTCACCAGGTGCCCGACGAGGCGGCCCGCAATCAATCTCTCAAAGAGCTTGCCGACCTCTTTACGCGAGTAAAGACGCTTTTTACGCTTTTCAGGAAAATCGTCTTCGATATCACATTCTTCACAAACTTTTACGATTATTATTTATTTGTAAGAAGAATATACGCGGATGACGCGAATCCACACGTATAAATAAATAAATAATAGGTATTGTTAGTGGCCCAGGTCTGGTCATTTCTGCGCCCCTCCAGGGTCTGCGCCCTGTGCCTGGGCACCGCTGGCACCGCCCTATTTACGGCACTGGTCGTGACGCCTTCTGACGCAGTGTTAGCCAATCAAAACTCGTTGTAATTTGACGTTGTCCTGAACAGATTCGTTTGATTGGTGTATCCCGAGTCACGACACAATACGACACAGTAATGTGTCTCTGGCTTTATGTATATCTTCTGATTGATTACAGACATAGTTGTGGGTACACCACAGACGTATCAGAGTCGTGAAATATGCGAGCTAATCCCACGTCTCCGCGCGGAAGTTGTAAAATGGGTAAAATAGAATGTTAAGTAATTACAAAGGTTACTTTGCATTTTCCAGGCTGACGGCCACTATGCGAATTTCCCTGCCTAATAGGAAAAATAGTGACAACATTAAACATTTTGCAGAAAATAATTATTAAACAAAAGATTATAGGACAAAAAATACAAACTATTTACTATTTGTTTTAGGATTTTTAGTTATGTGTTCTTATGAATAAGAGCTTGAATGAGATACCTGAGATACAGGTTTATTCCTTAATCAGAGTAGAACCCAATAATTTTTACCTACCTCTAAAATAGTTTAAGTCCCTATTTTGTTTTGTACATATTTATGTAAATCAATTATTTCAATATACAATTTCAATAAGGCAAAAATGTGTAACACATTTATGTAGGCATGTGTTTACATTATTTTTACACGGGCCTAAATAATTACCAAAGAGCTCTCGCACTGTTTTCCCCAAGTGACGCAAATTCCTCTCAAAATACTTAGCAGCCAATAAACAGGCGTACAACACACAAAACACTTCATTTAACATCTACCCTCATATCCGTTACGTACCAAAAACTTTCGCACTGATGTATTGCGAACGGACGCCTTGAAGTGTAAGTCGACCTTAAAGCTCCGTTTCCACTGGAAAAAAAAGTTGTGCAACATTGTTTCAGCAACACAACAACAAATGAAAACAAAAACATAAAAAAATTACGTAAATTAACATGACCACCGGAAGGCACACCGTAACCCGGCACGCTTAACAATGACAGGTGTCAACCATAACCCTTGTTTTATATACATTCTACCTTCGCTACAAACGCGGAAAAAGATATTATTAAAGGTACTACCTCTCATATATCAACGTCTGGCTAACGTGGGTTAGAATGAGAGTTTCTCATTGTTATAATCACCAAATGCTGTAATTTTCAGCTACAACCCACGGGTACCATACGCTCAATCGTACGAAACAAGATTTAAGATATACATACGTAGGTACTTATCTAGTACTATCGATACTAACATTATAAACGTAACCCTGTCTGTCTGTAACCTTTTCACGTCTGAACAGCTGTACGGATTTGCTGATGTCTGGCACACAGGTGGACAATAATGACCTGGGATAGGACATAATAATTATACTTTTTAAGGTCTTAGCACACATATCAACTCGGAAAGGGATCGTCACCGTATCAATTCGAGCCATTCAGAGTTTTTTGTATGAAACTCCCTACTGCAACGCACACTAATCGGAATCGTAACGTAATCGCCTCGCCTCGACACAAGCTCACGAACCGCGGTACGGTGCGTGGTCAGCTTACAGTTCCCGCGCTTACGGCTCGTCGTCCCCGCGCTTATGGCTCGTCGTCCCCGCGATTACGCCTCTCCGTGCCCGAACTTACATCTCTTCGTCCACCCTTGCCCCTCTCACCCCTCCCGCGACCTGCCTATAGGACCATCAACCAGCGGTCAGCGAGCCGTCAGCGCGTCGTCGTCTAGCCGTAGCCGAGTCGACGACGTATCGGAGTTGCTGATCCGCTTTGGTACTGTGCTTACGTTAGGTTGACGCCTGTTTGAGGGCGAGGCGAAAAGCGATACGGTGACGATCCCTTTCCGAGTTGATATGTGTCCTATGACCTTACATACCGGTAGTAAGTTCTCGTGGGATAATTTCCGACCTCCATGTGAGTGCTAGTAGACATATAAACAAATAAGTTTTCAAACTTAATATTATAGTGTAGTGTTTACAAGTTAGAAAGTTAAGTAGTAGGTATAATTTTACGTGAACGGCTATAAAAGAAGTAATAAATGCGTACCTAAAATGTTGCAGTGTTGGTGGCAGGGTAACAGTGTTGCGCAACTGTTTTTCAACTTGTTTCTGAACAAGTTTAGAAATAACGTAATTGTTGCTAAAATTCGTCTCATATTCAAACAAATTTTTATGTTGAATCGTTTCATTTTCACAAGAATTGAATCTAATGAATGTCTAATGTATCTATCTAGTTGTGTTATTACACATAACTCATGTATACTATTATGATAATTTAAACATGAATGTATGTATGATCATTTCGAATGTACTTAGTTTAAACAGTTAGATTATTATGGATGAGACTTCACTTTAGTTGGTTGACAGATTTTGAATTAGTCAAGAAGTGGGAGTGTGAATGTTAAGAATACACTAACTTCTGTCCGCGACTTGGTTCGCGTAAAATTTCTTTTTCCCATGACCCACCCCGTCACATCGTATCGCCTGCCTATTACTTCGTTTTCGCTTTCACTCTGACTTTTTTGTTTTTGCTCGGCTCCTAAAGGTAGCGTGATGTTGAGCCTTTCTCAAGAATTCTTAATTCTCTAATAAAAGCAAAAAAAAATTTTTCATATCAAACTGGCAGTTACGGAGATTAACGCGTTCAAACAAACTAACTATTCAGCTTTATTATTAGTATAATATGCACTGACCAAGTCACGGGTACCCGTTTCAAAAAACAGGTACCAGTACCTAGTATCATCATGATCATCATTACCTGCCTAGGCATTACCCAACTATGTTGGGGTCGGCTTCCAGTCTAATCGGATGCAGCTGAATACCAGTATTTTACATGGAGCGACTGCCTATCTGACCTCCACAACCTAGTTCCTGGATAATACGATCCCTTTGGTAAGACTGGTTATCAGACTTTTTGGGCATTCAACTACCCGATATGTTTTCGAAAACCTGATGTAACGGGAATTCGTGAGCAAAAACAATGAAATATAAAAATATTATTTACTACTATTTAATTGTCAGATTTGGCTAGAGACAGAAAAAAATGGAAAGACGGAAGGGAGGCCTTTGCCCTGCAGTGGGACATAACAGGCTCATAATAATAATAATAATAATTGTCTTTTGCCCAATACACCTAATTGTAATTAAATTTTAATTGTTCTCGTTCCCGCGCCAGACTCCTCTATAATTACGTTGCCATCACAAACGTATTAATTACTTACATTTCAATTATCGACAATTACGTGTTTGTCACTTAATTAGTGTAAAATTACCATGTTAGCTTATTGCCTTACCTATTGAGGTATTTGAATACAAGAGTTCATTTGTTTCGTGTTCAAATAAACGTGGATAGTGCATATTATATCCCGAGTATTTTTTTTATAATTTTATTTATTATATGAAATAATTAAATTATATTTATTATTTATTTATTTATAATTATATTATATTTATTTATAGAGCACTGGTGGCCCAATGGTATCGGCGCTTGACTTACGAGTTGCATGTCCTCAGTTTAAACCTTACCATTCCTCGTGATGTTTTCCTTCACCGTTTTGAGAGCAGAGTGGTGATGCTATTAAATAAACATAATTTCATCGCCACTGCTCTCAAAACTGTGAAGGAAAACATCGTGGGGAATCCGGCAAGTCCTAGAACACCAACCGCCATGTCCTGATTTGATTTGGTTGTTGCGGATCCAGTGCGTGTTGGTGGATGTCACGTACATCCACCAACCCGTACTGGGCTCGCGTGGTAGATTATGGCCCACTGCCTCTCACAGAGAGGAGGCCTGTGTCCCAACAGTGGGAGCAGTATAGGCTGATTATGTTATTAATTTAAATAATTTTGCAAAGTAAGCTTTATATATTTTATACGCGTGATAAAAGAACTAATAGAGTTGCAAAACTTTAAGGAGGAGCCACAATGAGTTGATCATTGAGAATATTGAGAAAATAATCATAAGAGTGAATTGCTAAATATTTTTTATTAATTGTAGCTAGTCGTGAGTGTTAAGGCTCCTTCAAACAGGCGCGCCACGCGATAAAATCGCGCGCGACACAAAGGCACCGAAAGTCGCGCAACGTGCGGTGCTTTTGTGTCGCGCGCGATTAATAGCCTCCCCAACAATTTTCCGTCACGGTGGCCAATCTCAATGGAGATTAGCCAGGTACGCAGGAGATAAGGTGCACAAGTGTGTGCGCAAACACAGGTGCACTCTCTGTTCCTTTGTGCAGTAGTCGCCATTTACGGGTGTTTAAAAAGTCTTTCACTTTTTTATGGTTCCGTACCCAAAGGGTAAAAACGGGACCCTATTACTAAGACTTCTCTGTCTATCCATCTGTCTGTCCGTCCGTCTGTCTGTCACCAGGCGCTGTATCTCAAGAACCGCGATAGCTAGACAGTTGAAATTTTCACAAATTATGTATTTCTATTGCCGCTATAACAACAAATTAATACTAAAAATAAAATAAATATTTAAGGGGGGCTCCCATACAACAAACGTGTTTTTTTTTCGGTGTTTTTGCCTTGTAGTACGGAACCCTTCGTGTGCGAGTCTCACTCGCACTTGGCCAGTTTATTGTAAAAAAAAAATAACACAACAAAAAGAGATTCTAAGTTTTATTCATAATACCAAACACGTTGTTTAAATATTAAGTGAACTTCCGAGAAACGTGTTGAGTTCAATTCTAAGAACATAACACGTATGTATGTATGTAACAGACCTACTCACACCTTGTAAAATATCGATCAAGATGTGAATTTTCTCATATCAATGATATCGTTACAATTCTCACACAGGTCAAACATTAAGAAAATGTAACTTGGAAGAAAATGTCTTAGAAAATCAAAATTAATGAGTACCTCGTTGGTCTTATGTTTGCAGGCAAGATAGATGACCGTTTGGTCCTGGATTCGATCCCAAGATCGGGTAATGATATTGGTTTTCCATTAGGAGATTCTCAATAACAGCCCGGAGATTTGTCCAACTCACTTAGTAATAACTGTTGACAGGTGGGTATTTACCTTGGTAAGTCTGACAACCAGTCTTACCAAGGGGTATCATATTACCCAGTAACTGGGTTGTGGAGGCCAGATAGACAGTGGCTCCATGTAAAATACTGGTATTCAGCTGCATCCGGTTAGACTGGAAGCCGACCCCAACATAGTTGGGAAAAGGCTAGGCAGATGATGATGATGAGGTGGGTATTTACCTTCGTCTACCCCTTTACGTCTACCTCCTCATAGTACAGGCTTGGTAAAATAACTCTGCCTAGCCATTCTTCCAACTATGTTGGCGTCAGCTTCCAGCCTAACTGGATGCAACTGGATACCAGTATTTTACATAGGGTGACTGCCTACCCGACCTCCACTAGCCCTAGATACCTACTGGATAACACGGTACCCCTTGGTAAGCCTGTCTGGGCCCTCATGGTACAGGCATAATGACGTATCGAAATTAAGATGGTTAAATTAGAATCCTGACAGCATAACAATATTGTCATTATAATCATCATTTCAACGATTTTAATTGGATACGGGATTAATTTACGATTGCTACCGAGTGTGTCCAAATCCCATATTATTTTTATTTTATTTTATTTTTTTATTACGGAATGGGCCCACTCTTGACCTCGATCACGCCTGATGGAAAGCGATGGATGAGGTCTATGATTGAATTGTTGTTTTTTACCGACTTCAAAAAAAAGGAGGTTATCAATTCGATACGTATGTATGTAATATTATTGGAATTGCATTATATTCACATATGACAATTTATTAGGGCTTCCAAACAAATATACCAAATTTTATAGACGTATATATATATTTATAACGTATGTATGTATGTTTGTCCACGCATATCTCCGTAACTATTAATCGGATCGTGACCATTCTTTTTTTATTGGCTTACATTTACTTCAACTTAGGGAACAGTGCAAGTTTCATCAAAATCGATTCAGTAATTTTCAAGATATGGACTAAGACGTGAAAGTGTGACAGCCTGGCTTATTGATACGAGCTACGGGTGTAGTGTCAAAGCGAAAACATCTCAAAACCTTGGTCAAATTCTAGTGCAACAACTAAAAATTACCAAATAAAAAGTAATTTAAAAAAATTAAACCAACTTCAAAAAGAAATGAACTCAAAATTATGAAATAACTTTAATTTCGGAAGTCGGTGGCAAAAAACTAAAACTAAAAAAGTAATTTAAAAAAATTAAACCGACTTCAAAAAGAAATTAACTCAAAATTATGAAATAACTAATTTCGGAAGTCGGTGTCTTGGGATCTGTATTTTAGTTTTATGCCACCGACTTCCGAAATTAGTTATTTCATAATTTTGAGTTAATTTCTTTTTGAAGTCGGTTTAATTTTTTTAAATTACTTTTTATTTCGTAATTTTTAGTTTTTGCACTAGTATTTGACCAAGGTTTTGAGATGTTTTCCCTTTGACACTACACCCGTAGCTCTTATCAATAAGCCAGGCCGTCACACTTACACGTATTAGTCCATATCTTGAAAATTACTGGATCAATCTTGATGAAACTTGCACTGTTCCCTAAGTTGAAGAAAATGTAAGATAATAAAAAAAATGGTCACGATCCGATTAATAGTTCCGGAGATAAGCGTGGACAAACATACATACATACATGCATACATACATACATACATACATACATACATACGTCTATGAAATTTTGTATATTTGTTTGGAAGCCCTAATAGATCATCATATATGAATATAATGCAATTCCAATAATATTACATACATACGTATCGAATTGATAACCTCCTTTTTTTTGAAGTCGGTAAAAATACAGATCCCAAGACACCGACTTCCGAAATTAAAGTTATTTCATAATTTTGAGTTCATTTCTTTTTGAAGTCGGTTTATTTTTTTTAAATTACTTTTTATTTCTCAAATGATTACCATTATTGTTTTTCGTATGAGACCTTCTTCAGGAAGAGCAGCTATACAGAGCAGTTATACTGAGTGGAAGAATTGGAACATCAATAGTTCATTTACCACCATAATAATTGTTATGAGCTCGCAAACAATGCTGTTGAACATTGGCTATTTAAAGATCCCTGCTATAAATACTTATGGTGATAACAAGAAGGAGAAAGAGAGATTACATCACCAATATTCCCCTGCCCTCAGCCCAATTATCTGGGGTCGGCGCAGCATGTCTCTCTCTTCAATACATCTCTTTTAGTCGTCATCTTAGTAGCCACCTCCTTTCTAGCGATACCATCTTTTACACACTCTATCCATCGTTTATTTGGTCTTCCCCTACTCTTATAGCCATGAACAGTCATACACAAAACTTTTCTCACGACATTTTCCTCAAGAGATTACACTGAGAGAGATTACGTCTTTGGAAGGAAGGAAGCTGCTGACACATCGCTGCGCCGTAATCTCTCTCTTTTTACGACACCCAAAAAGAACCAAATGCCTCATTAAGAGTAAACTAATGTCACAAATACTTAATTTAATTTTTAAAGGGTTTAGTTTTTAATTCTGCGATACACTACTTTTAATATCTCAGCTGTTTTTTATATGATTTATATGTTTTTTATGCGACTTAGAATCAGCTGACGCAGCGAAAAGTTCATTTTAAGGTATTTTTTGAGATCAGTAAATCATGTTTTTATATATTATTGTATCCGAAAATAATAACTACTGTCATTACATTTAAAATTGTGTTATTATCGATTATACGTAAAGCTTATACTAATTTCACGTAATATAATAACAATGTGTAGAATTGTAGATAATACAATAAAGTGGTAACAGATTTTTCTGGTTATAATTATCCGATAATTTAAACGATATTACCTGAAATATTACATCAAAAATAATGGACCATAAAATCATTGCAGTATCTGAAATAGAGCAATCAGTATAAAGTACCTATTTGTTACAAAAAACGGTCGTTAAATAGTCGCTTATCGCAAAGGACTCAACTACAGACTTTTAACATCTCGTTTTCCTTACGTAAGCTGTACTTATTATCCAAACTGCTATTTAACATACTCACATAACTTCAAACCGACAACAATACTCGGAACCACAGTTAAAAACGAGCTGTTTATTAATTTAACACTCGTTATTTTAAATAACTAATAACACGATATTATTGCTTCGAATTCTTTCAATTCCTTTTGAATGCACTTGAGTGACAGTTCGAAAAAGCGCGAAAGCGTAGGGGTGTGCTGCTGTTTTTTATTCGGTTTTGGGTAAGGTTTTATTTATACCGGGGTGTATACAGCCAGGGCTATCGTATTTTGTTTATTTTGTGGTCTGTTTACTTGCGAAGTGGGAGCGCGCGGCCCGGCTGGCGACTGCCGGCGAAGTAACCGCTCATGCTTAGGGTTGCGCGCGCATTCTGTAGTGAAATGCGTCGATTTTATACCGTAGGTGTAATTTTAAGCGTTTGGTATGGTTTAATTAATCGTCTATAGGGATTGAGCGGTGAATTAAGTTGTTATTGTGGTCACTACGGGAATCGATTTGGTTTAATTATGATATCCGCGGACTGGAGTTATTAATTCTGGTTTGGGTTTGACACTTTATAATTTCGTGCGGATCATAAACAAATATGTGTCTTACCCTTAGTCAATATCTAAACTATGTTCTTAAATGAACACATTAACGTAAAAATTTGATCAAACGCTTCAATAGTCCCACAAATTGGTTTAAGTAAGAAATCTCAATATATCACCGAATTTCGCCATTTTATTACCTGCCAGTTACATAAATGGCATAAAAGAAATATAGATCGTATCAACTTTTCTTGTCGCTTAAGTTATGAAGTAAGTTTCTATAAGGCTAGTGAGAAAATAGGTCAACATGATATTTTGAAAAATAACTAATATACATATTGTATTCTTGGATGTTGTTAAATTTTAATTTTATTATAATAAATCTCTTTTTTTACTTTCTTTTTATATGATTTTGTTTTTTATTTTGATTTATGATTGTGTTTAGTTAAGTTTGTGATCTTCTTATACGAGTCACAATAAATACAAAAAACAAAAAACAGTGATAATAAAAAAAAAACTTTTGAATGGTTTGACAACCCTACCCGGGTTGTCAAACCATTCAAAAGTTTTTTTTTTTCAATCAATCAAGTGAGGTAAGAGGAACCTTTATTAATGAGCCACGGTAATTAAGAGAAGATAACTAAAAACTTCCTAGTTAGTATGATTTTAGCATTGAAAATGCTTTATCACTGGCTCCGGATAAAAGCCCTCATTTTACGAAATAATGAGATTTGGCTAGGGCTTGGGAAGTAGAGATACCTCTTACGGTCTAGGTTTCTGTAGGACATTATTAGAACACGTTACTTTATCCAAAGTTAGTATTATGACTGTAGCATCAATATTGTGTGGGGCTCGTGGTTAAAAGTCAAAAGCGAGGTATCACTCCGTAGAAAGAGTAAACTATAGACTGCTGCATAATATATTCTTTTTCATTCGCACAAAAAAAAGAAATAGTTATTTGTGCAACAAGAGAGCAAAGTCGTTTTTTGCTGTGAATGCTGATTTTGAATCCTGAGCAAGCGAAGGATTCAAAGATTGAATCACGCGCGTAGTGAGTGATTCTAAAGTTGAATCCTGAGTGTGGCGAGGGATTCAAAGGCACGAGATGCAAAAAACTTTGCTCTCGTGTAACACACATAACTTTTCACTTCAGCAGCGAGAACACTTTGTAAGGCGTGTTCGGAAATAGCACCCATGTCCCATGATATTTTATTATTCAAAATATATTAACATTATTGAAACTAGAAAAAATATTTACAGGTTAAATATCAGTTTTATTTGCAGTAAATAATTATTTTCGTTTAAATACAACAATAAGTTAAAAATTCAATAAATTACATTAAAAGACATAATTATCTTTTTGCAAAAATTTCTTTAGCTAGTACGAAATTCCGAACGTGTTTGTCTTTGAGGTCGAATTCAAAATCGGAACTTCGAAAAGGCTGGTCTTTGTCTCTCTCTCTTTCTAATAGCGGGAAAGAGATAGTGTGAATGTTTCGAATTGTATGATTAACCCAAGGCTGAATAAGATATTCGCGGCTTTCAGAAAAAAAATATTAAAAAGTTACTTTGTCTCACTCAGTGAGCAAAATCGCATTTTGCTCACTGATTTCAGGCAGCAAAACCTACATGTTTGAGCTACTGAAGTGAAAATTAACGTCACTAGCAAAGAAAAGAGACAGAGTAAGAATATTTCTGTCCCTTACTGCGTGTCGGCTAAGCACATCAATGTGCACAACAAGTTTGACGTTTAAGAATGAAATAATAAAAACTACACCGCGATTAAACGGAAAATAAGATCTTTTTCGTGCATAATTCAATAATAGTACATTTGCGCAACTGTGAAAATGGTAAGGTGCAGTGTAAAAAGCTGTAAAAATGATAGTATGATGAAGATTGCCGGAATTTTTTGTGCCTTTCGGTGACACGGATACCATGAGTCTATAGATTACTCTGTCTACGTATCACTCACTGTCTGTAGTCTAACCGTGGTTGAATGACCATTATACTCACCGGTCATGGTTGTTTAATGTCCGGTACTCATTAGGAATAACTCGAAAACATGTTTTGCAACATTGTAGCCAGAATCATTTAATGTTACAGGATGTTTTTTTTTTACCATGAATTACGACATTAGCATATTGCCAGCAACACTGCAACATTCCATTTTACAAGCAACATGTTTCCCGCAACACAAATACAGGTAAACCGAAAAAGGTGCGCGCCTTCGGTATCGTGTCTTTATTTCTCCTAAGAATAAGTTATAATAAGTATCTAATATTTAGCCTAAGTAATAGACGAAAATCGCGCTATAGGGTAACCCCCCATAGAGGCAAAGCTTCTAAGTTTTGTACTGCCGCACTTTGTTTTAGTGCACCTATCATTGTGCGTTTGTATGAAGTCGGGTGACGGTCACAGATCGTCATCTGTCACTCTAAAGTTTTTTGGAACTGCATAGAGTTGTTAATCTCTAATTTTGTATGGTAATACAAAATAGGCAAGTATTCCAAGGTTGCAACAGCTCTATATTAGATGTCATTACCGCACGTTCGTATTTCCGAAGACAGACGACGATTCCCGAAGGGCATACTTTTCTTAGGAAATCTGTAGATGTTGCTGAAACGTTGCGCAACTTTGTGTCCCAATTAATTCGCGGCTTTACGAATAATTGCTTTAACAGAAGGTATAACAGGTGTAAAAAGACACTTAACAAAGCCGAGAGTCGTTTGTACTGGACCAGATCTGGGAACCTTCTAGTTAGGGAGATATTGAAGATCAAAAGTCTAACTGTTACTGACGTTATTTTACGAAAACAAATTTTTAATGTTATATTACTACTTAAATATCCCCACGACCCCTGTACCATTGCATGCACCCATAAGCAAATTGTTTTGCGTGTGTTACATTGCGCACTACCGCAAACAGTAAATTTTCACATCAAAAATAAAAATCATTTCCCAGCAATTATTTCAATGTTACTTAGTTTGATTTAGGTACAGATTGCGTAGTTGACGGCTATATGATGGGTCTTTTTACACCCTGTATGTAAACAATATTGTACCGGAAAGGCATAATCGTTGTTATTTCTAAAGAAATACAATATGTATGTTCTACAATACTGAGCATAGGATTTATTGCATTCCACGATGTGAATTTAGATGGTAGGTTAATGGCATGATCATTGTGGACCCTGTCGAGTACAGCAAAGTAGAAGAGAGGAAGAGGGCTTCGTTAGTTTACTATATTTCATTTGCAATTAATTAATTAATCTAAATAAGTATACTAGCAGCGCCCTGCGGTTTCACCCTCATTAGTGTCGATCCCGTTGGGATATCGGGATAAAAACTATCCTATGTCCTTCCCCGGGATGCAATCTATCTCTCTGCCAAATTTTATCGAAATCCGTTCAGTGGTTAAGGCGTGAAAAGGTAACATAGAGACAGACAGACCGAGTTACTTTCGAATTTATAATATTAAGTATGGATATAATTCAAAGTCCTGACTGACTGATATATCAACGCACAGCCTAAACCGCTGGTCCCAGAGACATGAAATTTTGAGTGTGTATTATTTGTGAAGAGTAGGTATCCACTAAGAAAGGGTTTTTAGAAATTCCACCCCTAAGAGGGTGAATGGGGGAGGTTGAACTTTCACGCGAACGTTGTCGCGGGCACAAGCTAGTTATTTTATAAAACATTTAATTTGGAATTTGTGATTTCGATATTCATTGTTTTTCGTTTTCATATAAAGTTTACTAAGAAAAATATACATACAACGTGGCAATGCTGCCAGTCTTTTGGGCACGTTTGACAGCGATGCGGATGAATTTTTTGATGCCCTTTGATTATTTCCTTTCCTTTTTATAAACTTGTACATATTCTTATTATTATTTTAATACTGTACATAAAGTAATGATCTAATAAATACCCGAATATAAATCAGAAAAAAAAGAAAAAGCATATCCCTATAAATAATAAATAAGTAACCTGACACCTTAATAAGTGTCTTCATTCTCTGTAACACTGTATACCACCTAGCGGCCATATGTCGCTATTACAGGAGACATTACAAGGTCGTACCTACGGAAAATAATGTGTATTTATTGTTCACAAGATTATTTATATCACCCAAGTATTTCGTTTAACACGCAGGTCGCGCTTTCACGCGTGTTCATATGAAGCAAGATGTCAATTTATCATGAAAATATCTTAGGCTCCGTTCACGGTGTCGAACGAAGCGGTTTGCGACGCGACTTGAGTCCAGAGACACGCACGCGCGTCACCTATTCCCGTTTGTCGCTCCGCAAGTCACGTTGCGGTGACTCGCGACTTGCTCTAAGGCGGGATTTAGTGGTTATTTAGTGGTATGTGCGTACGGCACGCGCTGACCGTACTTGCTGATTTATCGGTCGTGACTCACAAGAGTGGTCACAAGATATATTGCGTACGCGCGTACCGTCGATCGCTAGGTCAGCGTCAAACTAAATGCCCGCATATACCGACACAGCCCGTCAATCGACCGAAGAGCTCGACTGATGGTCCTCATTAGCACGACGTAGCTGTACACGCGTAGCGGTTCATCAGCGCTGCACCCACGGATATCTATGGCTGCACCGTACTTGTTCAGAAGTTTTCATTGATATAGCGACGTTCGACCGATGTCAGCGCTGACCGTCGGTCGAACACTAACTCCAGCCTAAACAACTTATTTCATTTCATTTGTTTTCTCCGCTGTCGCTGTCGCCAGACGTGTGTTGCTTGAGCGTGTAGCTCATGGCGTCGGGGTTACGTGTTGTCCACACTAAGGCACAAGTTGCTAAACATGTTGCGCAACATGTGGCGGATTAGTATTCAATTGTTTTTATAATAACTTTTGTTCGGTTAAACGTATCGCAGTCTTGCCAGATAATATTGGTGGTTTAACTCTTTAAGTTCGAAGCTTTTTATGAGTGCAGTAAGAACTTAATGGCTTTAATTTTAGGGCTCGCTCGCACATAAACCTGAGATAAATGAAAGATGAAGCGATTTTTTTAGTAGTAGTATCTTGTTTGTCTAGACTCTATTAAATCTTGCCAGTCTTGCGAGAGTTACCATTTCCATGAATCCAGAATTAAATTATAAACATTTGCTCTTTACGAATTTGTACTTAAAAAATTCGAATACTCTTTATTATGTACTCCATAAAATTAAACGTAAGGTAGGACACACTCGGGCTAGGTGGAGCGACGATCTTTGCAGGATCGCTAGCTGGATTTGAGTTGACGAAAGTCAAGTTGAATGGCATGCAATATGAGAGGCCTATGTCCAGCAGTGGACTCCTGTAGGCTGATGATAAGGATGAAAATTATACATAATAAATATAAAAAATATATATTTAAATAATATGTTTTTTTGCTGGCAACACTGCCTGACTAACATGTCAAAATTTTGTTCCGTATTATAAAAATTAATTTTAATTATTTTTAAGTGTAATTAAGGTGATTTAATGTAACTAAATGTAAAATAAGTGCATAATTACTCAGGATTATTGTTTTCCTGCAAATATTCATAAAACGCAGTGTTTGGTTGCCCACCGTTACCGGTAACCTATTACGAACAGCTGATGTTCGACTCACGGATTTAAACGGGGAGTATTGTTACTTTTATTATTTAATTACCACATAGTCATATCTTAGACTCTGTAACACGCTTTCATTGAGTCCTTGAATCACTTTTCTTGGTGGATTTGGCACCTTAAAATACATATAAGTACATAATTATTTAACGAAAATAAAGTAGTGAAATATCGTATATTATTGATCCATAGTAGGTATAATATATTTGAATACTTAACAACAAGAACGTTGATTATCGTTTATTGCATTGTTAACTGTTTGTAAAACTAAAATTAGGAAAAAAACTTTTTAATCTAGGCATCCTACCCACTTAAGGAAAAGTAAAATTATAAGTCAATAGAATAAATGTAACTTTGTACTTGATTTGATCTAGTTGCATTTCGATTAGATTCAGGAGCCTTCCCTACCTCATTTCTCTATAAAGCAACACTAAATTCTCCCATTTTTTTTTTTTTCCTTTCATTTCTAGCTTTCCTTTTTTGTTTGTCTGTCTTATTAGTTCTCACCGTTCCTTTAATTCTACTTTCAGTACTAATTCCTGAAACCATGCCTGTGATGACCCGTAAGGCTGCTGCTCAGGAGTTGGAGCTTAAATTGAGAACAACCACTGAAGCTCTTAAGGTTTCAAACAACAAATGTCAACAGCTGTTACAGGAAATAGATGATAGTGAGAAGGAAATCGAGAAGGTCGTTTTCAAAAACACTAGCTTAAAACAAGAGCTGGTAGACCTACATCAACAATACCTGGATGTTGTTGATGAACGGGACAAACTGCGGGTGGTCACGGATGGTTTCAACAACTGCAGTAATATATATGAGGAGGCTTTATGTAGGGTTAGGGACCTAGAAGAAGAATTAATTCATGCAAATGTTCGAATCAATAAATTACAGAAACAAAAAGAATGTACTCAGGCTAAGGAATCCAATAACTTGTATAATGAATTATTAAACACTAATTGCAACCCCTTAATAACAATAGATCTTACTGAAGATTCCATTATGAAACATAACAATAGCTGCTATAAAGTAAGTCAAAATAAAATTAAAAAATATGCAAAACTAAATAGAATCATAAATAAATGCAACAAATTTAGAAAACAACAAAAACACAGTTCTAATAATATTATACTAAGAAAAGAACGTGTTTTTCTTATAAATAAATTAAATAATTATCAAATTAACTTAGAAGACAGTAAGAACATTTATGAGATTGACACACAACGCTTACAGTCTGAAATTCAGGTACTTGAAGAGTCGATACATTCACTTTATACTAAGTATGTGCGGTCTGAAAAACAAATTCAGGAGCATATCCTTGCGGCAAATGAGTTAGTGGACATGTGCAACTCCAATGCAGACAGAGTGGACCCGCTGACTCTCAGCGGCCCTCATTGCTCATTGGAAAGCACATCCAATCTTGGCACTCTCCAAACTGAGGGAACGGAGGACCCGTCCCAGTCAGGAAGTGCTCAGGTCTTTATTCCACATCAAGATACGCCAGATATTGAACAAGGTCCATTGCAAGTACTTCAGACAGATGCTAGTTCTCTCCCGTGTAGTAGTAAAGTTTGTTACTGCTCTATTATGTTTTCTGATAGTTTTGGAAAAGGATTAGGTAAATTACTTAGCAACAACCTGTGTCATTCTTCACAAAACTTTTGCATGCCTCAGACTTCCTACAAACAAATAATGTCTTCAATAACCAGGAATGAATATGATCCTAATGACATTATTACTGTACTTATAGGTAATAGTTTAAATGTTATCAAAGATGATATCTCTGATAGTGTCACCGACCTATTGAAGTTAAATTGTAAGAAAATAATTTTGTGTGCTTTTCCATATTTTGAGCACTTGTCAAACAGACAAAACAAATACATTCACATGTTAAATAATTACATGCATTTCTTAGTTAGTCACCATAGTGACAAGTTTATATTTTTTGATACCAACATTTTTGTTGATAAGTTAAGGTCGACTAGGGATACTGTGTATCTGCCCATTAGTTTTAGACGTAAAATAGCTAGGCTATTAGCACTTAATATTAACCCAGACATAATTAGTATGTCGAAGTCATCCATAATTAGCACCACAATTAGTAATAGTACTAATGCTAAGGTGGTTAGCTCAGATATTTTAAACTAGTTTGTAAGACAACAGAAGGTACCAATAACAGTATAGTTACACTTAATAACAAAAAGGTATTTTCTAGCAATAAAATAGTGAACTGTAGAAAAGGGGCTAAGCAGAAATCCTTGAAATTATTTCATCAAAATATTCAAGGTTTTTCTTCCAAACAATTGGAAATTGAGTTGTTTTTAGAAAAAACAAAGTTTGACATTATTTGTATAACTGAGCATTGGTTAAAAGATTCTGAAATGTTAATTAACTATGACAATTATAGTGTGGCCAGTTCTTTTAATCGAAAGTCAATGCTGCGTGGTGGTTCACTAATCCTAATTAAAAGTTGTATTAAATTCAAACCTCGTAAAGACATAGTTGAACTATCAGTTGAACATAGCATTGAACTGTCTTGTGTTGAGCTAGATAAGCATGTTATAGTGTGCGTTTACAGACCCCCACATTATCAAAACTATTCTATATTTGAGTCAGTAATGGAAGATGTTTTGGCAAAACTTGCAACTGGTAATAGGTCAGTAATTATCTGTGGTGACTTTAATATTAATATTTTAGAAAATAATTTAAATACCAGTAGATTATTAAATTTGTTTAAATCGTTCAATCTGTCAAATGTGTTTGTAGAACCAACCCGAACAACTACGACTACTGCTACATGTATTGATAATGTGTTTTGTTGCTGCGACTATTTAGATAAAGCCGTTGTTAATTATCTCCCGTCCGATCACAGTGGTCAAACTGTAAGTTTTGAGTCCAACATGCCAATACAAAAAGTGCAGATCCAATCCAGACCAATATCATCAGGTAATTTAAATAAATTTAATAGCACTTTATCTTGTAAATTAAGTAATCAGAACCTTACAGTGAACAATGTTAATATTGTGTATAATGAATTCTTTTCGGTAGTCCAAACCGAGTTCAATAATTCTTTTAGGAAGATCACTAAAAGTGTCAGCCCTAAGTTTTTATTTTGTGACTGGGCAACTAAAGGACTTAGGAAAAGTAGGGAAAGACTTTTCGAGCTGTATGGCCTTAAGCCTTATATTAACACGGAAACTTTTAATAAGTATGTTGCTACTTACTCTAGAACTTTTAAGAACGCTTGTAAAGCAGCTAAAGCCTTATACATTAGCAACAAGGTCAAATCAGCAGACAATAAAATAAAGACGGTTTGGAAAATTATAAATAATGAAACGAACAGGAATAAAAAGCATAATTCTGATTACACACTACAGACGTCAAGCGGTCTCATTTGCGATAACAAAGAAGTGGCTCAAGAATTTGTAAATTTCTTTACTAGTATCCCACTCAAAACAACTGAAACTTTAAATTCCTCGCCCTCCCTCGCTTTGGATTTAGTAAGGGCGAACGTTTCAGCCTGCCCGGTTGAATTTAACTTTAGGCATATTAACCCCTTAATAGTAATTAAAGCTTTTAAGCAAATTAAGATCAAATTGACAGAAGATCTTTGGGGAATGTCCATTAAGGTCTGTACCTCCATAATTGAGACTATTGCGCCTTACTTAGCCTTAGTATTTAATTCGTGCGTGGATCAAGGAGTCTTCCCCGATTTAATGAAATACAGTAAGGTAATACCACTTTACAAATCCGGGGACAGTAAAGACACGAATAATTATAGACCCGTATCCGTTTTGCCGGTTTTCAGCAAGGTGTTTGAAAAGATAATGCTTAATCAAATGCTCAATCATTTTAACACGAATAAAATCTTACACGATCAACAGTATGGTTTCACCAAAGGGCGTTGTACGACCGACGCCGGTGTAACTTTATTAAAACACATTTTTAACGCGTGGGAAGAGGCCCAAGACGCAATAGGAATCTTTTGTGACCTCTCCAAGGCATTTGATTGCGTCGATCACGAAACCTTGCTTTTGAAACTTGAGCATTACGGACTTGGAAAACTTGCGCTCAGTTTAGTTAGTTCTTATTTAAATGATAGGCAACAACAAGTTCAAATAAATGGTGTCAATTCACTTGGTTTAATAGTAAAAATTGGTGTGCCACAAGGCTCAATATTGGGTCCTTTCCTCTTTTTAGTGTATATTAATGATCTACTCCATTTATTAAAAAATCAACCACAAATGGTGTTATTTGCTGATGACACTTCCTTAATTTTTAAGGTAAATAGACGTGCTACAAATTTTGACGACGTAAATAATGCCCTACTGCAGGTTCAAAATTGGTTCACTGCTAATAATTTAGTATTAAATGGAAATAAAACTAAGTGCATAAGATTTTCTTTACCAAATGTCAAGAGTAGTGATTGTGAGATAATATTGAATCAAGAGAAACTGGAATTCGTCGATAAAACTGTTTTCCTGGGGATCACGCTCGACTCAAGGCTACAATGGGGTCCTCATTTAACATCTCTTGCAGGACGGCTAAGTTCAGCAGCTTATGCTGTCAGAAAAATCCGTCAATTTACTGATGTAGATACCGCGAGACTAGTCTATTTTAGTTACTTTCATAGTATCATGTCTTACGGTATTTTACTTTGGGGACGGGCTGCAGACATCGATTCTATTTTTATTCTGCAGAAAAGAGCCATCAGAGCTATATATAATCTCCGCAGGCGCGATTCTCTAAGGGAACTGTTTAAGGAAATTAACATCATGACGGTGCCTTGTCAATATATCTACGAAAACATCATGTATGTAAGGAAAAACTTACATCTTTTTAGTAAAAGAGGTGAAAGACATAATTATAGTACTAGAAATAGGGACCTATTAGTTCAACCAGGTTTCAGACTGGCTAAAGTAGATTCATCTTTTATGGGGTACTGTTTAAAATGTTATAATAAAATACCTCCCCACATTCTTCAACTGAATGAGACAAAATTCAAGTCTTGTATAAAACGCACACTATGCAGTCAGGCATATTATAAGTTAGGGGATTACATCGCTGATAAAAATGCCTGGCTCAATGCTGGTCCTGCTCCACAACCACAACTAATTGATTGACACTTGAAAGTATTGTTGGAGCTGCTGAAGATTGTAAGACTATCTTTGTAGTTAATTTCAATATTTGGAAGAGGTGCTTCCCTTTTTCTTTTTTTTTTTTTTTTTTGTGTTTCTGACATTACGAACATAACTTTTTTTTAAATTAATCAATCAAGTTTTAATTGTTGAATACTTCAATATTAAATATCTCTTCCTGTTTGGTAGGTAATAAAATTCTATTTACCTCTTAAATTGCAAACTGTAGTTTTGTATAATTTAGAAGCATTTTTTTTAATTTTGTAAATGTAAGAACCATGTTTCCGTTTATTATGATTTTTTGATGTTGACTTGAAATAGCATGGCAGTTGAGAACGTGTCATGCTCACTTAAATGTCTCACCGATGGTGGCGCGTGTGTTGGATCATTCGGTTCCCTACAAAATGGTTGAGCTGGATGGTGCTGATCCACGCGTCATGTTCGTGAACGGGCGCCGTCGGTTGAGACTGGTCATCTCTTAACTGCCAAGGCTTATTTTTAATCTTATGTCTTGAATTGTTTCTTCATTTCTGTCTTTTTTACATTGTTCTCACATATAGAAGCAACAAGAATAATGTACCCAGGATTTTGTAATATCTTGATTTAAAAGAGTGTCCATGGAGTTTCTTGCCCGTTCTTCTCCATAGAGATCTACGCTTTGGAATGGGCAACTCATGGACGTAATATATAGAGTTACTTCTATATATTACGTCCATGGGGCAACTAGCTTCAACTTTCTGACTAACTGACAGACTATTTAATTTTGACAATTCAAAAGTGCCTGTACAAGGTTTAATTGAAATAAATGATTTGAGTTTGAGTTTGTATATTATTTATTTTAAATAAATAAATAATTCAAAATAATAATAAATATAGGTACACATTTTACATTAGGTAACACAATGGGCGGTCTTATCGCTAAAAGTGAGAAAGATGCTTCTAGAACTCTAGAACATTATGCAATAAATTAATTAAATTAATCTCGTACCATGTACTCTTTCATTACAAAAGACAGCTAAATATTTTCAAGCCTCATTTATATTTTCTTTAATAAATGAATGGAAATTTTAACAACGAACCCTGTTGACCTCAGAAATTAATGATATTCGCTTCGTTAGAATTAATTTATATCCACCCTAAAATGACAAGTTAAGACCCGCCGCTAAGACCGGCTTTTAAAATGTAATTAAAAGAGGTCACATCTATTGTAACTACAGTTAGGAATTATAAGTCATTTACAAATTTTGTAAAATAAAGTTTAACAAACTGTAATGGCTTTATGAGGGAAACAAAGAAATATAGTACATTTGACATTATATAATTAGTTAATTTTGACATTTCATTCCTAAATAATAATTTAAAAAAAATACTTATAAAACTTGACAATGTATTAAAACCATTTTCATTTCGAATTAATTTATAATCTTATTTATGGATATATTATTAATTTTAATATTTCTACACTGGCAATGGTAGTCAAGCTGTTTATTAATATTACATATACTCGGAAATAGATTATATTATTTTTATTTTTACGTCTCTTGACATTTCTCGGGACCCTGGAGTCCCGGACCTTTTGAAGGCATACGAGGTGCCGAAGCCAACTCGCAGAGGCCCGTTAGACGATAAAATATTATTTTATTATAGTAATATAGACAGTCTCGACGAAAAATGATACCTATTTATATTTTTTTCTTACATGTTTCGCAGTTTTGTTTTTTATGGGTTTTATGTAATCATTACGGTTCAATATTGTAACTTAGTTCATTCATTTACGTAAATAGATTTTTAAAAAATCAGGAAAGTTACTGAAGAGACAATAATAATATTATGTTTATGATAGAAATAAATCTTACTACTAAATTGTTTTTTAGATCTTTTAAGATCTAAAAAACGTTATTTTAAACGTTTTACAAAAGAAATGCTGCTCTATAACCAGTAATCAGTATCATTAAGTTACTATTTTCAATGTATGTTGATAAAATAAGATTAAAATTTCACTAAAACAAGATAATAATTATTTTAATTAAAAGTTTCTGTCACTTACCTGTGTATCATTACTTATAATAATGATGGATGGATGATGTCTCGGATGATTACTATTGATTGTTCACTCGGTAATACATACCTGT
This sequence comes from Oligia strigilis, assembly GCA_951800025.1. Classification (NCBI taxonomy): domain Eukaryota; kingdom Metazoa; phylum Arthropoda; class Insecta; order Lepidoptera; family Noctuidae; genus Oligia; species Oligia strigilis. Next base: position 3,984,798 of record OX637551.1, read on the forward strand.
AATAATAAAACTTTATTTAATCATTTATTACAAGACATAATGTAGCTACGAATAAGGGCTACGCGCTTGCTACGGCGTAGCGGCCGTCAGCTACGCAAGCTACGCGCTACGACGCTCAAACCGCCAATATCTTTCATCTTAATTAGGCATAATTATACTGCATTAATCATCAAAATATGCTACGTTATTAATTAGTGCAATAGATTTTTGTTATCATTGAATTTATTATCGCTTGTATTTCACAATCTTTTATACAGATATCTAGTATGAAAAGTATTCTTTTTCTTTTTCCAAGTCCCAGGCTACCAGGTACCAGGCAAATAGGTAGCCTGGACTTAGGCATGAAATGGTAACAGACAGACAAAGTTCTCATTCATAATATTTTACACAAATATTACAATGACGGAGACGTCATTGTAATATTTTTTTATGTATTGGACCATTCCTGGGAACCTTCTGGTTACGGAGATATTGAAGATCAAAGTTCCAACTTTTATTGAATTTTTTTACGAAAACAAGTTCCTAATACTCCTTATGACCTCTTTACCGTTGCATGCACCCATAAGCACAATGTTTTGCATGTGTTACATTGCGCAAAAAACAAGCAAATGTTCACACCAAAAGTCGTTTCCCAGCAATCGTTTTTGTGCAATGTTACATGCGTAGTTCACGGCTGTGTGATAGGTACTTTTACACCCTGTATAAAAAAACACACACACACATATACAGTACGGATGAAGACAGACCTTTATTTGTGTAAAAATGAGTTACAATCGATTTTTTTGTTCAAGTATTATTATTATTTTGGCAACCATACCAATAATTGGAATCGCAAATGAAACTCAAAAGCTGATCGCCCAACCAATGTACTGTGAAGTGATATTGTGTACGTTATCTTAGGCCCATGCCACAGTTAAACATGGTGAATTTGTTGAAATGAAATGAAATGATGAAATGATTTTATTTTTTGTAAGTAGGTTTGTACAAACACTTTTACACGTCAATCATGTTTTTTTTTTTAAACTAGATGAAGTCGGCGTTTCCTATATGACTACTCTGAGAAGAAAGGCCGAAACAAACTCAGAGGTCACAGTCTCTTTTAAAGTCCAGACATAATCTTGGTCAGGTTATATGAAAACCATGTAGATCGATGTCTGAGGTGGTCTTTTGAGGAAAGAACCACACAGATTGAGAGGACCTGTCCAGTCAGTGCACGCATTTGTCAAAAATCGTGCAGCTCAACTCAAGACTTAAGGAGCTCAACGATTCGACGAACAATACCAAAGAAAGGACATTTGGGTAGGCCACATAAATTACTCAAACTGCCAGACCATGAAAAAAAAAACTAACAGAACAGAGAGAATAATAAAAAAAAAAATATATGTATATGACCCACATCATCTTCACATTCACAATGAAAAAATAATATAATACTTTACAAAGTAAGCAAATGTCATTGTAGTAGTGAGGAACACAGGTATGTGTTCCTCATTTTATGAAAATAGACGTGAAGATATGTGTGGTATTTAATGTATTTCCTTAACGTCTATATAATGTAACATAAGATTATTAATTAAATGTCACGGACAACAGTAGACGTTTCGAACCGACATACTATTGAACTAATAAATTACCGAACTAATGAGCAATCGCTGTAGGGTGTTTCGCAACAGGATTTTTCGCACAAACGTTACATCGCACCAATAAAGCATAGATGGAATAAAACATCGTACAACTGAATTATCGACACACTGTGCTTGATATAATAAAAATCGAATCATCAAATTTCAAAATCAAGTAGGGGAACCCCCGCCGAGCAGACCGGATACACAATGGAAGTTCATAAGTTTGAGTTCGCCGATCTACGCCAGTCTGAGAAATTAGCGCTTTTTAAATGTATATTAATTGAATAAAATGTACGTGACACCTCTGCCTAATCCTTCTGGATTACAGGCGTGAAATTTTGTAATGTAATCTAGTAAATAAACTGCAATAGTTGTTGTTTTTAGGTTTCCGTACCTCAAAAGGAAAAACGGAACCCGTATAAGATCGTTGTCCGTCTGTCTGTCCGTCAGTCAAGACCCTTTTTCTCAAAAACGCGTGGAGTTATCAATTTGAAATTAATATCAAATACTCAGGGCTGCAATCCCTTGAAGCAGCAAAAAAATCAAACTTCTAAGTCAACGCAATCAAAAGATACGGGTGTTTATGTTCCGGAATTAAAACCTATAGGGTAGGTAATTCCCGTTGACCAAGAATAAGCAGTGTCATGTATCACAAGTAAAGTAAACAATCCGAAAACCGTAAATTTTTATAACTACAAATTTGTACGGAACCCTCGGTGCGCCAGTCCGACTCTCACTTGACCCGTTTTTTTTCTTTGTAAAATCGTGTTGATCTAATAATAGTATCGCTAAACCGTATCAGCGCCCTCTTTTGATGCAAGTCAAAACCAGATACAATTTCTCAAGCAAAATAAAAGGGCTGTAAAACTGTGAGTTCTGGTTTCAAGTCTGGCTTTCCTTGAATAAGAGAGCTAAGCTAACGCCATCTATCGAAGGGTGTAGAAAACGTGTAGCGCTTCCTTTTCAGTGAGCTCGTAAGAGTTTCAGTTCGTTGTTCTAGCTATAGATGGCGCTGTTTTAAACTTTGAATAAATGATTTTGTAAACCAGAACGTGGATGTTTAGCTGTTTATCAAAAATAAAAGCACGTAATTAGGTATATTATTAAACTAACACATAGCTTTTCACTTAAATAACTAAAACAAAATAGCACATATTTTTTAAAGTGATGTTAGTTTTCGTTGTTTCCTTTATTATTTTAAAATCTACACGGCGTAGCTAATTACATTAACCCTATTTCCCTAATTAGGTGGCGCGGCGGTGGTTCCTTTTTAAACTCAATTACACGCGAACTTAATTGCCCAAAGAACGTTTTTGCCCCTATTTGTATAAATTATCTCAATAGAAAACTTTTAGCTTGGATTGGGTTTTGTTTGTTCAAGTGTCCCCCATTTTGTTTTCACATGTCTCAAAGACCTCGCCAGTCCTAATTTGGGGGTTGATTTTGTGATACAACTTTTAAAATTCTAGAACTGTGTATTTAATAACGGACCTATTTAGTGCAGTAAAAATTGTTTTGTCTTGATGGAAAAATAATATAGCAAAAGTAATTTGCCTTATTGTGTAAGGGGTGCTAAACACTTTTTAATTCGACATGTTTTTTTTTATTATTATTTTTAAACATATTATTACCTAATTTTAATTACAAGATAACACTAAACTAATATAATATTATATACATGTCATCATCTGCCTAGCCATTTCCCAACTATGTTGGAGTCGGCTTCCAGTCTAACCGGATGCAACTGAATACCAATATAATTTCAATATTTGGAAGAGGTGCTTCCCTTTTTCTTTTTTTTTGTGTTTCTGACATTACGAACATAACTTTTTTTAATTTATTCAATCAAGTTTTAATTGTTGAATACTTCAATATTAAATATCTCTTCCTGTTTGGTAGGTAATAAAATTCTATTTACCTCTTAAATTGCAAACTGTAGTTTTGTATAATTTAGAAGCATTTTTTTTAATTTTGTAAATGTAAGAACCATGTTTCCGTTTATTATGATTTTTTGATGTTGACTTGAAATAGCATGGCAGTTGAGAACGTGTCATGCTCACTTAAATGTCTCACCGATGGTGGCGCGTGTGTTGGATCATTCGGTTCCCTACAAAATGGTTGAGCTGGATGGTGCTGATCCACGCGTCATGTTCGTGAACGGGCGCCGTCGGTTGAGACTGGTCATCTCTTAACTGCCAAGGCTTATTTTTAATCTTATGTCTTGAATTGTTTCTTCATTTCTGTCTTTTTTACATTGTTCTCACATATAGAAGCAACAAGAATAATGTACCCAGGATTTTGTAATATCTTGATTTAAAAGAGTGTCCATGGAGTTTCTTGCCCGTTCTTCTCCATAGAGATCTACGCTTTGGAATGGGCAACTCATGGACGTAATATATAGAGTTACTTCTATATATTACGTCCATGGGGCAACTAGCTTCAACTTTCTGACTAACTGACAGACTATTTAATTTTGACAATTCAAAAGTGCCTGTACAAGGTTTAATTGAAATAAATGATTTGAGTTTTTGAGTTTGAGTTTTAAACTTAAAAGTTATAAAAATATAGAAAAAAAAAAACAGTTTAAAAACTAAAATCCGACTACTGAAAAGGATGAAACAAGAAAGTACCTTCCCGTGATCGCATGGTACCATAGCTTATAAGTAGGATGTTAGTACAGCGGCATGCGACCATTGGTATATTAAAATTAAGACCATCATCATCATCATCTGCCTAGCCTTTTCCCAACTATGTTGGGGTCGGCTTCCAGTCTAACCGGATGCAGCTGCATACCAGTATTTTACATGGAGCGACTGCCTATCTGACCTCCACAACCCAGTTACTGGGTAATACGATTAAAATTAAGACCATGCGTATATTATAATTAAGGCTTTTTGTTAGTAGTGTTGTCGTTGTACGTTCAACTTCACTCGCCTAACTTTCAAATTTGTTGGCGAAAAGCGCTAGTTAATTATACAAATAATAGTAAAAAATATCCCTGAAACTACTAACTATGCACTATTTCACTCGAGGGTCAGTCACACCGGCACGGACAGACTACCGGACGAACGGCAAACACCGGACACTGACAGATCCTATGTACGTATCCGTCTGTAGATGTCCGTGTCCGGAGCGGACGCAACCGACCGTCCGGGCCGATCCAACCAAACCCTCAGTGTGAATGGAAATTTAGAACAGCCGGGCGGCTAAATCAAATATCTATACATTTTGCCGACCGGCTGTGCCAAATAATGCCGACCCGAACATGTGTAGCACGTCTTACTAAAAAACATAGTTCAAATAAAGAATGAACAAGAAAATTTAAAAGAAACGAACAGGAACAGTAGGTAGGTAATTTGAAGTGTTTCGACCGAAATTTGCACAGCAGCACATCAAGCTACCCGAAACTGTCAAATTTTCCCAATCAACTTTGAACCTTATGCTTTAGCGATAAAGTTGAAAATCTGTTAAAGAAATTTGACAGATTGTAGTAGCTTGATGTGCGCCATGCAAATTTCGGTCGAAACACTTCAAATTACAATTCCATAATGTTCCCACTGGTGGCATACAGGCCTCCTCTCTGTGAGTGGGAGTGGACCGTAATCCACCACGCGGGCCCAGTGCGTTAGTAGATGTCACAATGTCTTCCAATTTTTGGTTCTAGGACATACTGGTCTCCTCACGATCTTTTCCTTCACCGTTTTGAGAGCAGTGGTGATGTAATTATTAACACAAAGAAAAGCGCCTGTCTGGGTTCGAACCCACGACCTTCAAACTTGTAAGTCGGGGCCATTACCACTGCTCTAAAATTAGCATTACGGACCTGAACCTTTACGGCTGAAAAAGGTGTTTCACCCGTCAAAGTTGTTTCTAAAAGCCCTCTTATTTTCCCAACGAGTGTAGGCCGTGTTTAAGCCCTAAATTCTTTCCAGGAAAACCTTTTTTAAATCATAAAATTGCTGGGTTTTAAAGCCTCAAGGTCGGAATGTCGCAAATAAATTCGACCCTCAAATACTCTCGACTCTATTCCCTAGGCTCACATACATTACGAATTTTCGTTCCTGTAGATTAATTTCGTTTTCATCGGAACGCTAGGGTGCTAAGAACATTAATTAAACGCATTTTGGAAAGTACGGTCAGCTATGATAATAAACGGTGGATTTAATATCCACACATATTACACATAACATCGTTTAACATGACATTACATCATAGCTTTACTTACCTCTTTATTCATAAAGGTTGCTTAAAGTTAAGTACTGATTAGCGACTGTTAAACCTTACATTTTTGACGTCTAAACGTATACTAACTAACTAACGTAACTATAGTCATTAAAATCATTCAAATAGCTCTTTAAGTTAGATTTGTACCATAAGCACTTTTCCTTAAGAGATTTGTTCTTATGGTACAAATCTAACTTAGAAAGATGTATTAATGATTCTAATGATTATAATTCTGTAATTACGTACATGTTATAGTCGCGAATCATATTTTGATCAAGATACAACCTGACACTATCCTGAAAATTGCATAAAACGTAAGAAAAATTGAATATCGTTGGCTACAACTGCGCATTCACCTTAAGATGCAGTACTTACATAGACACAACCTTGTAGCCAAGGAATTGACTCCCGAAACTGAACAATAGATACATAGGATTAAGAAATAAATTATAGTATGTCATAAGTTCCCATCTTGGTTGTCACCCCCTTTCTAGCCATATAATCTTTCACACAGTCCATCGTTTCTTTGGTTTTCCCTTTCTCTTATTACCCACATTCACCCTCAAAACTTTCCACCCGACATTTTCCTTATTCTTTCGCATCACTTGGTCCACATGGTCACCATGACAACCGATTTCCACACAACTTTTCAGTCACCGTTGCCACTTTCAGACTTCCTCTTTTGAGTTGCTAATCAAATATCAACATTTATTTTTAAATGTTGCCGCCTCATGCTGAGATATGTGCCTTTTGGCCCCGTTTAGAAAGAATTATCTTATTTTTTTTTAAGTAAATATGTATGGGACAGTTGGTTTGTGATATTCCTGTGCGAGTCCCATTATAATATACTTTTTCTTACTTTCTTTTTTTTTTCTTAAAAAAATTTTATCTGGTTTGCTGTTTACTCGATCGAAACCAATAAAAGGACGGGTTATTAGAGGGAAAATAAGAACAGTTACGATGTGAACAGATTTAATTCTCTCAGAGCAGACACAGGCAGACATGGGTTTACAAGGAATGACAAGGTAGTTTGACACCAGTCAAACTACCTTGTCATTGACTGGCCTGTTGGTCTAGTGGTCAGTGACTATGACTGCTATGCCGGAGGTCGTGGGTTCGATTCCCACCCAGGACAAATGTTTGTGTGATGAGCATGATCATTTGTTCTGTGTCTGGGTGTAATTTATCTATATATGTATGTATTTAGAAATATATAAGTATGTTTATCAGTTGTCTAGTACTCATAACACAAGCTCTGCTTAGCTTGAGACTAGACGGCGTTGTGTGATAGTTGTGGAATATTATTATTATTATATTATTATTCCTTGTAACTCTTTCTTGTAACTCGACTCCTTGTATGTTCGATGACCATTGATGTTTATTTACAACCTTCAACATAAAGGCAAGTGTTGCAAATTCTTTATCGTTTTTACTTCGTTTAGTACCTTCAAATCTTCAAAGTACTACATAAACGAAGTAAAAAAAATAAAGAATTTTGCAAAAAAATATAAAATGTTATTGCTGACCGTCTCAGGTCCAAGGCTGAGAATGTGGAGGACATGATTGTAATATCAGTCGTGAAACGCGTCTACATGATAATTTACGAATATTTTGTGTTAATAGTTGTTGTCGTCATGATGATGATGATGATTAGGGACGTCGTGACGTCATTCATACCGTTAAAAGCGAAGTTTTTATGTAGGTATTATTATGTAACACTAGCTTCTGCACGCGACTTCGTCAGCGTAAAATTTATTATTCTATTAAAATATATCATATGCCATTCGAAAAAAAGCTAAGCTCTAGCTTATACTCAAATTCGAGTATAAGTTTCCCGTTTTTCCCGTTCCCGTTTACAATACCACACTTTATGTGGAATAGTGTGGTATTGTAAACGTTAATGAACATCTAAAAGTGTGAAAGACAAAATTCACTACAAAGTAAAGCAAGCCAACAACCAATCATAACTTCGCTGCCCTACTAGTAAGGAATCATACACTCTAGTTCACTCGGTTACCTCTTATAGCATATGTGGAATTATACCTGTTATATTAGAACTCGAACAAGCATGAACTAGATGGAATATATGTATAGATATGTCTGATACAGAACTTAATATAGAGCTTGTAGGAATGTAGGGACAAGTTCGCTTATTGGCTACTGATATATAACATAGATTTTAACCCGAATTGCGAAACACACTTTCAATTAAGTACAGTCCGAGGATTTTGAAGGAAATTCCTAATCCATTGCTTCATAGGTTTCTTTAACATTATACGTCCGTTCAACAACTTTAATAACGCAATGAACGTCGCCGAACTGTCAAAATTATAGGAATTGCTATAAATCACCATTATATGTGTGTTACGTAATTAATCCGATGTTCTGTAATAAAGAGTATTTCTATTCTATTCTATTCTGTTCAATGCAATTAAAGATGCGTACTGCGTGTCCGCAATTTTAGACCAACCCTTATTACGTAACACCCTTTCAAACACAATCCGAGAGATGTTGAAAGAAATTGCTAATCCATTGCTTCATTTTTTTGTAAAATTTGTCTGCTCAACAACCTAAATAACACAATGAATGTTGTTTAACTGTCAAAAAGAAAGGCAGTGCTATTGTAACTGTCTTACGCAATTACCCTGCAGGTTTCAAAACCAGGAGAATCGCGACTCGGTCAAGCAGGATTACTAAGACCAGCTCCCAACTAAGCTAACTGCAGCTGGACAAGACGTACGTGGCTTAAGAGTAAACTAGTCGCGAGCTCGAACTCACTGGTAGTCATTCCCAAAAAGCACGCTGTCTCACCAGGCTTCCTGTTTGACAGAGCTAGTATCAGTGATGAGCAGTTAGACGCTAGTCTATACGCACAGCGTCCAGTTCTCACGCACAGAAGCACCGTTCTGAACTGATAGGCGCGTAAAAAAATTCGAAAAGTGCTTTGGAAAATCGAGTTTTATGAAAAAAACACTGCATAAATCAATTATATATAAGTTTATTGAACTCTTCGATAACTGCGCTTTGTCGGTACGGACTTGGTTTGAAGATATGAAAATTCCTTTATTACTTATTCACACCCAAAGTTACGTTACAAATAGCAAGAAAAACGAATCTTTTCTGGCTCCTAACTTTTTAAAGGCTTTTTATTTTACTATTCTGTTTCCAGTCAGAAAAAAATAATAATAAGTCAAAACGCTATTATGTTTGACTTTCGATGCACAATGTCAAACAGTGGAGTAATACTCTCCCGAAATTTGTATAGAAAAAATATCGACTAGTGGCACCTTAAGGTGAGGACTTCTTGCTTTGGTTTCGAACGTCTTGAGCATTATATTTAATTAGGCTGCTCCCAACGGTGGAGGTAAGTAAATAACGTAGCGTAGTCCTCGCACAGATTTTTCCTTTTTCCGACGGGAGTAAATAAAAAAAATAAAAAAGTTTTTATTGTTTCTCATACATTATTGTTCTACAGCACAAAATTGAGGCAGCCCCGGTAAGTTATAAGGATACTTGGGATGGGGTTACCTCGCAACATCCCATTCGTTAGTAAAGATAGTTACATGGGTTAGAGAAGTTAGTAAAAACGTGAGTATGTTTGTAAGTTAAGGTTTCTTAATTGTTATGTTTCCAATTTAACTCACATAACATCACGCCTATTTTCCTTAGAGGGTTAAATGAAATGAAATGATGAAATGATTTATTTTTGTAAGTAGGTTTGTACAAACACTTTTACACGTCAATCATGTTTTTTTTTTAAACTAGATGAAGTCGGCGTTTCCTATCTGACTACTCTGAGAAGAAAGGCCGAAACAAACTCAGAGGTCACAGTCTCTTTTAAAGTCCAGACATAATCTTGGCCAGGTTATATGAAGACCATGTAGATCGATGTCTGAGGTGGTCTTTTGAGGAAAGAACCACACAGATTAAGAGGACCTGTCCAGTCAGTGCACGCATTTGTCAAAAATCGTGCAGCTCAACTCAAGACTTAAGGAGCTCAACGATTCGACGAACAATACCAAAGAAAGGACATTTGGGTAGGCCACATAAATTACTCAAACTGCCAGACCATGAAAATAAAAAAAGAACTAGTTAGGTAAGTTAGGTAGAAGTCCACGTATAGGACACCCACATTTCGCCAGTTATGTTTAAGTCCCATGTAAGAGGGGGAGAGCCTATTGCCATCAATCGGGAACAAATCTCGATCCAATAACGCTTAACTTAACTCATGTCACTGGTACGACTATTAAGAAAATAGGGCAGTTGACGGCGAAAAAGTCGCATAAAACTGGTACTTACTTCTCAAGCGGAATCGTAGGTTTTTCGGCCATCGCGAAATGTTTGCTGTGATCTGAATACGCAATTATTATCATGATGTTTCCTATAGGTTCATTAGCATCAGACAGCATCCTGACTGGCATTCTGAAATGGACGTTTTTGGCGCAGCCATCAGGCACGCACTGTTATTGTTAAAACACTATTTTGGATTTTGTGTTTCACGAACTGTGGCCAAATAAATGTTATTCTTCCTTTATTTTAAAGGTATCGTAATCAGCCTACAATCTTCCCAATGCTGGGACACGGCCCTCCCCTCCAGCCAAGCCCAGTGTAGATTGATAGATGTCACATGTCTTCGAATTTTTGGTTCTAGGACATGCCGGTTTCCCCGCGATATTTTCTTTCGCCGTTATGAGAGCAGTGGTGTTATTTACATAAAATAAAGCACCTGTCTGGGTTCTAACCTACGACCTACAACTCGTAAGTCACGGCCTTGCCACCACTACTCTCAAAATCTCTGCTCTTTTAAAGGTATAACTACACTCCATTTGAAATAAGATAAGACATTTAAATAAACCTTTTTACAGTCCGTTCAACCGATTTTGACTTCTATACCGTAGGCATAAGGAGGAAAAAAGTGGTTACAATACCAACTGTTTACTGCAGCTGCCATATGTCATGCCAGCACCGCAATAGAATTCAAAATCGGTTGAACGGACTGTAAAAAGTTTTATTTAAATGTCTAATCTTATTTAAAATGGAGTATATGTTCAATCTTCTATGATTGCTTTAGACATGTAAAACAAAACAATGCTCTCCAACTAGTCGACTACGTAGGTTAGACTATGTGTATGTAGAACGAATCTGCGATGGTCGGTCTGTCTAATCCGATCATGCAAATGGGCCTTGATCTCTGACCCGCTCGACGCCTCCTCAACACAACATTGAATAAAAATATGTAGAAGTTCAAACACAAAACATGAAGTTGTAAAACACTCGCGCATTTACAAAGGGGATTGAAGATTTTTCTATGGAGCCTGGCACTATCCGCCATTTTTTTTTTCAAAATGGCGGCCCCATCAACACTTCAACATAAAGGCCTTACTACCACAGTAATTAATTTAATTATTAAAATGATTACTTTAAACATTCAGAGTGATCATTTCAAACATCTATGCAACAAGATGTAAGCTAGTTCAAAAAATATGGACGTCACGTGATCAACTTTGAACGTTTATATCTCGAAAAGGTGACACTTTACGGAGTTTGGTCTTATTATGTTTTCTGTTTGCATTGATGGTGTGGGTGGCCGCCATTTTGAAAAAAAAAAAAATGGCGGACAGTAAGTACCTATGCCATGGACCTTCAAAACCCTTTATTTATACCCTTTTTTTTTGGGTTTCACCCGCGTAAATGTCGATCCCGTGGGAATATCGGGATAAAAAGTAGCCTATAATGTTAATCCAGGGTGTCGCTACTTCCATACAAAGTTTTATCAAAATTGGTCCAGCCGTTTAAGCGTGAAGAAGTAACAAACATATAAACACACACACACCTTTATAATATTAGTTTGATAATTAAAGTTACATGTATAATGCAACTGCCTCGTTAGTCTAGCCAGTTTCCGTTAGTGTATGCGGTATTGTAACTATCTAAATGCTCACTTGCTTGAAGACTGCTTGCTTACCTACTAGCCAAATAATTCCAACTGTTCGTTCTTGCCATGTCCATATAACTATTCTTAATAAAATTCGTAATACGAACCATTAAGAACTGCAACATTTTGGTGTACAATAAACGATATTATATCTATCTATTTATCATTCATGGCAGCATCTTAAGATAACATATCACACCCAATAAAACTTTGCCCGACCCGGGAATCGAACCAGGACCTCATGCTCTGTAGTAGCGTTTGCAACGACTAGAGCAACTAGATTCAGAAGCAGAACTTCTGTCATGGTTCTTACGTGTTCGTATAAACACACACTACCCACGCACCCCGGCTTACTATATGTTCACTATATGCACATGTAATAACTAGACTGTTGTATTGGTGTTTGTCCAGTGGCATGTTTGTTTGTTTTCTTTGTTAGGACTTGTCACTTGTTGTGACTTGGAATGTCGAGTTGACATTAACATAAAACCTTTTTAATGCACTGGCCATTTATACTATATTAATTAAAAAAATATTGACAGCTTCTGTCAGTGTCACATTTCAAATTCGGTCTGATATGTTAAGTAGAAGGCCAATTCTCGTAATTCAAAACGTTAAAAATGTAGTCGCAATCTCATTTCGGCGACAAACAAATGTCAAAAACTTGACACAAATATAGGGAAGTCAGAGATATTTTTGACAGATTACAAACGGAGATCTGAAGGTCAATTCTACTAATTAACGTGCAATGTGAAAAACATGACACCGGAATGCGATGATATTGTGAACAGATCAAAAAATGGTATTCTGCTAACCTTAAAATTCGGTTTGTTCACATTCAAGTCGCAATATCATCGCAGTATAGTCTCATAGCGGTCAACTTTGTTCTCGTTTACGAAATTAAACATATTTTCATGTTCGTTCAATGTACGCAGACGATATTGTGATACTTAGTGATACTTTAATTTTTAGCAACCTTATTTTCTGATTTGTTTAATGTCTTTATTAGTTTGCTTGATTAAGTGTATGCTCATAGTATTTTCATTTCCCGTTTGTTATTAAATATCTTTGAAAATACAAAATCATTGAAATAAATAATCGGCTAGAAAGCTAACATGGAACGTATTGGTAATCGCCACGCGCAAGCGCGATGCGAATGATTAAAGATGTCAAAAAGAGACGTCATTATATTTTTAATAAATATGTCAAACTATAATTGAATTTTAAATAATTTCTTTTTGTCTGAAATTATTCTATAAAGATTTATTACATTTTATTTATAACTACATTAATTTTCTCGTCTATTGTACATATCCATCGCAATATTTTTCAATACGTATGTCAGAATGGATGTCAATTGCGTCAAAATCAGAGTTGCCATTTGGCGAATAATTTCCCGACATGCGGGTAATTTCAGTTATTAGACATGTGATACTACGGATAAATACCTAGCTATTACGGACTTAATAATAAATATTATTATATTTGTATTAAATCGATAAATTGATACACGTCCGATCCGATAGGCAGATCGTACTTCAGTCAGAAATGGCACTTACACTGTTTTCGATTTTATTGTCCATCCGACTGTCTGAAGGTATTTTCGCCCTTATTTTTTATCTGCTCCTTTAAGAGACCGAACAAGCGAGCGAGTTGAGTTGCTAGGCCACACGCTCGAACTAGGAGAAGCTAGAACGACTAAATTTATAAATAAACGGACACAAGAATCGGACGTATATATAGAGTGCATCGATCCAATAATCGACGATCGGTAACCAAATCGGTTCTGGTTATGATACATTTGAGTGAGTTTATATCGAATGTTAAGGAATGAGAAAGTTGAAAACTAGAACCTTTTTTTCAGTTATTGTAAACCGTTTTTTTCCGGTTAAGGTAACTGAAGTTTCTTTTTTTTTTCAATTATTTTGGGGTTAGGGATCAATGAGGCCTACCTACCCTCTTTTTTGGTTTAGTTTTAGAGGTATGCCGGAACAGATGAAGTTCCATACCCTCCTTTGGTTTACCATAGTCAAATAAAAAGTGAGTATTTTTATCGTGGTTGTGGGTAATAGACGATTATTCACTAGCAACTCTGTCATATCCGCGAGAAAGTGTGAATAACACGACATCATAACTTTGTCTGATTTTAATATTATGGCCCGCCAAATAACGCCTCGCCAATTGGAGCTCCTTCTAGATTTTCTGGAGGAGCACCTATCTTTGGCGTTAGGCAAGGTGAGAGGCAGGGAGGACAATGCCCTGTCCAAAAGGCTTTAGAGACAGTGCGCCGATATTTCGAATGCCGATGCCGGTGGACTGTCCAAATCTGGGCCGGAGTGGAAGAAGGTAAGTAACTTATTGTATCCACTAGCTGTGCTCGCATGAGAGTCGGAAAACAACAAATAGGTACATAATTTATTTTGTTTGCAGTACCTACTACAACCAGTACAAAAGCCGGACGAAGGCAAATAAAGGAGGGCCGAACAAGGACTGGTGGTGGGCCAGCACCCCAAGTTTCGTTGTTTCCCCTCAAAGAGCGCCTGATCAGCATCGTGGGTGGATGCAGTTCGCCTCTACCAGTCAGGCAGAACCCACTGGACACATAACTAAAACAATAATATAATTACGTGTTTTTAATGAAAACCATTGCTTTTTAGATATTTGGAAGAAGTTCTTTTTGACGCTGCCAGCTGTTCTGAGTAACTTAACCCAAGAACTTAAATTTATTACATAGTTCAAGATTACCTATATCTAAAACGATCCCTGTCTTTTTACTGTAGAATGGAGTAGCTGGGAATAGTCGGGAACCAGTAAGGTGAAAGGTTTTTTTTGTCTTACACTTAATATTCAAAATCATCACAACATCAAATAATAATATAGGATAAACATTCTTAGGGACCGAAACCCTCCGAAGCGTCGCCGTCGTCCTCGTCGCTCGTCTTCCCCGAAAGGTTACGAAATACCTTTTCATTACAAGCTTTATACCAAATATGATTAACTTGCTTCTTTTAAATTAAATCGTCATCATTTCAGCCGAAAGACGTCCACTGCTGGACATAGGCCTCCCCCAAGCACTACTTCTTCTTTTAAATACTTTTGTTGATTGATTGACTATTGATAATAATGAAACTGTTAATGACTGGTTTTAGATACCAAAGAATTTGAAGCGGCCCAACAGCGACTAATAAAAATGGAGCAGTCTCGAATAGAGGTCGACAGAGAGTTGGCACGAGCCATGAACAGGCATGCCTCTGCTATGGAGGAAATAGCAGGGGCTGCAAACCGTTTCGTCGGCCTTTAAGAGGAGACTCTTCGGCTGCGACGATGTAGCGTAAGTGTAAGTATCTAAGCAAATAATAATTAATCAGACAATCATCTTATTATGTTCTGATGACAAATCCTCTGGGCTTCCCCTAGCATTTGTTGTTTTGTAAATAAAACGCTGAGTTTAAAATAAAACAAAATCTTATTTAATATATAATATGTACAAAATGAAAAACAAAATTGTGTTTTCTTTCAGTGCTTTGTTGACGCTGCGGCGCCGGCGGCGCGCGGCGCCGTGCTCCACGCAATCGACTCGCCACGGACCATTTTTTTATTTTTATTTTCATTATCTATGTTAATTATTAAAAAATATGCATAAAACCAAAAAAACTCAATCTTATTTATTAAACAATACCTATGAGGGGCTCGAGGCTAAGTAACAGCCACACGGGTTCATCGGTCAAAGTTAAGCTACGCATGTCAGGCGCAGTCGGTCCGTGCTTAGCTGAATCCAACTAGACGCCGACCTCAACATAGTTGGTAACCATAGAAAACATACATAAACTCACGCCCGTTTTCCCATGGGGTAAGCATAGGGTAGGCATAGCATAGCATGGGGTAGGCCGCCCGCTGTGTGCAAGGTCTCTGCACTTGACGGGACGGTGACGCGACGCTGGGCAGTTGTAATGTACTAGATATTACGGACGACTCCACACAGAGCCGTCGCGCTCGACGCGACGGCGACCGTCGCGGCACGCCGCCGCGTCGCCGCGCCGAGCGCGAATACAACTCAGAAGCGGCGGGGCGTGGCGTGGCGGGACGCCGACGCTTTGTGTTGTATGGTTTACGTATGTGGTAGTCACACTGCCGATGGATGTCGAAAAACTAATCGAATGTGTTCGTGCTCACGTATTTTTGTACGATTTGGGCCATAGGCAGTATAAAAACACTGTTTATGGGCGCGGCGGGACGGGACGTGATCGCGCCCGCAGTGTGAATGCTGCCGCCGCGCCAGCGCCGCGTCGCCGCCCCGCCACGCCGCGCCCCGCCACGCCACGCCGGCTGTGTCCAGAGACCTTAAAAAAGGGGAGGAGGGGACTTAAAATAAATATAATATACGGGATTTTAATTCCTATTGGCCCACAAGCACTGGACCAGGCTCTGTTGCACGGCCCTGCCTTGCTTCAAAGTTTGGTTGACACGGCGCGCGGACTCGGAGATAGCCGCGGCTGCAGCTTGCGCAGTTTCTTAAATACATGTGGGTGGTTCAGGGCCAGGGTCACTTGTTTGACCGCCCTAGAGATGCTCGGTTGGGAAACTGAATGGGAGCAGTGCTGCCCTACCAAGGTCTGATAGGACCCGCTGTTAACGCCAGGGTTCAGTACATCAGTACCTAGAAAAAGTACATAATTTAATGTTTGGAATCTAGCTGCCTTGTTGCTTGTCAATAAATATGTGTTTATGTAACTAAGACTAACCTTGGCGGCAGCATCGAGTCCATCGCTGCGCCTTTCCCGAGGGATGTGCGGCGTCAGCTCCGTTATTAAATTTGCCACGACGGACTTAGTGAGCCTGTTGGTTTTCACAAACTCACGGTCGCTCATGGAAAATGCATCCGTTGCAAGGCGGCGACGACGACGGTCAGAACGGCGGCGGTGGCGTTCTCTCCGTCTTTCTGATGCCGCCGCATCGTCTGCACGTTGCGCCAGGGTTAAATATAATAACCGCAAACCAAAACCACTCATTTTAAAATAAATATCCAACTAAGTATGTAACCACAATAATCAAACACTTTACAAACAAAAAAATACACAAAACGTCTGTCCAAAAAATCTATCTTATTGAACTCAATACAAAAAGACGGGAAATAACAATTTTATACGCTTTTAACTATGCAGAAGCTAAAATTATTAGTCACAGTCCGGTCAACAAATAATCTCATGCTTACGTCAGTTTTGACGTTTTTATTTGTAGTTGAATACCTATAAATTTTTAAATGCCATGTCGAAACTTTAGCTGAATACCGTTTTGGTACATTTTTTGGTTTCGGTCTAGTCGCAATCTCATTGCAGTAAAAGTTCCATTTGACTTACTTTTTTGGTTTAGTAGAATACCTTTTCTGACATTTTGGATCTTTTGAGGCACTGCGACTTGAATTTGAACGTTTTTATGTTACGAGAATTGGCCTTCAGACTGTGAACGTTCCTAAAATTACGAGACAGATGTCTGAATGTCATTCGGCGGTATTGACATTACTACGAAGTATAATTTTGTAATGCTGAGTCGGTAAAGCAGGTTTGATCGTGCATTACCTTCCGTGGTTCACTTGGAAGTCTCTGGCACAAGTGGGAATATGTAAGTCCTACCTGGCAAAGTGGGGCTACCTTGACGGTACGGCAGTAGGGTGTGATTGTGGAGCTATGTCACAAACCATGCTCCACCTCCTATCCTGCCCTCTGTGTCCCAAAACATGCAGTCAAAGTGACCTCTGCGCTGCCACCAACAACGCCGTGGAAGTGGCAAAGTTTTGGGAAAACATGATTTAAATACAGTCGTGCCAGTCACACGAAGAAGAAGAAGAATAATCGTGCATTGAGCAGACAAAAATAGTCCTTAAGATGACGTACATATTTTGGCTATGACTGGACTATTACTTGTTTCATTTTCTCATTACCTACTAGCTTTTCCGTAAACGACCATTAAATCTTTAATTAATCGCTTAATTCCAAGGCTGTCTCTTTAATAAAGTCGGCCATTAATATTTTTATGACGTATAATAAAGACACCGTAAATCCATACACCGTAAATGGGTAGTTCTTCGAGGTCCCTCAAAACGCGGTCACACGGTCTTAATTCGTAACCTATTAAACATTCAGTGTTAGGACCAAATACAGATTAATCTTTATTTATATGTGTACATAATTTAAACATTAAACATCTAAAATTATTTATAATGTTTATAAAAAAAAATATCTTATCTTGTCGAAAACGGGAGCAAAATCGGTGTTCTTCACGCGTCACACTCTGTTCGCGCTCACGGAAAACTTTGATAACTTTTGTATTCAATTCATAAGCATATAATGTAATACATCAAATTAATTGTATTTAACTATGCATCATTATTATCAAAGAACATTAATTTTATCTCTTAAGTTACAATAGTTAATAGGCAATAAGTCTCTGTCACACGATTTTGTTAGTTTCGAGAACGCGCAACAAAACTGCACCTATCTTCCAAGAGCGCCTACTTGTCGCTACACATTTTAGCTGCGCGGACGCTCAGAGTATCCCGGCGTCAGTGAGGAAGACACGTACGTTCATCGCTTCTAAACAAAAAAAAATACGAGGTGGTTTATTCTTTGAATATTTTCAAGTAGCCTTGGTCTAGAAACTTTCATGCGCATATTTTGAAGGATAATGCTTATAATTTTCCAACTCATTTGTATTAAGGAATAAGATAGATCTTCGAGATTATTCCCAAGTACTTTTTTTGTTTATTTACCTATAAGTTTAATCGTAATTCTCAAAAATGTGAATTTTTCGTAACTTTCGTGGCACAACTTTCGTGGTTATTTGTCCACGAAAGTTAGCTAGCGCACCACGAAAGTTACATATCTCCATTGAATGATAACCTTAGATTACTTGTGACGCTGCAGATGCATTTACTCGATTATCGCGAAGCTCAAAAAAGCTGTCATGTATTTGTATAAGTGTTTATGCATGTATGTGTTTAATTTTTTTTCTTTTAACGACTCGTAGTAGGTATGTGTTTCTGTTTATAGGTTTTCTCGTAGCCAATTTAACAATTTTTCCCACCTCAAAACTGGGCTGTTTTACCAATTGTCTGAACTCACGAAAAACTAATAAGCGGTTTCATTGAAACCGCTGATTACTCTATACTTATATCCGCTGATACTTACAAAACAGCTGATTTTTTTTTCGTGATTTCAGAGTTGGTCCGATAGTGAAAGTTGTTCATATTCATGGGTAGAACAGCCTGTGAAAATTTGCGCACTACTTAAAAAATTATCCCGTATAATTTTTTTTTTAATAAAAATTAAGTTCATATTAATATTATTAATTATGTTGGGAAGTGCATGGCTTTCGTGATTTATTGACAACTTATGACAAACATTTTGTGATTATAGACTTAAAAGAACTTAAAAGAACTTCAAAGAAGAAAGACTGAAAAATAAATGAAAAAAATTATTTGCAATTATTTTTAATTATATTGATTACATAAGTATCTTAAATATAGTGATTTTTGTTATGTTTTGTGGTAATTCACAAACGAGTGATAGCCATGGAAATGTCTTTTCATAAATCCTAAATGATACGAGACTGAAAATTTATTAAAATAAAGCAGCTGGCAGAAAATGGTATGTTTTATGATTCCAAGCATTTCAAAGCACACGTTATCTGCCAGCAATAGTAGTAAGTAATAATTATGTTTATGTTGCAAATTTTAAAGTTTAATTTCCGGGAGCAATGCAATTGTTAGCAACCTAAGTTAATAATGAGTACTAATAAGCTGATCTCAAAACAATATAATTGTTGATCTCAAATACAAGTTGATTCATATATAATAAAGTCTTTTATTTTATAAACTGGAAATTTGAGAAAAAATAAGTATTTGAAACTATATTTTGCTTGCAGAAAACAC
The DNA here is from genome assembly GCA_951800025.1 of Oligia strigilis. Taxonomy (NCBI): domain Eukaryota; kingdom Metazoa; phylum Arthropoda; class Insecta; order Lepidoptera; family Noctuidae; genus Oligia; species Oligia strigilis. The sequence goes on from OX637551.1 coordinate 4,004,509, forward strand.
GTCTGTAACTTTCGTGCGGACTTTCGTAACTTTCGTGGGCACAGAAATTTCAAAATAGAATATCTCTGTAGTTTATGCACCGATTTACATAAAATAAAAAATTACGTATTATTTTTACAGCATCTTAAATCTGTGTACATCTATATGAAGATTATTAAAAAAAAAAAAATTCGCCATGAAAGTTACGCGGAGAATACTTTTTGAAGAACTACCCAAATATTTCACGTTAAAAACTGAGGTTCAATTCTCGTAATTTTAAGAACGTTTTCGAACGTTCTTAACGTCAACGTAACGTCTGATCTCAGTCTCAATCTGTCAAAAATACGTCCTACATTTTTGACATTTGTTTGTCGCCGCGATGAGATTGCTACTAGATTTTGAGCGTTTTTAATAAGAGGTTTTCTTGTTGAGTATTAAAAAAAAAGATGGTTTCCAAGAACTCTATAGATGACGTTGGACTGACTACGGTACTAGGTGCCAAAGCCATAACACTTGGAAAAAAACTGGCCAAGTGCGAGTCGGACTCGCACACGAAGGGTTCCGTACCACAAGGCAAAAACGCCGGAAAAAAAACACGTTTGTTGTATGGAAGCCCCCCTTAAATATTTATTTTATTTTGTTTTTAGTATTTGTTGTTATAGCGGCAACAGAAATACATCATCTGTGAAAATTTCAACTGTCTAGCTACCGCGGTTCTTGAGATACAGCCTGGTGACAGACAGACGGACGGACGGACAGCGAAGTCTTAGTAATAGGGTTCCGTTTTTACCCTTTTGGTACGGAACCCTAAAAAGACATTGCGTCACGTCACATACGCTCGTTGACTGACACTTTCGTTTGCTTTCGTTTTACGATCTCAAAATTGCATCAAAGTGAAATAATCAAAAAATGATGTGACGTTCCGTTCCTTGCAGTAACTTACCAAGTTCAGCGCCATCTATCCAGCGACTAGGAAACGGTAAAAAAAAAAGAAAAGAAAATCCCTCATTACGGGAATTGGCCTTCTGTTATAATAACTGTCTAAAGATGAAAAAGGAGGATTTATGTGAGAATGAAAATGTACGTGATGTAATCATAAGTCGAGAACAGCAATGTTTGTGCAGCTGTTAAGAGTCTCTCAGGACTTGGGTTCGGTTTTCGTTTCAGTTTTAACAAAATATTTATTTGAGATTTCAATAAATTGTAAAATGGAAATGTCATTATTTGTCTCTAATTAAAATCGCCCGTTATTTATACCGAGATGTGGAACTAGGTATTATATATTTGTTTTATTTCTTATTTTGATTGTTTTATTTATGTTATCGTATGCTGACTACTCGAGTAAAAATTATGAAAAAAAAATATCTAAACTTTTTTGTAAATTCCACCCTCTGGTGGCTTATCATTAAATTTTGGGACACTTTGCATGTGCGACGATCGCTAAAATAGAAGGGTTTCGATGTCTGGATTGCCTAACTAAGATTTGGCATTGCCTTTTGTGAAAAGATAGTAGTCTATTTAGAAAAATAAATAATAATAGACATTCCTTTGCCCTGGCAAAGGCTTCTACTCATACAGATAATATTATAATTTATTTATTTATACTTTGACATTAAACTTTCAAGCACTTTTTTTTCGAAATGAATGAACCGATTTTAATGAAACTTCATCCGCATGCAGAATACAAAGGTCTACAAGCTGACACCCTGAATTAATATATGCTACTTTATATCCCGATATTCCCACGGGATCGCCATTTACGCGGGTGAAACCGCGGGGCGCAGCTAGTGAATAATAAAAATAATTTGACAACGGAATTACCATGTAAAACCAGTCAACGCAATCGTCCGGCAAATAAGAAACGGTTTCAAATGATACGGACGGTATATAAACCTCATTTCTTTCTTGAGTTATTTGGGATGATTTTTGGGTATATACCGAAGTGAAAAGGATATTCGCAAGATATATAGCGCGTTTATACAAGATATGAGTCGCTTATAGACGTGGTGGAGACTCATGAAAGTATTAGGTCAAGGCTTCGAAAGGTTTTACGTAAATATGGGGAAGGATAACGAGAAGTTAGGCCTTTCTTCTAGAACGATATTCAAGTTTTAATTTGAACTCAAAGAATATACAGGAAGAAAATTACCCAGTGCGCAAACTTTAACCATGAATTCAGCAAATGATTGTTCGTCGATTATGATCGTCGGTTTTTTTTTTTTTCTATTTTTCATTTGTTAAGTAAGGAATCATTATAAGCTATTTTATTTTATTTTACTTATGATCGTCGGCTATGATAAAAAAAAGTTAGTTATTCCATTCATTTTGACCACATAAGTAGGTATTGTACTTTTCTATGAAGCAGCAGATTTTTTTTTTTTGATAACCTAGGATAAAAATGTTTTTTGTTTAATTCACCCCAGCATTGAGACAAACAAAATAAAAAAAAACCGGTTCCGTATAAATTTGTAGGTATGTAACTACAAATTTACGGTTCTCGGGTTTTTTCCTTTACTTGTGCTATATGACATTGCTTCCTGCCAAATTTCAAGATTCTAGGGATTCAACAGGAAGTAGCTAGGTTTTGATTCCCTTGCGAGTGTCAAAATATGCGACATAAACGGAACACAAACGGGGCGTATCTTTAGATTGCGTTGACTTACAAGCTTGATATTTTCTCTGCTTCAAGGAATTGCAGCCCTGAGAATTTGATGTTAATTTCAACTTGATAACTTCACGCGTTTCTGAGAAAAAAGGTCTGACAGACGGACAGACAGACAGACGGACAGACAGACAGACAACGAAGTGATCTTATGAGGGTTCCGTTTTTCTTTTTGAGGTACGGAACCCTAAAAATGAGAGCGAATGAGAGCTAGACCCAAAAAGTGCAACATTTTTCATTCATTTGCCAACTGTGCAGAGTATAAGTAACTTAATTCTATTTTATTACCCTGTGTCCTAACCCAGTTTGTGGTCTACCCGTGAGCCAACGTGTAACACACTATTAATTAGAATCTGAATCATTTTGAAGGATATTGCCAATCCATTGCTTCATATGTTCGAAAAATTTGTCTGCACAACAACGTAAATAACGCAATGAATGTTGTTGAATTGTCAAAATGACAGCCATTCTGTTAGTGTGTTACGCAATTACCCCGCGGAAGACTGAAAAAGGCCTAAACTATGTCAAAAAAAAACACGAATAATATCTACAATACTACACGCTAATACCCTTTTAATGTCCGATCATTAAAAGACATATTTTGTCTTATATTTATGTCTTTTACTTTGAAACGGTCGTAAACTTTACTTACAAAACGCAATTAAATCAACGTAGCCTTATGGCTAATCCATTTTACAAAAGGTCATATCACACGTATCAAATCGGAAAGGGATCAGCACCGTATCAACTCGAGCCGTTCAGTATTCTTTGTATGAAACTCCCTACTGCAACGCACACTAATCGGAATCGTAACGTAATCGCCTCGCCTCAGGACAAGCTCACGAGCCGCGGTGCCGTGCGTTACGGCTCGTCGTCCCAGCGCTTACGGCTCGTCGTCCCCGTGCTTACGGCTTGTCGTCCCCGCGCTCACGTGTCTTCGTCCACCTTTGCCCCTCTCACCCCTCCGGCCTGCCTGCTGCACAATCAACCAGCGGTTGGCGAGTCGTAAGCGCGGCGTCGTCGCCTAGCAGTAGCTGAGTCGACGTATCGGAGCTTCTGATTCGCTTTGGTTACGTGCTTACGTTAGGTTGACGCCTATTTGACGGCGAGGTGACAGGCGATACGGTGCCGATCCCTTTCCGATTTGATACGTGTGCTATGACCTGTCGACCGTCCATGAGCACTGCTCGTAAGATATGCATGGAGAGGTTTGCCACGTTAGCTGCGCGGTTCATTTGTTTTTACCAGACGACGGCAAAGTCAAAGGAGGGTTATGATTTTAACAGGCTTTGTATGTATGTTCATCTGTTCTCTCATAGCTCCTAAATTACTTGTCGTATTTCGATAAACGTATCGTTGGAAGCGTCATGTTGTTCCGCGGGCTATATGACATCACATGACATCTAGGTTAGGACATTTCCGAATTTGAGAACATGCGCGAAAGCTCTTAGTGCCTATGTTCAGACTTGCCAGGATATTTCGGCCGTAGTGTACAAAGTACGCAGCGCAAGTACGTAGTGGCCGTAGTGTGTGTGTGTTAAAGCCAGTGGCTTCAAGGTACCTGTCCCACAAATTGCTCCCTTTTCCCCCTAACCTCGCGTGTCTAACGACCCCCAAAGGACTCAATCGTGAACCCTAAAAATATTCAACCCTATCCGTTGTCAATACATTTTTAAAGCAGAATGTATCCATCGGCTATGTCAAAGGGAAATGAATTTGAATACATTAATAATTTGTGATTGATTCGGAGTACCCGTTTGTGAAATCTAAGACGGGTGTTGTAAAATGGATGGGTCTTTCGGAATTTTAGGAAGTTTTTTATTAAATGGGATGAGTTATGACACTTTAGGGAAGAACTTTATAAGGTCACGTTATAAGATCAAAAATTACAAAAAGAAAAATTGTACCCTGTCTTCTAATGTTTTTAAAGTCGACATACATACATACATACATAATCAGCCTATAATGTTCCCACAGCTGGGACACAGGCCTCCTCTCTGTGAGAGGGAGTGGGCCGTAATCCACCACGCGGGCCCAGTGCGGGTTGGCAGATGTCACATGTCTTCGAATTTTTGTTTCTAGGACATGCCGGTTTCCTCACGATGTTTTCCTTCACCGTTTTGAGAGCAGTGGTGATGAAATAATTTACACAAAGTAAAGTGCCTGTCTGTGTTCGAATCTACGACCTACAACTCTTAAGTCGCGGCCGTTACCACTTGGCCACCACTGCTCTACTTGGCCACCACTGCTCGTCGTCGTTAAAGTCGTCACTGCAAATTAATTTCACAAAATAAAGTTATTTTACAAAAAAAAGTAACGGAAACCTACTCTTTTATTTTACTTTAATATAATTATAACGGCTGTCCACCAATTATAATGATAATAATAAATATCTTTATTTCCCAAAAATACAGATAATATTATACTTTAAGCTTACATTTTTTAGAATTTTAATTAGTGATCATTTACATAAAAAATTTGGATGCTGAAGAAATCTGACACAATAGATTAAACTCTGTCTATTAAGCCAGGGTATCCTGTAACCTATATTAATATGCCAATAATTTATTTATCTACACAATATAACGCGCCGTAGACGCGCGTTTGCAGTGATACAGACGCGATACGCAAACGACAACAAACTGCTCTGTAGGTTAAAAGCGCGCCATCGCAAACGCGCGTCAACGGCGCGTTTAAAAACGTGGTGTGAACAGGCCCTTAGACGCCTACGCTTTATTAGGAACAATTGTGATCGCGAAGCTTGGCAGCGCGACACACTACAAGTGAAGGTCAATGGACATACTGCCGAGTAGGATGACGTATTCAATTGGTAGAAATTTGAGGGTAGTCAAAACTTTGAAAGTTTTTATTGAACATACTCCTACCCTACGATACATTGCTTGGTTTGTTTGTTGTATGCTGATTTTTATAGTCGGCTAACTGCTAACCTCATTATTAAAGCACTAGCAGTGTCCCGCGGTTTTTGCCGCGTAAGTTTCGAGCCCGTAGGAATATCGGGATAAAAAGTATCTTATGTGTTAATCCAGGAAATGGTCTATCTATGTGGCAATTTTCATCCAAATCTGTTCAACGGTTTACGCTTGATTGAGTAACAAACATCCATCCATCCAACCTCATAAACATTCGCGTTTATAATATTAGTAGGATCGATAGACACATAAAGCCTCCCCGGCGTAATAACTATAAAACTTCTATTGTATATCGTTCAGTCTCCTTCAACCGATTCATAAACTCGCAGTAAAGCTATACCAAACTTAAACGTCAATATAATAAGGGCTCCTATACACGATGCCGCTGCCGCGCCGACACCGCGCCGCCACCGCGCCTCTATGCTGTGTATATGTTCGAGACCGCGCCGCCATTCGCCACTGTTTGACTTCGCTTATTCCATTACCGGCCGCCAACGTATGCGCAGCTAGCAATGTATTACTAACAACTGTATAGTGGTATGATAAAATCAAGCGGCGCGGACGCGGTTGCGGTGCGGTCGCAAACGTAGTACTCTATTTCTGCTTTGTGCTCGTGATTAATGACATATTTTGTTTTTCCTTATTCATCATCATCATCTGCCTAGCCTTTTCCCAACTATGTTGGGATCGGCTTCCAGTCTAACCGGATACAGCTGAATACCATACATTATCATTTACATAGAGTAACTGCCTATCTGACCTCCACAACCCACTTACTGGGTAATGCACATGATGACGATGGTGATCTCCAAATGATGCGCTTACCAACGAATAGCGCTTTATTTTATTTGTATAGATTGCAAATATCAACCGTCCATCATATCCGTAAGTCAGTCACAAATCCGTCCGTCCTCTGCAGAGTTCGCTCATAAAGACGGATATCACGACGTCTGCAATACTTGGGCGGATATAACGAATTATCCGTCTGAAGCCCGTATATCCGGTTCAATTTGGAATATTTTTAGACGTCCGGAGGCTTTTATGCAGATTTTATGTAAACTTTTTTACCATTTTTTTTTGGCTTTATCAATGAAGGATGCGGAAAATATCAGCTTATCAGCTACCTATAACATCGTTTAGCAATTCTGGAGAATGATCGATATGGATAATTCAAAGTGCCTATTTTAATTAAATCGACCCATTGGTCGATTTAATTAAAATTATTATTTATTCATAGGACATTTCCTATTAATAAATAATGGGGGCCCGTGAATAAATAATCAGGTCGATCGATCAGGTTAAGCTACGCTTGCAGCGTTTGATCTGTGGATGGGTTCTGTGACTGGGTAACACGATACCCCTTGGTAAGACTGGTTGTCAGACTTTCGGGCTTCTGACTACCCATAAAGACTGTCAAAGTTCCACGAATGACAGCCGAGATCAGCGGCTTAACATAGTGTCCGAGGCATCTCGATATGTAAAGACGGTCACCCATCCACGTACCAACCGCGGCAAGTGTAGCGTACAAATGAGAGCCGGGACCAACTGCTTAACGCGCTTTCCGAGTCACGGAGGGGACTCAATATGTAACGGATAGTGCCCCATCCACGGACCGACCGCAGCAAGCCTTCCATCGACTCGTGCGGCTGTTATTGTTCAGCCACGAGCCCCTCCAACGTATAATCGTGACTTGTAAGGCTCAAATCACACCGAGATGGAAGCGAAGCGGAGCGCAGTTTCAGTGTCATATGAATTTTAACTTTATTTTCATTACTATAATACTTATTATCGCATGAAAAACTTGAGTCATCGGAGTGCACGCGGCGCCGCGGGCGGCCGCGCGACCTTTCAAGTTTCTCAAGCGATACTATGTATTATAGCAATGAAGATAAAGTTTATAATTTTATGACACTGAAACTGCTCGCCGCTTCGCTTCCATCTCGGTGTGATTTGAGCCTTAATCATAAGACCTCGTCCAAAATTTAAATATCTACCCATTAGTATGCCTCGCGTGCCTTAACACGTAGATCTACTTACAAACGACCTCACGATATGTATATACATACATATCTAATGTAGGTATGTATGTATGTTTACAGAATATTACTCGTAACAAGATAAATCATAATCCAATAGGGAGTAGCAGCTGTACGTGCTTTCGGCGGAGATTTCATGAATTATTTAAGCGAATGTGCGTAAGACATTATATTATATATTATACTAGCTTCCGCCCGCGGCTTTGCCCGCGAGGTATGTCGATAAAAACTATCCTATGACCTTTTCAGGGATGCAATCTATCTCTCTGCCAAATTTTATCGAAATCCGTTCAGTGGTTTAGGTGTGAAAAGGTAACATACAGACAGACTGACAGATAGACAGACAGAGTTACTTTCGAATTTATAATATTAGTATGGATACATTTTAGTATTATTAAATGATATGAGCATGCTTATGAACAATAACTGGTAAGCACGATGGGTCTTGCACATACTTAAGTAAGCGTATTCTGGGGATGTTAGCAATCTTTTGTAGCAACTTTCGACTTGTTTTTTAATTTATTAATTAACTATTATTATTTATTTATCTTAAAACAGGGTGCACAGCCTGTTCCCTCGTATTCAGTACAGTCACTAGCACTAATACGTCAACACTTGGCAACGACGGCACGGTTGGCGCAATGGTTAAGCGATTGACTGCTGCGCCGCGTGTCGCGGGTTCGATTCCCGCACGGAACAAATATTTGTATGACCTACAAGTAGTTGTTCCGGGTCTGGCTGTTTGTGTACGTGAATTTAAATGTTTGTAAACGCACCCACAATACAGGAGAAATTCCTAGTGTGGGGCAAAGTTTTAAAAAAAAAAAAAAAAAACTTTCAATTGTGATTTTTTCACGAAATAATGAATGCAACGTTGAAATACGACACTTTACATAAACCTATGGGTTCGAAAATACTATGTTACTAATTAATAATACTATGTTAACAAGTGGATACATACTTATGCTCGACTGTACATGATCCTGGACCCCGTGCGTTGAGATATCTGGTCGGTTATTAAAAAAAAAATTGTGGCACTCCGGGAGTGCCGACAGAAGTGAAAACAAAACACAAACAGAATACTTTGCCATCACTCACTGACATATCGGATATACATTAAAACCGAGTACATGCCGAGGACAGCCGAACACATCCGAAGCGGGTATTTTTTTAATCGCCATAAACAAAACACGCGCGGTGTCGCTTACGGTAACAGTGGCGCGAGTTCAATGGGTTTTTCCCATCTCAGAAAAAACCCAATGCGCCTAAAGAAATTTTCACTTCAAAAAAATTTCTGTTCAGTACATTTTGACCTCGTAGGTATTACCCTTTTTTATGAAACACCAGATTTTGTATTGATAACCAACGATAAATTTCTTCGCTAGCTTCTCTATTTTATCATTATACTAGCTTCTCCCCGCGACTTCGTCCGCGTGATATTTCTTGTTCCCCGACCCACCCCGTCGCGCATCGCCTGCCAGCGCTATTACTTCGTTTTCGCTAGAGTTCTTTTTTTCATTTTGCTCGGCTCCTAAGGGTCCTAGCGTGATGTTAAATAGCCTATAGCCTTCCTCAATAATTGGGCTATCAAATACAAAAATAATTTTTCAAATCCGACCGACTAGCACGTTCAAACAAACTCTTCAGCTTTATTATTAGTATATAATATAGATTGTCTGTAAATACCTTGTTTATGAACGCAGGTTACATGGCATTGTCTGGAACATTTATTTTTTTATTCTTTGTTTTATTTTTCACGCGAAACGTCTAACATCTGACCTCCACACTCCATAACTCCTCAGGGATGTCAGATTCTTCGATAAAACAGTAACTATTTCCTCCAAATCTCATTATCCTTTAGAGGCACAATCTCATTCATATTTCTTTGGGAAGCAACGTCCCATGAACACTGACGTCCCTACACGTGACATGAAGATTTGAGCCGGGATTTTTATTACGTCACATAAATGTCATACTTGTCAGATTTGCAATTTGGGGGGAGCTAAGCACTTCGCGTATATATAAAAATATTGCTGGTTATAACATCCTATTTGTATAAAATGTTATAACCAGAGAATGGGTCTCGATATCATCCTAACTTTAACACAATAACTTTAATAACAATTTAATCCATACTAATATTATAAATTCGAAAGTAACTGTCTGTCTGTATGTTATGTTACCTTTTCACGCCTAAACCACTGAACGGATTTCGATAAAATTTAGCAGAGATAGATTGCATCCCGGGGAAGGACATAAGATAGTTTTTATCCCGATATTCCTATGGATCGACACTTATGCGGGTGAAACCGCGGGGCGCTGCTAGTAATAATGTAAACTAACTGTCGGATTTGTAAAAAAACATTTTTTTTAATAGCCCGATCTTCTAGAAAAGTTATACAGGCTATTTAACATCACGCCAAAACCCTTAGGAGCCGACCAAAGACAAAAAAGGCAGAAAAAAAAAGCGAAAACGAAGAAACAGCGCGGGCGGGCAATGCGATGCGACGGGGTGGATTTCGGGAACAAGAAATTTTACGCGGACGAAGTCGCGGGCAGAAGCTAGTCTTACATAACTGTAATCGAAGTCTTAGCAAGTTATTTTAATAACCTTTGGGATCCAAGTTTCGGGTGAACGTAATGTGTTTCCTTGCAAATATCTGCTTGAATGCATTGAGGGAGTTCATAAGAACTAACTTGTTTAGGAATGTAGTTATGAGTTTAATATTACTTAGTAATCCTAGCATCATACCTGTGATTCCTGAAGGGTTAGGCAGAAGTGTACAGTCAACAGCAAAAGTAGATGATCAAAATCAGAAATTCAATACTAATTAACGGAGTTCGCGTCAGAACTGTGTGGCAGAGCTGTTGCTGTTGTTGTTGTTGAGCTGTGTGCAGAGACTGTGTGGCTGTGTGGCAGAGCTCTGACGCGAACTTCGTTCTAAAGTAGGTATTGAATTTCTGATTTTGATCATCTACTTTTGCTGTTGACTGTACCAGTAGCCAGGTATGTTTTAGTGACCGACATAGCCCGAAGAATTGCCAAGCTTAAGTGGCAGTGGGCCGGGCACATTGCTCGCAGAACAGATGGCCGATGGGGCCGAAAGGTTCTGGAGTGGCGACCGCGTAACGGAAGACGTAGCGTTGGAAGACCTCCCACAAGGTGGTCCGACTACCTTGTGAAGGCCGCAGGATGCGAGGAGCACAGAACCGGTCGAAGTGGAGGTGCTTCGGGGAAGCCTATGTCCGGCAGTGGACGTCTTTCCGCTAAAACTATGATAAAGATAACTCACGAGCGACACACGAGCAACACGCGTCAACGACAAAGGCAACTGCAACCGTCGACAGACGACAAGTGTCTAAAAAATATTATTGAACAGTCTAGTAATTATAAAAAAAACCGGGAAGAGCGAGTCGGACTCCCGCACCGAGGGTTCCGTAACATCATATTATTATGTTTTATATTTTCATCGGCGAGGCCTATACTCGTCAGAGAATTTTAACACTGCACTGCGGTGTAGAATATTGCAGTTTTATGTCAGCCCCATCTCTTGACCGATAGTGGAACTAATTTAAGTTTTGTTGATGATTTCCGAAAAAGTGTGCTATTTAGAGACTTCGTTTTATTTTTCCTGTAATCTTTACATATAAACTTCTATCACGTAGAATTATTTTTCTCTTTGCAAACGTCGCGTCGGATATAAGGGGGGTACAGTATTTTTTTTACATTTTTCATCAAAAGTAGAAAACTATGCGGCGTAAAAAGAAAACAAAAATTATTTTTGAGAATGTGCAAACTTCGCTCTTTCATATGATACCCCACATGCCCTAGTACCTCCATTTAATAAGATCTTTTTCGTGCATAATTCAATAATAGTACATTTGCGCAACTGTGAAAATGGTAAGGTGCAGTGTAAATAAGCTGTAAAAATGATAGTATGATGAAGATTGCCGGAATTTCTTGTCCCTTTCGGTGACACGGATACCATGAGTCTATAGATTACTCTGTCTACGCTCGCGCGGCTCGTCCGCGTTCGGTCACAGTTCGTCGGGATAACTTAGTTACTGCGACCAGTTTGCGCGTGGTTGATCACAGTTCCAACCTAACTGCGAATAACTGTGAGAAAAGGCCAGGAAGTTAAAATAAAGATCATTTATTGAAAACAGATGTGCATCATTAAAAGCCCAGAAAGTTTTTTGAGGTTCATTCATTTAAAAAAGTGTTTACCATTAAAAGTTCAGTAAGTTTTTAGAGGATTACTTAAATATTCCCTTTTGATAATAGGTTTCGGTAATAGGTACTACGTTCGTAAACTATGTTCCATAAAATATCTACCCATACTTCAGGAGAAAAACGCTTTTAAATCTTTTATAATTTAAAGGTATTTTTTCTGGTGACAGTACCAATGTAGGACTGAGACATCTACAGTGGCCTACAAAAATTAGTTGACATTTTTCCACTTCAGCGGCGATGCCTAATTATGATTTAAAATAAAAAAATCCTACTCCTAAGGGAGTTGATTATTTTTTATGATAAGTCAAAGATAGTTTAATTAGTCAATAATAAAGTTATAGCAGGTCAAACGTTTGGATCACCACAATTTAGAATCATAATGTGGTGTGTCAAAGCTGAAGTGGAAAAATGTCAACTAACATAAGGACGCTACTGTATGTATGTCCAAAGTAATCTGTAGTGACTACAGCATCAAATATTGCTAGTGCCAAACCAATCACATTTAGTTCATTTTGTCTAAAGATTAGAATACGAATAAATTCGTAAATGTCAGACTCGACGTGGATTTTCTTATTTTTGGGGTGAAAGGAATTTCGATGTATATTTTAGACAGCCAACGCCCTTTCTATTTTTCGTGTTTAGCTCAATAGGTATCCACTATTTTTTATGAGTAACATTTTTTTTATTTTTTATTTAATAAACTTTATGCACAAGTAAAAACTGTACAAAGGCGGACTTAATGCCTTGGGCATTTTCTACCAGTCTACCTTAGGGTCAGTTCACACCGAGACGCGACGCGACGCGCAGTTTTCAAGATAGAAATACAATTACAGACCTTATCTACTACACTAAAAGGTACACAATTCAGTGCCTACCTACTACGTCGAGCTACGCAGCGCGGTGCCGCCGCCGCGCGGCTTAGCTCACTGAATCGTGTACCTTTTTGTGTAGTAGATAAGGTCTGTAATTGTATTTCTATCTTGAAAACTGCGCGTCGCGTCGCGTCTCGGTGTGAACTGACCCTTAGGGTGATGCAGAGACAATACAGAGTAGGTGCAATTACAGAAAACAGTTCATTATCTGCTAAGCCTTGTGCCAACTATGTTAGGGTTGGCTTCCAGTCTGACCGGATGCAGTTGAATACCAGTATTTTACATGGAGCGACTGCCTGTTTGACATCCACAACCCTGGCATTGGGTAACGCGATACCCCTTGGTAAGACTGGTTGCCAGACTTTCGGGTTTCTATGTGTTTGAGTATTGTTGATCTAATATTATTGTATTATTTTTCTGTGCTAGTCATATAAAATACTTTACTTTTATTTCATTTTCAAAGCTTTGAATATTGTGTTAATCACCGATTCGGTTCCGCAAAACGCACGACGCCATCGCGGCAGGCCGAGACGACGATGGCGGGATGAGCTTGACCCCCCCTAACGAAAGGAATGACTAGCAAAATACAGAACTGTGTGGAAAAGTGAGAGGGAGGCATTTACTCTGCAGTAGAACAGTACAGGCTAGTTAGATTAGTTATCAATATAAATAATAATCACTCAAAAGTATTACTTACTAGCTGCGCCCCACAATTTCACCCGCATAAGTGTCGATCCCGTGGGAATATCGGGATAAAAAGTATCCTATGTGTTAATCCAGGAAATGGTCTATCTTTGTCCTAATTTTCATCCAAATCTGTTTACTGGTTTACGCGTGATTGAGTAACAAATATCTTTACAAACTTTAAAAGCTTTGAAAGCGATGTGTGTGGATTTCACGACTAAATCCTCACCAAGTTAAAATAGTTTTAAAGCTTTTTTATAGCATAAACAACTCCAATTAACAAGAGCACAGTCGTTACTTCAACAGAACAGAACCGATAATAAAATAATTTAATCAAATAAAATGCGAATGAGGTAATTCTGAAGGATAATATTTTTTTTTTCAAATATATGTCGGAACTAGCAAAAAAACTTTATTACTTCTATCGGACTTCTTAACCAGAGGCGTTATTGACCTTTATTTTTATTTGAATTGGATTCCGGTACCTAATGAATATAAATAGTCCTCCAGAACTTTCGGCTATGGCAGCTCGGAGACTAGCCATCCACACGCGGGAGATATTGTAGTGCACAAGTGTGTGCGCAGACACAGGCGCATTCACTCTATTATAGTAAATTTTACGATGACAATACAGAATAGTGCACAGCTCGCAGGCAGCGCGCTGCCCGCGAGCCGCCACACGCCGCAGCAACCGCGCGCTTCAAGCGAGAAGACCGCTGCCCGGTGAAGAAACGCCTGTAAGTGTGCATACACACGTTGACTACAGCCGCCGACAACGTGTCTCTCGTGTCTTTGAGTATGGTGCTCAAATACACGAGCTTAAGGGGCTTACATGACCTAAAGCGCGGTCTCCGTCGGACTGCATAGAAAAGAAAGAGAAGCGCGATGACACAACGCTGGTAATTTATTGCTAAATATGAACCAAAATCTATAGTTTGGACAAAAACATTAAAACACTAGTATTTTAGTATCTTGCTTTTAGAATAATCTAATAAAAAATCAGAATGATTGTATGTATATTAGTATGGTTTTTATTGTAAAAAGAAAGTTTTTACAGGTATTTTCATTATTTTTTTCTATCGTATCAAATTAGTTGTATTATGTTTTCAACACACTATCTACCTAGCATATATCCTCATATATCATATATTTTTCTGATTTTGTTTACTATAGTCGATCATATACTTTTATTGTTTCTAATACTTGCGTTTCTTGTGTTTAGGTCATGTAAGCCCCTTAAGTGGGATAGACACTGACCTCTATCAGTATAATACAGGTCAGTGCGGCTAAACGGGCAATTATTTTCAGCGTATAATAAAAAAACATCTGTTACAAACCTCCCTAATAAGTATGCAAATCCGAAACATGACTCCAGCCAACAACCAGGCGTCAGACTATAACGAGAAGAAAAGCCAACAATGCAGTGTTTCCTCAACGTAATTCTTATTATGATGGAGAGGGCAAAATACAAGAGAATTTTGATTAACTTTCAGCTGGGACATGCCTGATTGGCATAATACGATGTTGCTGAATAATTTTGTTACAGATTATGGTAGTTAAATGAAAAACGTGGTATCTATCTACTGTGTCACCGTTTACTATGGGCTTTGCCCGTGTGAATTTTTGAAGTGAAGTTCTTTGAGCGAGTTGAGAGTTTTTTGTTATGGGTAAAATCTTATGGGTTCGCTTCACCGACATGCTAATGTAGCTTAACGTGATTGATCGACGCGTGCAGCAGTTATTACTTAGCCACGAGCCTTTCAACACATCTAAATACATACTTATATAAAACACCTTCAAAACACAAAACAAGCCCCTTCGAAACACAAATCAAACTCAGTCGTCCTCAGATAGTCCCTTCAGACTTGGAACATAAGTATTCTTCTGTGTCCCTCAATGACGTCACTGTTCCTCTTACAGACCGTAGAACAACCAATTTGTGTGGAAAAGTGGCATATTGTACGATGGAAATTGAAACTTGTGCTCGGAAAGATAGGTTTGGTTTTGGTAAAGCACTGAGGGGAAGGAAAATAGAAATGAAAGCATTGTAACGTTTGAATGAAACGTCTGTTTTGTTATAAATCGGCGTTTGCTAACGTTTTATGACTTTTTTTAATTTGTGTAATACTGTTTATTATCTTGGCGGTAAAAAAAGATAAATCTATACTAATTTTATTAAGAGGTAAAGTTTGTAAGTTTGTATGTAGGGGGTAATCTCTGGAACTATCAGTCGGATTAGAAAAAATCTTTTTGTATTTGATAGCCCAATTTTTGCTTCACAGGCGTGAAGGTAATAACGAAAGAATGATGTAGTTCTCAATAATATTTATCCATCCAAAGGTTGTCTTTAAAAGATCGCTTTTAACGATAAGACCGCCCATTGTGTCACCCTTTGTATTGTTTCTATCATTATGTCTGTAATTTATATGGTGTACATAATAAAGAGTATTCTATTCTATTCTATTAGTTACTAGCCCGCGACTTCGACCGCGTGAAATGTCACCCTCCCCCCATTCACCATTCAGAATTTTCTATGTAACAATATGTTAATTACGCATGAAACAGTCAGTGTTTATTAAATTAAGTAAACAATACATAAAATACTCACACATTTTAGTGAAAATGCATTCATAATAATTGGCACCGTATGCTACTGTTGTGTCAACACATTAATCAATTAATGTCAACGATAAATGAAATATTGCGTCAATAAATAAACGATGACCATTATAATTGGAGTAGTGATGGCCCTGAAGGTTCAGACCCAGTCAGGCGCTTTCCTCTGTGTAAATAATTTCATCACCACTGCTCTCAAAACGGTGAAGGTAAACATCGTGAGGAAACCGACATGTCTTAAAAAATTCGAAGACATGTGACATACAGTGAGAATATTATAGGCAGATTTTGCATTATAATTGACATTTCATCATCATCATTTCGTCCACTGCTGAACATAGGCCTCCCCCAAGCACCTCCACTTCGACCGGTTTTGTGCTTTACTCATCCAACGAGTTTCTGCGGCCTTCACAAGGTCGTCGGACCACCTTGTGGGAGGCCTCCCAACGCTACGTCCTCCGGTACGCGGTCGCCACTCCAGAACCTTTCACAAATTAATTGATATTTATTTAAATGTAACGTTCAGATTTTCAATTAAATAATGTACTGTAATGTACAATTAAATAATATTGGGCAAGACCATCAAGAAAGGCTAAATCAGCCTAGCCTATTCCTAACTATGTTGCGGTCGGCTTCCACTCTAACCGGATGCCGTTGAATATCCGTATTTTTTTAAGACCCATCATCATTTCAGCCGAAAGATGTCCACTGCTGGACTATACGGCTTCCCAAACACCTCCACTTCGACCGGTTCTATGCTTTCCGTATCCAATGGATTCCTGCAGCCCCATCGGCCATCTGTTCTGCGAGCAATATGCCCTGCCCACTGCCTTGTTTGGCAAGTTTGGCAATTCTTCGGGCTATGTCGATTACCTTGGTTCTCCTGCGGGTACTCCTCGTATTGGGTCTTGGGTAATGAAGAGATCATATCCCTTGGTAAGACTGGTTGTAGGACTTTTGTGCTTCTGACTACTCGTAACGACTAGCAAAGATCTACGAATGACAGCCGGTACCAAAGACTTGACGTGCTTTCCAAGACACGTCTTGATATTGGAGTCCAGCAAAACAATGTTCTACAGGTGGTCGTCGTAACGTTTGTTTGTTGCGGGAAATGGGGTTATAATATTTTTCACTTTTTCGTTATTAAGCCTATTATTATGATCGCAAGCCACACCGAACACCTTAATTATACCGTTCTTTGTGTTTGGTAACCGGATATCCGGTGTTTTCACACAATAACGAATTATTATTTATGGTTTAACCCTTGTGGTGACCTTTACCTTTGGTTACCTCTTGTTAAAATAACACAAAGGAGAATGGTTCAAAGTCAAAATCAAAGCATTTATTTCAAATAGACACATAAAAGGCACTTTTGAACGTCGAATATGATGATGATGAAATGGTGTTCCTTAGATAAACATTTTTTCTAGTGTTTCCAACAATTTTTAGGGTCGGCTTCCTGTCTTACCATATGCAGCTGAATACCAGTGTTTTACATGGAGCGACTGCCTACCTGACCTCCACAACCCAGTTACTGGGTAACACGATACCCCTTGGTAAGACTAGTTGTCAGATTGTCGTGCTTCTGACGACCGATAGCTTAACGTACCTTTCGAGGCGCGGAGGGGTCTCGGTAGTAGTCTAAAACCTCCACCTTCTTTTCGTCGGTAGGTACAGACGCCAGCAAATCAAGGTACTACAATCTGTCAAATTTATTTAATAGATTTTCAACTTTATCGCTAAAGCATAAGGTTCAAAGTTGATTGGGAAAATTTTACAGTTTCGTGTGCTGGTGTCTGTACACAATTTTTCTGCCTAACCCTTCCAGGAAATGTTCACCTTAATTATGTCGTGCCATAAAACTGTAATATAAACTTTAAAAACTATAATTAACTATTATTTCCTTTTTAAACTGCATTTGCATTATATTACCTACAGTTTTATACAGAGGGCGTCGGTTTCCGTGACCTTTCCGTTAAAAGAGATTTATAACACCCCTATGCACTTACTAGCTATTCTAAACCCGTGATTATGTGGAAATCCATAGAAGCCATAGAGAGGTTTATTATATTAACCTACATATAGTTTAATAGCCTGTTAAACGTCATATAATAAAAATGTGTGCGGTCGGGGGACCCCCGTCTGAACGAAGTTCCTTATGCAATACTCGCACGTACACAATCAAACAGCAGGGTAATTGCGTAAGACCATAGCGCACGTATCAGTAGCAATGGGTTTCATTTTGACATTTCAACAACATTCATTGCGTTATTTACGTTGTTTAGGAGACACATTTTTCGAACATATGAAGCAATGGATTAGCAATATCCTTCAAAATGATTCAAATTGTTATTGATAGTGTGTTACGCAATTAGGGCGCTGGTTCCAGACAAAATCAAACTGGTTCCAGACAAAATCAAACTGGTTCCAGACAAAATCAAACTGGTTCCAGACAAAATCAAACTGGTTCTAGACAAAATCAAATTGGTTGCTAATGTGATTGTAAAATTTATTATTACCTTCTGTACCTAATTACTATTTATTTATTTATTTGACATTTGGATTATTCCTGTGTGTGTGTGTGTGTGTATTTTTGTATTATTTTGGATTGAAATAAAGAATCTCAACTGGGCAAAAGTTTCCACACAATGGGTGCCTGAAGATGGATGACGCCGCCGTGGTCGACCCAGATAGCGGAGGCGAGATGACCTGGACGCATACCACGAGGGCTGATCCGAGGTGGCGCGGGAAAGATGTTCCTGGAAGGACTTAGGGGAGGCTTTTGACCACCAGTGGGACAATACAGGCTAACAAAAACATTACTCGACAGCTTGTTTTGAAATACAATTTGTAGCAAAGTCATAAAATAAAAACCTCAAAGGACTTAAAATCTAGATAAAATCTAGACATCTGACAGTACAATACGTGTCCCAGTAAACTTTCACACTGTAACAGTATTTAAACTGTGACTGCACTCTAAAATTTTAAACTTTTTGAAACACGTCCGGCGCACGTGACGCCGGGTCACAGAATAGTATATCAGTACAGAACCCAGTAACTGTGAAAAAACACGCGCAGAAGTTGAAGTTGGAACAAAAATTATAAAAGGCTGTACATGTGTTATTCCCTAACTTCCCAATATACAAATCACAAATACATAAAATACATTAAAATTCATTAGAAGAGAATCAAAAATAAAAAGAATAGAATCATTAATAGTCATTAGTTTAGGTTAATTAGAATTTTATTTAATTCGATTGATTTAATTTTTATTTTATTTGTTCTGATTTGATTTGAATAATTGCAAAGCTAACGGTTCTTAACAGTGATTGGATAGGCAAAACGAAACCTCATTGGTGAAAGAGTCAAGATGATCTTTATCTATTACTTTCAACGTCATAACCAACGGCAAGAATGTGTTCGTACAAATGAATTATATTCTTATTTGACTCTTATAAAGTTTATTAATTCCACAACAACCTAACAAAAACGTGGGTTTTGCCTCTAGAATGAATGTGATCAATTTTTCTTTCGTTTTTTCTTTCTTTCTTATATAGTGAACCTTCTGCCCCTACATTTTATGTTAACAGAAGGTAACTTTTATGTGTAAATGGTCACCTAGGTAACCTAGTGTGGGAAGATAAGGTCATTAGTAAGTTTAACGATTAATGACGGTTTAATCTCTTTTCTAACTGACAAATTGTTTGCGTTTAATGTTGGCTATTATAGCCGCGGGGGAAAAATTAGCTTCTGTTTGGAAGTTAGTTTATTATAATGCCTTTGATATGTTAATAAACGCTGTCTAGCGTGCGCCGGTTACGTATATTACCTTCTTTGGGAGTTTCCTTGACGTGTCTTTATGTTTTTGTAATTATAATTAGTATCAAGCTACTACCTAATAGTCAAAGTCAAATCATTTATTTCAAATAGGCACATTAAAGGCACTTCTGAACGTCAAAAAAAAAAAACTAAATAGAAATGATTCTAATCGCCCATTCCAAAAGGTAGTTTTCGTATGGAGAAGAATGGGCAAGAAACTCCACCGTTACTCTTTTAAAATGTTTTACAAGGTCTTGTACATAACTAATATAATTATATGTGAACACGATGCACACATAATAAAATTAGTCTACCACAAAAGGTAGTAAGTAGGTAGTTGGTTCTATGTTATTATATCAATAAAACGTTCTGGAATTTTCTTAAGAAAGGTCAGATCCGTCGTACTTGCAAGCATGCGTGTATGATCAGAAATATGTAAGTAAATGAAGCAAAAAGAGTATGTTGATTTCGTGATTATTTACCTTTTTCACTAACCGTCGTACATCTATGTTATTCGGATCTCAAAATATAACCATTTTGAAAGGCAACAAAATGTAAAGAATCACGAATAGAACAATGTAGTTGTTCTAACTCAAATCAGCTAAAAAATGATATAAGACTTTTAGTCATGCGAGGGACGACGATATATAATAATAATAATAATCCACAACTATCACACAACGCCGTCTAGTCTCAAGCTAAGCAGAGCTTGTGTTATGAGTACTAGACAACTGATAAACATACTTATATATTTCTAAATACATACATATATAGATAAATTACACCCAGACACAGAACAAATGATCATGCTCATCACATAAACATTTGTCCTGGGTGGGGTGGCTTTTTTCATAAAATCAAGGTCTGCTATAAACACGTCCCTGTAATTTTCTTTTTTGCTGCAACTAATTAGTAAAGAAAATATGACCCTAACCCTGAAAAATGCCCTATTATTACCGCCGTGATTACAGACTACTACCAGACAAATTAGAAAAGATTTCAACATAAAAAAAGGTTAGGAACCTAAACATACTCTTTCTTAAAATGTTAATGTAAAAAATAATTGGATCGGCTCAGTTTTCGAGGAGAAAAAAGGGGAATATGAAACGTCGATATCGTCAAAAATGTTGTGATATTTTCGGTCTGAACTGCAGCTGTCCCTATCACACACTACGGGGGCAAACTTGAGGTAAGGCGACGGCAATAGTGTCTTCAAATACCTGTTTTTCAAATTCCTTGCAGGCCCCGTCCCCTCTCAAGGTATCATAGCACAAGTATCAAATCGGAAAGGGATCGCTCCGTATCGCCTTTCACCTCGCCATCAAACAGGCGTCAACCTAACGTAAGCACGTAACCAAAGCGGATCAGTAGCTCCGATATGTCGACTTGGCTACGGCTCGGCGACGCCGCGCTTACGGCATGCCGACCGCTGGTTGATGGTGCAGCAGGCAGGCAGGCAGGCCGGAGGGGTGAGAGGGGCAAGGGTGGATGAAGAGACGTACGCTCGGGTACGGAGAGACGTAAGCGCGGGGACGACGAGCCGTAACGCACCACACCGTAAAAACAACACCGACTGCCCTTTTTGTTTATTACAATAAAGAGGCTCAAGGTTTACAGTCAGCAATGAATACGAAAATAGGAAGTTTCGTCATTAAGTGGAGAATTTCTAAGCATGACAGTATAATTAAGATCCAAGGAAGAATTCGATTAGCGCAGGGGAAGGTAGAAGAGTGAAATGTCAGTGGGTCAAGGGTCATACCTTCAGTTTTATTGTACGTAATGTACATTGCGGGGTCATTCCAGGTGCAGCGAGTATTTAAAAAGGTTAGTCGTAACGATTGAGACTGGGTTCTATTCTTTTACGAATCCTTGTAGATTTGTGGACTTCTGAGACAGTCTGGTCATGTCTGTAAGTTGAAGTAATCTCAATTTGAATAATTTTTACTCTGTATTGCCAGTTTAGTTATACGTATATAGATGTACACACATTTAGGCGGGTATCATATCTCCGCCGCGAGACCATATATTATAGCAGCGAAACCGCAGGAGTTTCGCGAAACAAGCGAAACTGCCTGTTGTAACGCACACGCTCTGTCATTGGTAATAATATTATAAATTCGAAAGTAACTATCTGTCTGTCTGTCTGTATGTTACCTTTTCACTCCTAAACCTCTGAACGGATTTCGATAAAATTTGGCATAGAGATAGATTGCATCCCGGGGAAGGACATAGGATAGTTTTTATCCCGATATTCCCATGGGATCGACACTTAAGCGGGTGAAACCGCGGGGCGCTGCTAGCTAGTATTAAATAAGTAAATAAAATACCTACCTACCGGCCGCCGTGCTTTTCTGACAATAGAAAGCCAATTCTCGTAAAAAAAATCTAGTCGCAGACTCATCTCGGCGACAAACAAAATGTCAAAAACTTGCCAACAATGTAGGGAAATTAGAGGTATTTTTGACAAATTGAGACTGAGATCAGACTGTGAACGTTCTTAAAATTACGAGCTTTGCAACAGAGGGCTGTTAGTGCAACAATTCTAGTAGCTAATAGAGATCAAATTCGCAAGACACGTTTTCGTTTGTATGAAACGGTCAGGTGTCAAGAAAGCATTCTCGTCGGCGACACTGTGAGTTTGAATTTATTAATCTGCCATTTACATTAATAACTGAAATTACAAATACTTCCACTACCTACCAACCTCTTTTAATGTAACACACCAATACAAATAAACATTTCCCCGTCAATTTCCAAAGAAGTAATTGAAAAATCTTGTAACAGTACCACGCCTCCAAGAGTTGCCCATATTTATTTGTTACCAACAAATTGCCTAAAATTAACAATCATTAAATATAGCTCGCGGGCAACAATCCACAACAATTTGCTTCTAATTAACGTTTATTAGCTAATTGTGAGGCTAAAGGCAAAACGAAAAGGTTGCGCTCAATTTGTAAGTTGATTTATGGTTGTACAGAATTTGCTCTCGATCATAAACAACTTGGAGGTCTCAACTCTCAACTAGACCATAGCATCACCACTGCTCACAAAACGGTGAAGGAAAATATTGAGAGAAAAGTAGTCGTAGTCCTAGAGCCGACCTGATCCCACCATCGCCCTTTTACCACCGGACAACAAGACGTACTGCAGCGTACCATCCGCACTTGGTTGATATCCCCACGAGTCGTACTCAGCGCTTCTCCTCCACTTTTATTATGCGCACAGCCAAAGTGTGGAACTCTCTGCCGGTATCTGTGTTCCCTCCCACATTTAACCCGTCTGCCTTTTTTTTTTTTTTTTTTTTGCGGATGGGAAATCATCAAATGACCCCTCCCGTTCTGGGTGGAGCGGAAGGGAGTGTCAGACTCTTACTGACTAAAACCCACCCGTGTTCCTTCCTTAGCCCTTTATGTTCCGGGCCAGCGGTAACCCTTTCGGACAATCCCGCTGACCCGGCATTCTTCGGCCCTATGGGGCCCCTCCTCGATGCTGACATCTCTTTGAGGCGCGCGTGGAACACGTACGCGCCGTCCGGCACGGGCCTGGTCCTGATCGGACGGTGAGCTACCCATTACTCTCCGCCCGCAGGCCCGCGCCTACGGTGGCCGGGAGTCGTCGCGCGGCTCCCGACGCCCGGAGCGTCTCCCGCGGCGGCTGGGACGGGAGGCTCTCTCCCTGAGCCGTCCCGCCACCTCCTTCGCTAGCATGACTGCTTCGCAGAAGGAGGTGACTGCCTCCCACTCCCTCTCGCCCCGGACCATGGCTTGCACCAGGGCCGGGCGCGAGAGGTCGCCGCCGCTGCCGATCGCCTCTACGAGGACACGGCGGTGCTCCGCCCAAGCGGGGCAGACCTCCACCGTGTGCTCCACCGTGTCCTCTGGGCGATCCTGGCAATGGTGACACCCGGGCGTTTCCTCCCGCCTGATGATGTGCAGGAACCTCCCGAAACTTCCGTGTCCGGTGAGGACCTGCGTCAGGCGGTAGGTGAGGGCGCCGTGGCGCCTCCCTAGCCACTCCTCAAAGAGGGGTCTTATCGCCGCTATCGCGGCGTGCCCTGCGCTGGGTTGCGACAGTCGTTCCTTCCATGTCGCCATGAGATCGCGCCGGAGCTCAGTCCGCTCCGCAGCGATTTGCCGCGGAAGCGGAACTTCCCCCCGGCTTAGTGCCTCCGCGCGCCACTCATAGACGCGCGCGAGGACCATCGCCTCCAGATCCCATGGCGGAACTTGATGACGGTCACTTGATGATTTCCCATCCGAAAAAAAAAATCGTGAAGTACAATTTATTTGATCGTTTAAGAGAAATGCGGGTGGTCGTTTCTCCATTGAAACGCTCTCACCTGTTTTCTTTCTGGTTAATGACCCAATGATTTTTTACAGAATAATAAATATTAACTACTTGTATGTCCCTATGTTTTCCGTTTTGATGATACATTATTTTTATAAGCACTAGAACCCTCAAAAAATGCCGATTTAAACCACTGTCAACAGAGGCCAAGTGTACAAATTTGACAACTATTAATGAAAAGAAAAAGATAAGGACTGTGTCCTTATCTTTTTCTTTTTTCAAACTAAGTAAGAAACTACACTTTACCTAAGATAAAACTTATATCTTTAAACCCAGTCGCTGGAAGTCTGAGAGCTATACTTTTGACCTCTACATATATATTTATGTAAAATCTTTCAGGAAATTCAGTGCATCAGCAGAAAAGTACGAGTTAGAGGCTGCAGTAGCGTCGGCAAATAAATGCATTATTAATGAGATTTTTGAAGTCGATTGGTGGACCGAAGGCCAGAGGCTGTTTTCTATTTTTAGTCTATTTAAAATATTAAAGTCAGTGATAGGTCTTCAGTGTGAATGTTTAATAAGCGTTCAGAAATGATATTTTTATGCAATTACTAACTGTGCCCGGGAAAGGATTTCATGGATTCATTTACTTCTTCTAAGATCAGCTATCTGCCAGTAAAAGTCTCGTCAAAATCGGTTACGGGTAGTCAGAAGCCCGAAAGTCTGACAATCAGTCTTACCAAGGGGTATCGTATTACTCAGCGCTTCTCCTCCACTTTTATTATGCGCACAGCCAAAGTGTGGAACTCTCTGCTGGCATCTGTGTTCCCTCCCACATTTAACCCGTCTGCCTTCAAAAATCAAAGCAAGAGTGAACAGGCATTTTCTGGGCACGCTCGTTCCATCATAGACCTCATCTATCGCTTACCATCAGGCGTGATCGGGGTCAAGAGAGGGCCCATTTAGTAATAAAAAATAAAAAAAAGAGCCAAAAAATCTAAGAAGTATCTACCAACCCACACTGGGCCAGCTGGGTGGATTACGGACCCCTTCTCACAGAGAGGCAGCCTGTGTCCCAGCAGTGGGAGAATTATAGGCTGATTACCTATGCTATGTTATGAACTAGACTAGACTGTTTAAATACAATGAACTTTGCTCATTAAAAGAAACAAAACATATATTATGTGGATATGTTTTGTTGCTTTTAATGAGCAAAGTTGATTGGATTATTTAGGAAGATGTTTCTAGAAGTGGTTCTAGAAACATCTTTCTAAATAATCCAAAAAAGATTTTTGCGTAAAGCACGTTACACACGATACGTATCTCAAAGAGCAACAGAGGTAATGTGTTTCAACTTTTCGAAACAAGCATAACCCGTCGACGAGTGAGGACGAGTGGCTCTTGTGTGCAACGGGTTTAACGGTCTAGGTAACAGCCTGTGGCAGTGGGGGGGTTACATGCGTCGATGTACTTTTAGTGATACACGATGGAAGATGGATTTTGGAGTACAGTTACAGGGTGGTGAAAATGTTGACTGTTTATGTATCTATGGTGAATGTACAGATATATATTGACTTCTACTTTTGAACTATAACTGAAACTACTTAAAGTTATCTTATAATCCAAACTTATCACACTAATATTTTATAGGCGAAAATTTGTGAGTGTGTGTGTTTATATGTTTGTTACTTCTTCATGCTCAAACGGCTAGACCAATTTTGATAAAATTTTGTATGGAGGTAGCTGACACCCTGGATTAACATATAGGCTACTTTTATCCCGATATTTGCATGGGATCGACATTTACGCGGGTGAAACCGCAGGGCCCAGCCTGCCTATCTATCCATATATATAAAATGGTAAACTGACTGACTGATTGTTGATATATCAACGCACAGTCTAAGCCGCTGCTCCTAGAGACATGAAATTTGGAGGGTGTGTTCTTTGTGAAGAGTAGGTATCCACTAAGAAAGGGTTTTTAGAAATTGCACCCCTAAGAGGGTGAAATTTCACGCGGACGGAGCCGCGGGCAGAAGCTAGTAATATTATAAAGAGATTTGATTTTTTGTATGTTTGTTAAGCTTTCACGCTATGGATGAAATTTGGCACATGGGGAGACCAGAACCTGGAAAAGGACATACGCTACTTTTCATCTTGGATCGCAGAAGAAGTCGCAGGCAAGAGCTAGTTACTTATAAGTACTAAACATAAAAAAAAGTAGTTTCTAACGAAATAATTCAGAGTTCCATTAATCAATTGAAGTTTATGAATCACTAGCTGCGCCCCGCGGTTTTACCCGCGGGCCGCAGCTAGTGATTCATAAACTTATGTTAATCCAGGGTGTCAGCTGCCTCCATAACAAATTTTATCAAAATTGGTCAAGCCGTTTGAGCGTGAAGAAGTAACAAACAAATAAACACACACACTCACAAACTTTCGCCTTTATAATATTAGTGTGATTTAGTAATCTATATTGAAGAGTGGACAGAAGACCTACCTACCAGTCTTGATTGGTGGCCATAAAAAGGACCACACCGCAGTTATTGCCACTTGAGTCAGTTACTGTACTTTTATAGGACTAATAGGTATTCTGATCGCCATTCTTATCGGGTGCGATCATCAACTAAAAGGTAGATAATTTTAAAAAAATCCTTGTCAACACAGATAACTTTAAAGTAGAAAAAAGAAAACAGGTTTTTTTTTTTTTTTTAAGTGAAAACTTCTTTAGGCGTCTTGGGCATTTTTTGAGATGGGAAACAACCATTGAACTCGCGACATTGTCACCGTAACCGACACCGCGTGTGTTTTGTTTATAAGAAGATTAAAATAATACACACGTAATTGTTCAAGTTTTCACTTCTATCGGCACTCCTCCCATATCCAATTTTCAGATACGAGCCCCATAAAAAAACAGTTTAACCTTTATAGCACTTTGAGAACCCAAGCCGATCGAAACGGTACTTACTTATCTAGACCAACTAAGTACAAAATCTAGGCGATTGATGTCAAGTTGGCGATAAGTGCTTACCGATAGTCAAGTGTCAGACTGAGCCAACATCGTTATCTTCTAAATGTAAACGCATTAATTTTCCATTTACTTTTTTAGGGTTCCGTACCCAAAGGGTGAAAACGGGACCCTATTACTAAGACTTCGCTGTCTGTCTGTCAACAGGCTGTATCTCAAGAACCGCGAAAGCTAGACAGTTGAGACACAAATGATGTATTTCTGTTGCCGCTTTAACAACAAATACTAAAAACAAAATAAAATAGGTAAATATTTATTCTAGTAGTAATAAAATAGGTAAATAAATATTTATTTAGTCGATTGTTGTATGGGAGCCCCCCTGGCTCCCATACAACAATCGACTCGCACTTGGCCAGTTTTTTAAGACCTCGTCTGTTGGAATATTTTCAATTATATTATGTTTCGGGGAGGTCTATGTCCAGCAATGGACGTCTTTCGGCTGAAATTATGAATATTTTGAAAGTAATTTGTGTTTTTTTTTAATACGAGTTACCAATAGAGACAGAGAAATAGGTAGTTTGAAACTATCTCAAAAAGCCACGCTGATATCGCCAATTTATTCGTTACTTTATTTTGGCAAGATATCCCAAGAATGTCCATTTAGTCTGAGGCTCCCTACACAAAGGAAAATCAACAACAGTAGGTACCACTGCATATTCAAACTCAAAACATGTATTTCAATTAAACCATTAACAGGCACTTTTCAATTGTCAAGAAGTCGGTCAGTCAGAAAATATGAAGTTAGTTACCCATTCCAAAGCGTAGGTACCTATGGAGAAGAACGGGCAAGAAACTCCATGGACACTTTTACAAAAATACTCGTATTAGTTACATCCCGGTAACCCCCTTACCAATAAACGTATCAGATGAATATTTACACACCGAGATCAGACCGGAATAACTCCGATTTCTCTATTTCAGTCGTCAGTAATTTGACTTTCGAAAGAAGAAGACAAAATGTGTAACTATACAGACGCTATACAACGATTATAGTAAGGATGCATATTTATAAGCCCAGCTCAATTCGATATAAAACTGTCAAATGTCAAAATTTTACAAGGTCTAAATAACAGTCTATAAAACCAACTGTAATCGTTAAAAAGCGATAGCAATAAATAACTTTAAAAATAAATCCTGATTGTAAAACTGTGTTCATTCAATCGATCCCACTGACCAGTAATTTGTTCAGGATAATTGTCACGTTGACATGTGCACGGATGTCGTTACCGTGACGAATGGTACCTAATGGTACCAATAAGCTCGAATGGTACCTAATAGTGCCAATAAGATCGTAGCAGAGCAATGTACACAGTTCTATTACACTATGTTTGTGCAGAATAAACCATTTTTCTTTCTTTCTTTGCTGCCTAGTTTTTTTAAATATTATATTTGTCTTGGTTGGTAAGTTTGCGAATAGTACAGACGCCAGTACATCAAGCTACTACAAGTTGTCAAATTTCTTTAATAGATTTTCAACCTTATCGCTAAACTACATGGTTCAAAGTTGATTGATGAAAATTTGACAGTTTCAGGTAGCTTAATGTGCTTGGCATCTGTACATTACGATATGTGTGATTTATGCAGTCCGCATGCAGGAGTACCGCTGGGCAAAAGTTTCCACACAATGGGTGCCTGAAGATGGACGGCGCCGCCGAGGTCGACCTAGAAAGCGGTGGCGAGATGACCTGGACGCGTACCGCGAGGGCTGGTTCGAGGCGGCGCAGGAAAAGAGTTCCTGGAAGGACTTGGGGGAGGCCTTTGCCCAGCAGTGGGACAGTAAAGGCTGAATAAAAAAAAAAAAAAAAAAATGCAGTCCATTATTGCACGGCGTGACTCAAAAGACTAATTAAGTCACACGTATCGTATTCTATTTTATAGCTCGTGTGACCGAAGCCCGAACATAAGTCACGCTTTTTGTCTGTGTAAAAATGGACTACTTAAGTCACAGAAAAGCGTGACTTAATTGCGGGTTTAGGTCACACAGTGCCATAAAGTACTTTTCTGCATAAAAATCGCACATCTTTATTACCAACAAACATGTTTGTACATGTACAGGTTGTACATGTACAACCATGTTTGTTGAGAAAGGTAAATAGTTAAAGGGCTTTAAAAAAAACATACATTTTAATTAAAAGCTATTTATGTAATTAGTTAATTAAAGAATACGCTAGAGTCTCGATACATCTATGATATCATGACTAATTAATTACAGTGCTTCTAATAAATTGTCTATCAAGGTACAGATTAATTACGGTAAAATACGTAAGTCATGAGCTGAAGCGTTAAGAGGCTTGTATCGGTATCTACAACGCCACATGCGAACAACGCGTCATACTGACGTCACGCAAATCCTGCATCGCGCAAGCAGAGTTTACCGCGCAACTAGCATACATAAAACGGCCCGACATGAATCATCGGGCAGTTGCCCACCAGACACAACACCCTTTTCCATAGAGTATGAGTGAACTTTACACCCTGTTCCCCATACCTCTATAGGCTCATGATCAGCATTGTACATGTCGACGCATCACACATGTGCGTGATTGATCAAAGAGAGGGCGCGGGGTGCCGGGGTACCGAACCCGGTAGGTACGCGACGGCCACTGCTCGCCCTCCACACCACTCAGCTCACAGACGCGCTCTATTACGGGCATAGATATCCGATTACGGGGTATTTCATTGTATTCCTCTACATACGTTGATATTATGATATTGCACTTATTTTAATACAATCCACTACTTATTTTATTACAAAGACCGATTGAGTTCAGTCACAGGAATACAAACGAACATCACACTATCACACTAATATTATAAAGGCGAAAGTTTGTGAGTGTGTGTGTGTTTGTTACTTCTTCACGCTCAACCGGCTGGACCAATTTTGATTCAATTTTGTGTGGAGGTAGCTGACACCCTGGATTAACATATAGGCTACTTTTTATACCGATATTCCCACTGGATCGACATTTACGCGGGTGAAACCGCGGGGCACAGCTAGTAATATTATAAATGCGAAAGTTAGTTTGTAAAACAACAATAACGTTATTTTGATAATAGATGGCGCAAAAACAGGACGTCGATCGGGTCAGCCAGTAAAATATAAACCGTAAAAATAGTTGACTACAATCGTTTTCTTATTTATTTATTTTTTTGAATACACTGACACAAAGATATGAGATATATCATATCTTCATCTTTTTTGCAGATGAAGACGACCACCGCTTATTGCAGCGACAGTCAAAACTTCTCTAATTATAACAAGACACATAATTCTGTTAGTCAAATAATTTACCATTCAAAATCAGGCACAAATTAATTAGAGTTTATCTCGCTCGCACTTACATCTTACGCCAATCTTCCTTGTCAATCACAGCAGAGGCCCTTTCAATTCAGAAGTCTCACACAAGACGCCGCTAATGAATCTCACCAGTTTTTATCACACCTCACCACCTGACACTTGCCCAGCCATAGGTACCTCATCACCTGACAGGAACGGATACTGGTTTACCTTTGGTTTATAATAGAATGTTGGAGCTAAATCGTTCTTTCGTTTGAAGCAGAGTCGGGGTATATAATGCATAATATTTTGTTCGCTAATTGTTTAATTGTTGTAAACAACAATTTTTCACAGCAAAAACAAAAGTTTTTTCCCACCAATATTTTTTGCTCAATGTTACTTAGTCGGTATTTTTTTACGCCTTGTATAATACAAACTGATGAACCACAGTAATGATTGAACAGCTAGCCTTCGTCTTAGGACATTCTGCTCTCAGTCACCAGTTGCAGTGGGGCATGAGTGGGGCATGAGTGGGGCACTTCTCATAATTTTAAGAAAGTTCGAGATCAGATGGGCAATTCTCGTAATTTTCTGACCTCAGTCTCAATCTGTCAAAAATACCTCTAATTTCCCTACATTTTTAGGGTTCCATACCCAGAGGGTAAAAACGGAACCCTATTACTAAGACTTCGCTGTCCGTCTGTCTGTCACCAGGCTGTATCTCAAGAACCGCGGTAGCTAGACAGTTGAAATTTTCACAAATTATGTATTTCTGTTGCCGCTATAACAACAAATACTAAAAACAAAATAAAATAAATATTTAAGGGGGGCTCCCATACAACAAACGCGATATTTTTGCCCTTTTTTGCTCGATATCTGTCACCAGGCTGTATCTCAAGAACCGCGGTAGCTAGACAGTTGAAATTTTCACAAATTATGTATTTCTGTTGCCGCTATAACAACAAATACTAAAAACAAAATAAAATAAATATTTAAGGGGGGCTCCCATACAACAAACGTGTTTTTTTCGGCGTTTTTGCCTTGTGGTACGGAACCCTTCGTGTGCGAGTCCGACTCGCACTTGGCCAGTTTTTGACATTTGTTTGTCGCCGAGATGAGACTGCGTCTAGATTTTGAACATTTTAAATTACGAGACTAAAAGTGGCCTTCAGATTTTAAATTGAGTTCCAAAAGTGTAGTTATCCTAAGCTGTGTTGAGGAGACAATTCCCTTTGCACAGTCTCGTTACGACAATTTTATAGTAACAATACTCCAAGGGGAAAGCATATAAACGGCTATATATTAGATGAACAAAGCAGTAAATATGGCTACATACTCCCGCAGGCATCGTGGGTGTTAAGATTGTTAAATGTATTGGATTTCCTCTTCAGGGCTTCTTAGAGTACTCGGATTTAAGACGTATTTCTATGGCATCAGACAATAAGCTAATAGAGTGTTTCTATGAGAGTCATAAAGCCAATGTGCGTTTTTAGGGTTCCGTACCCAAAGGGTAAAAACGGAACCGTCCGTCTGTCTGTCACCAGGCTGTATCTCATGAACCGTGATAGCTAGACAGTTAAAATTTGAGAGAAGATGATGTATTTCGGTTGCCGCTATAACAACAAATACTAAAAATAAAATAAATATTTAAGGGGGGCTCCCATACAACAAACGTGTTTTTTTCGGCGTTTTTGCCTTGTGGTACGGAACCCTTCGTGTGCGAGTCCGACTCGCACTTGGCCAGTTTTTTTTATTTATAACGTGACGATATTATCTTGGACGTCTACGTCCATCAAATGCATGGAAATACGTGTACGTTATAACGTTACCGTGGACGGATATTTATAAGCGTCTGATTTATATTTTTATACATTTCCGTGTGTTAACGTTGTGCCGTGGACAACAACGATAATATCGTCACGCTAGAAATTATAAATGCACACAACTATGCTTCTTCCTAAAAGAGTCAGAAAGCCGACATCAAACGATTTTTGTTAATTTTAGCCTTTCATTCGGCATTTTCACTCGAATTGAAACGTCTGAACACAAAATGGATCAAAAATGAAAAATGAAATCATTCGTGAACCGAAGCCTATACTGTCCCACTACTGGGCCAATTGTCCCACTGCTGGGTGAACTGTCCCACTGCGGGGCCAACTGTCCCACTGCTGAGCCATCTGTCCCACTGCTGGGCCAACTGTCCCACTGCTGAGCCAACTGTCCCACTGCAGGGCCAACTGTCCCACTGCTGAGCCATCTGTCCCACTGCTGGGCCAACTGTCCCACTACTGAGCCAACTGTCCCACTGCAGGGCCAACTGTCCCACTGCTGAGCCATCTGTCCCACTGCTGGGCCAACTGTCCCACTACTGGGCCAAGGCCTCTCTCCAAGTCGAACTTTTTCTCATGCCACCTCAAACCAGCCCTCGCGATACGCAAAGGTTGACTGGTAGAAAATGCCTAAGTCCGCCTCTGTACATTTATGTGCTTGAAGTATTAAATAAATAATAAATAAATAAGCGTCCAGGTCATCTCACCACCACTTTCTGGGCCTGATGTCGGCGGCAAATATTTCTCTCGCTTACCGATCGAAAATGAAATGAAAGGAGCAGATGAACATTCATATAGGTACCTAATTTTGTCGGTGTCGTGTGAACGTGGAATGAAACAATAATGAACCTTTATTCGAATAAATCGGTTTATCGGAAGAAAACAAAAGATTTGTGTACTCTCCGGTAAAAAATATCAAACTGAATGTCTATGCAAGTTGGAGGGAGGGGATTCGAACAATGGTTACAGTGCAATCATCAGTGAAATGTAATTTTTCTATAACACGTATTATATTTTATTTTATTATATACATAATGTAAAAACGGCTACTGCCATGATGACATAAAAACAACAACCCATGGATAGACGTGTTAGACTACAATCAACTGTCGGTGGAATTAAAATAGCTCAAGCGTTCATTTTATAAACGATTACGAATCGATACATCGATGAGCACCGATTGAATTGCCGATAAGACATTTCAGAATGTCAGTATAGCGTTCGATAAAACAGCTACGTAAATTATTCGCTTATCGCTACGGAGCTACGAAGCTACGGCGTAGCGCTCGTAGCACGTAGAGGGTCTACGAGTTTGAGAGAAATAAGTATTTTGCGAACAAGCTCAGGGACGAATAATCAAGTATCAAGGAAAGTTTTATAAGTAGGTATAGTACGTGTTTTTTCTAAATTGTAGATTTTTTTTTCCTAACTATGTTTGAGTCGACTTCCAGTCGAAGCACACGTGATACATGGAGCGACTGCCTGTCTGACCTCCACAACCCAATTACTGGGTAACACGAACTTACTAAGACCTGGTTGACAGACTTTTGGGCTTCTGACTACCTGTAATAGCTGTCAAAGATTGAATAAAAGATAGCTGAGACCAAAGTCTTAACGTGCTTTCCGAGGCACGAAGTGGTCTCGATATGTAATGAATGGTCACCCATCCACGAACCGACCGCGGCAAACGTAGCTTAAACTTCGAACGGCGGGCGGCTGTTGTAATTTAGCCTCGAGCCCCTTCTTAAAGCCATATTTCCTAAAACTGATACCGATTCTCAGTTATGGCGTGGCTTTGTTGAGCCTAATTGACTCATTTTCATCATCAGCTTATAGCACTATCCACTGCTGTACAAAGGCATCTTCTATTGCACGCCATTCAACTCTACCAGGTGCTACCAGCCATCCTGAGAAGAACGTCGGTCCACCTAGCCTGAGGGCTAATTTACTCAAACTGATCGTAAAAAATGCAAGCATATACCAGCGAATATAATAATTATATAGCCCTAACCACAGCTATTGAACGCAAATATTGATAATAACATGAGGTTTCCATAAGCATTTAATAATGATTTACATTTACGGCGCTTCATTATAGGGCCATGATATTAATTAATTAAATTTTTATCTTCATTCAAATATCCCTCCTCATTAACAAAAAAAAAAACCGATTACGTTTTGTGTCAAAAATGTACTGATAGTAATCCATTTGACATCGCACTATTGCTTATTGTAACTGCATTGTTTTTTGCTTTAATTACCACCATGGCCACGGATAGTTTTAAGTTGCAGCAAAAAGTTATAACCGTACTGAAATCAAAGGAGATCACCCATTTTGTTCGGCGACTTGTGTTAATAAATAAAAAGTCGGCGGCTGGCAATGAATTACATTTTATTTGGATGTTGACATCAAATATATACAACGATCTTATCTTTCGACCCGCCTCCAAATATGTATCTCCGAATCCAAATTGTTCTCGAATTTGACGCCCTAAAAAGGAATGAGATGTATGTGTACTTTAAAAATATGTAATTATTATTGATGGCTGCCAAAAAATAACCCAGAATGGGTGATGTCCTTTGAAACAAAACCCATGGCTAAAAAAAGAAGGTGTGCGGTTGCGGGGACCCCCGTTA
The DNA here is from genome assembly GCA_951800025.1 of Oligia strigilis. Lineage (NCBI taxonomy): Eukaryota > Metazoa > Arthropoda > Insecta > Lepidoptera > Noctuidae > Oligia > Oligia strigilis. Next base: position 4,039,396 of record OX637551.1, read on the forward strand.
GGAACGAAGTTCCTTACGTATTACTCGCACGCACTCACGCGCGTATGTCAAGAGAAAGTGTGAATTTAATACGCAGTTTAATAAAGAGCCATATAATATGAGTTTTTTTAGAAACTTTCATAAATCTATGACAATCTTTCATTTTCATTTTGACCACGATATCAGCTTTAGCGCCATCAAAAATCATTGAAAGTTTTCGCAGCCACTATCTTGGATTTTCAGTTTTACCTCACTATCGAATTTAGCACCCTCGAAAACCATGAGAACTATCTCTCTAAAATTGCATATAACTCTTTTTTGTTACGTGACGATTTCTACTAGTCAACTCCTACAGCAAGCTGCGTTAAAGAACTTCGTTCCAAAAAGGACAATGACTTGTCTTGGTTTGAGTTGGATGAACTTGGCTTGGGTTGAACTATTTAATAACCGTTCATGTCAAAACACAATATATAGATAACTACCTGCGCCCCGCGGTTTCACCCGCGCAAATGTCGAACCCGTGGGAATATCGGGATAAAAAGTAGCCTATATGTTAATCCAGGGTGTCAACTACCTCCATACAAAATTTTATCAAAATTGGTCCAGCCGTTTGAGCGTGAACAAATAACAAACATATAAACACACCCCCATACACACACACTCCCACACCCCCACACACACACACTCACAAACTTTCGCCATATAATATTAGTGTGATTAAAATGGGAAGGTCAATATATCTCAATTCCAATTAATATAATAGGTATTATATTAATTGAAATATATTATATTATTTTTATTTTAATATAATAATAATAATGTATTAAATTATTTTTAATTTCTTCATAATATGAAGGCAATTAAAGTCGTTTGCCAACGGATTCGATTTAACATTTCATCTCATCGAGATAACTGGTCAATTATTGTTTATTTGAAATTTCCACGCGATTCCTTTTAAATAAACGCACCGACACCTTCCAATGTGAACTTTAAGAGTCACGAATAGAGTGCATTTTCTCATGGCCAATATAACATAACCCAAAAATATTGTAATTCAAACTTTATGACTAAGGGGGTACGATACCTAATTGATTGCACCCATTTGGACTAATTCCAATAGCTGAGAGCATTAATTAGGACTTTAAACCGAATGACTTTAAAGCAATTTGTTTTTTAGCTCTTAAAATTACGGTTAACGAGCATTCGATGTAGTTAAAAGGCTCCGTTGGTCTCGATATAATAGAAGAGAAAACCTAGATTTTAAATCTAAATTTTTTATGAAATTACGTCACTGGAACGCGCGAACGTAACCCCGAGTAGTTTTTTAACCTAAAAAGATAGATAAAGTCGCTTTTTGTGTCTCTCTGTGTGACAGCGCTGTTCTTAGAAAAACTACGCAGTGGATTTTGATGTGGTTTTCACCATCATAAAGAGAATTTATTTGGAAAGGTTTAAGTGTAGCCGTCCCTTTTTTTGTTGGGTACGCGGTGGAAATCCTCATGGACTTCCTCTGAATATGGCCGGGGGTGCGGGACTCGCAAGCGTTCACCGCTCCTCCGACAGGCCTCGACCCGCTGTTCCTCAGCGGATCCCACCTCCCCGTGCGGCACCCACTCTCGAATGGCACGCGTGGAACACTGCGGCACCAACTCGTTCCTGTCTGGTCGGATGACGAACGCCCCTAACCAGTCCCTGTTTTCCACTGTTTTCTCAAGTCAAAAACCGGAACGGGTCGTTAGTCATAACGTAAGTTTATGTTATTTTGTTTGTTGGCAACACAGTTGCTATACTCTCTTGGATTGTTTCTTCTTTCATGCTATCATATGAAATTAACATAAAACATTTACAATAGTCTTATTCAATTCATATCAAATATTTACTATAATGTAGTAGGTATTTCTGCTATATATATGTATATTTTAGCTATGGGCTAAAGTAATCACACAATGGGTCCCAAACAGCAGTAAACGACAACGCGGCAGGCCCAGAATGAGGTGGCGGGACGAGCTCGACTCTTTCCAGAAGGATTGGCGTTTAACAGCACTGGATAGGGATAAGTGGAAGGAGGGAAGGGAGGCCTTTGCCCTGCAGTGGGACAGAAATGGCTGATAAAAAAAAAGTAGGTATTTAGAGGTGTAAAGTTCACTCATCCTCCATATAAAGGGACTCCGACTGTACAGGTGTCTTGTCTGGTGAGCAACTGCCCGATGACTGATGTCAGGACGTTGAATATATGCCACTTGTGCGATGCAGGATTTTGCGTGACGTCATTGTGATGCGTAGTTCGCATTTGGTGGTGTAGATGCCGCTACAGGTAGATTAAAACTCAATTACAGTGGTCTTTGTAATTCGGTGATGCCCAGTTCACCCTAGGCAAATGCTCCCGCTATCAAACTTACTCGGACAAAAACAAGATGGAAGAGTTGTGTGTGGGATAATATGAAAGAAAAAAACAAAATTGTCAATATTTTATATGCGAGACATTTAACATTTTTTATGTACGAGGCTTTTAACTACATCGCGTTGTATGTGTATATTTTATGTCTTTTTTAGGGTTCCGTAGCCAAAGGGTAAAAACGGGGCCCTATTACTAAGACTTCGCTGTCTGTCCGTCCGTCTGTCTGTCACCTGGCTGTATCTCAAGAACCGCGATAGCTAGACAGTTGAAATCACAAATGATGTATTTCTGTTGCCGCTATAATAACAAATACTAAAAACAAAATAAAATAAATATTTAAGAGGGGGCTCCCATACAACAAACGTGTTTTTTCGGTGTTTTTGCCCTGTGGTACGGAAACCCTTCGTGTTCGAGTCCGACTCGCACTTGGCCAATTTTATTTTATTTGTAATGTGCGTTTTGTTTGTGCAGAATAAAAAAAAATTGTTTCTTTCTTTCTTAAAAAGAGGTCAATGACAGAGTGACAGCTGTCAGGGAGAAGAAAAAACATGTTGCGCCGCCCCCAAGTTAACATGAGACAAGCAGTAAGATGATGATGATGAAGACCAAGAGAAGTAATACTTTCTCAGTGCTTCATAGGGAAAAGACAGACGCCGTCAAATTGCGTTAACTTCCATCCCCTCTCGTGGCGGAAAATGGAAATATAATTTGATTGAAGAACTTCCAATTTCCTGCTTTATTAGCAAAGGCTCGTTTTATTTTTCCAATTTTCTCATTTACCATTTGAATTGTCTCGGTTTATGGACTGTACTCGATTTCGTTTATTTGAATATTGGAAATGAATTTCTTTTATTTAATTTAGGTTGTATTTACATTGTTTCGACTTGTTGAATGGGAAGTAACTCGTAACTGGATTATTATTTGTAATTATTTGTGAACAAACAACAAACAATGATGTTTAATTTTCGGTTCAAACTGCTTCATGTAGTTTTCATTATATAATAACCGGTAAAGTGCGTGTCGGACTCGCGCAACGAGAGTTCCGTATTTTGTAGATATGTAAATAGTTTATCACGGGATTTTTTTTTAATGAACTACTACTAATTTACGGTTTTCGGATTTTTTCCTTTACTTGTGCATTAGTACATTTTGATTCCCTTGAGAGTGTCGAAATATACGTTTTTTGCGGCATAAACGGCCGTATCTTTTTTTACGTTAACTTAGAAGTTTAATTTTTTTCAACGCTTCAAGGGACTGTAGACCTGAGTATTTGTGGTTTAATTTTGACTCGATACCTCCACGCGTTCCGGAGATAAAGGATCTTGACAGACAGACATACAGATGGACAACAAAGTGATCCTGTAAGGGTTCCGTTTTTTCCTTTTGAGGTACAGAACCCTAAAAACAGACCCAGTTCCTTTATATAGGTTCCTTTAAAGTCAGTGTTCATTCACAAAAATATCCCATTGAGCTGACCATTGACCGGGAAACACAGCGTGGGACGCCCTCCCAAGATGTTACCTCTAGCAATATATCTACCTACAAAGGGCGTTTCCTACTATATTGATAGACAGAAATATACTTATTGTAACTTTAAATAACTTCGACGGTAATGGGAAACTACAGAATTTTGATTGTGACACAGAAAACCGTGATTTTAATGGTACGGAGGAGTGGTGGCCCAGTAACGGCCGCGACTTATGAGCTGTAGATGGTGGGTTCGAACCCAAGCAGGTACTTTCATCATCATCATCATCACTTCAGCCGAAAGACGTCCACTGCTGGGCATAAACCTCCCCCAAGCACTTCCATTTCGACCGGTTCTGTGCTTCTCGCATCCAACAGGTTCCTGCGGCGTTCACAAGGTCGTCGGACCACCTTGTCGAAGGCCTTCCAACGCTACGTCTTTCAGTACGCGGTCGCCACTCCAGAACCTTTCGGCCCCATCGGCCATCTGTTCTGCGAGCAATGTCCCACTGCCACTTAAGTTTGGCAATTCTTCGGGCTATGTCGGTTACCTTGGTTCTCCTGCGGATCTCCTCATTCCTGATTTGATCACGCAGGGAAACTCCAAACATAGCCCTCTCCATTGCCCTTTGGGTGACTTTTAGCCTTCTTATAAGGCCCATTGTGAGCGACCACGGTTTAGGCACTTTATTTTGCGTAAATTATTTCATCACAACTGTTCTCAAAACAGTGTAGGGAAACATCGTGAGAAAACCGGCAAGACCTAGAACCGAAAAAAAATCAAAGACATGTGACACCCGCCAATCCGCACTGGGCCCGCGTGGTGGATTACGGCCCACGTGACCGAGAGGAGGCCTGTGTCCCAGCAGTGGGAACATCATAGACGGATTATGATGCTAATGGTCTGCTCATGTCTGGATGAGACTCGCACAGACCAGAAACGCAAGGCACGTTTGGTAGGGAGGACTATTCAACAGTGGGTGGAAAAAAACTGCTGATGATGATGATGCAGGTAACAAAAATAAATAAAAGTTCTCCAGACCGTAATTCGGCCACGGTGACCAACCTCAACGGAGACTAGCCTTCGGCGCGGGAGATGTTATAGTGCAAAAGTGTGCGCGCCAAAGACAGGTGCAGTCCCTCTTCCCTCACTGTCATAGTCGGATGGGACGGCAATCCGACACGACCGGAGAGAGATCAGGCGCAGGACCAACGGCTTAACGTGCTTTCTGAGGCACGGTGGTATCACACCGCCAACTTCCAAACTCCGGGCTGTTACTAAAGAAATCCTAATGAAAAAACCTAATAACACTTTGCCCGACCCGGGAATCGAACCCAGGACCCCACGCTCAGCAGTCGCGCTCCGACCACGAGACCAACGGGGCTTGGTAACAATATACTTATGACACACACAATAAAGGCAAAAGTAACACATTTCATGTATTCAATTTGAATGAAGCAACCAAACAACTCAGCCATTCATTTTTACACATTTCAATCAAGGTTATAAATTATACTAGCAGCGCCCCGCGGTTTCACCCGCATAAGTGTCGCTCCCGCGGGAATATCGGGATAAAAAGTATCCTATGTGTTAATCCTGGTTATAAACTATCTGTGTGCCAACATTCAAATCCGTTCAGACGTTTGTCCGTGATGAAGTAACAAACATACAAACACACACATTTTTTTTTTATTATTAGTCTATTTGTCCCCCTTCTGGGCCAAGGCCTCTTCCATATTCTTTCAACTTTCATTGTGCCGTGCCTTCTCCGTCAAAAAATATTTACTAATAATAAATAATTTATTTGGTAATATAGGTATACAGATAAGATAGAATAGATATATTAATAGCACATATACATTTTATCAGGATTGATTTCTTATTATAATGCGGGACTTTTGGAAGGCGTACGAGTGGCCAAAGCCAACGTGCAGAGGCCCATTAGATGTTTATAATGAAATATCGTTATGAAGTCTACTTTAATGGTGTTCAGTAATGATATTAGGTAAGTACACACGTAAAAGAATGTAACACACAAGTTATCTTCTATATATATATAAAATGGTAAGCTGACTGATTGTTGATATATCAACGCACAGCCCAAACCGCTGGTCCTAGAGACATGAAATTTGGAGGGTGTGTTCTTTGTGAAGAGTAGGTATCCACTAAGAAAGGGTTTTTCGAAATTCCACCCCTAAGAGGGTGAAATTTCACGAGGACGAAGTCGCGGGCAGAAGCTAGTAGAATATATATAATCAAAAGTAACCAACAATAGAAATAAATATTGCCACAACTGTTTTATCCGACCATCAAATCGCAGACGCTGCAAAATTGTAAATGAAATATCGTCTACGTCTTAAATATCATTGATCGTTACAACTGTCGCGTCGCGTCTGATCGCTTCGACAGCAATCAGACAGTCTGACCTTCTCGTTATGATCAAAGAAGCCCTTATCTTGAATGTTCAGTAACTCACAGACAAACTAATGAGTTAGTCTGTGAGTTGCAGAACCTCTTTACAGTTGTGTACTTAAATAAGGTACTTAGTCTCCAAATGTTTATGAAAGTTTATTGAACTTATGTGGATCCACGCGAGACACAATGGCTTCTTAATTGATTTTGTAATTAGGTACGGCTTTCAATCGTTTATCGATATCTCTCTGATATTATATAAAAATAATATAATAATATATATTTTTATAAAAGTGTCTTAAAAGATCTACTTACAGAAATAAACATTTATCAAATATTTCAGTAAGTATTATTACATTTTCCGATATTTCATTATTTCATTCATTATTTCACAACTATGTTGAGTCCACAATACTTCGATATTTTTCTTCACATCACGCACTCGGAAATACATGACAAATAAAAACATTCTCCGAACAATAACATACACAGTGCTCTCTGAACTGGAAATACACCTTTCAAATGGTACGTTCAACATATTTGTTCGTTGTTCGGAACTCGAATAAACAGTTCAGAAACAATAACAAAAATAAAACGGACACGATAAATGGTAGAATAAATATTAAGGTAATTTGAAAATAAATACAATTCGTGAACGATTCGATTGGAATGTTGGGTAGACAGACACCTATTTATGAGGTGCTCGTGAATAAATAACAATAGTCTCAATGATCGATTGAAGGTTAAGCTACACTCGCCGCTGTTGGTACATGGATGGGTGACCATCCTTTAGATACCGAGACCCATCCGTGACTCGGAAGGCACGTTATGCCGTTAGCTGTCATTTGAGGATCTTTGACAGAAGTTCAAAAGTCTGATAACCAGTCTTCCGAAGAGGTATCGTGTTTCCCAGTAACTGTGTTATGGAGGTCAGATAGGCAGTCCCTCCACGTAAAATACTGGTATTCAGCTGCATTCTGTTAGGCTGGAAACCGACCCCTGCATAGCTGAGAAAGGGCTAGGCAGATTGAGATACCTAGGTACATTCATTACTAAATCACGCGGTTTGTGAATGGTACTCGTAGAAGGCTTTATTTTATTTCTCTAAACTAATATTATAAAGAGAAAAGGTTTGGTTACTTGTATGCTTGTTTGTTGCGCTTTCACTCTAAAACGGCTGAACGGATTTGGGACATGATTAGGACATTCATCATCATCATCATCATTTCAGCCAAAAGACGTCCACTGCTGGACATAGGCCTCCCCCAAGCACTTCCACTTCGACCGGTTCCGTGCTTCTCGCATCCAACGGGTTCCTGCGGCCTTCACAAGGTCGTCGGTCCACCTTGTGGGAGGCCTTCCAATGCTACGTCTTCCGGTACGTGGTCGCCACTCCAGAACCTTTCGGCCCCATCGGCCATCTGTTCTGCGAGCAATGTGCCCTGCCCACTGCCACTTAAGTTTGGCAATTCTGCGGGCTATGTCGGTTACCTTGGTTCTCCTGCGGATCTCCTCATTCCTGATTCGATCACGCAGGGAAACTCCAAGCATAGCCCTCTCCATTGCCCTTTGGGTGACTTTTAGCCTTCTTATAAGGCCCATTGTGAACGACCACGTTTCAGTGCCACGGGTGTCCTTTCTGTGAGAGGGAGTGGAACGTTATTAAGTGCGGGTTGGGAGACGTCACATGACTTCGAATTTTGAGTTCTAGGACATGTCGGTTTCTTCACGATGTTTTCCTTCGTTTTTGAGAGCAGGACACAGCTTCTATTCAATAAATATAACCAATCCTCAAAGAACAACCTAAAAATAATGAGCCTATTCACAGACACCCTAAAACTTTCTAAAAACTTTCCTTATTTTTCTGATCCGTCCGCACTATATACCTTTATGTAAATGTGACGAAACCGTTGATATAACTTTGTTATTATTAGAATACATTTTAACTATGGTGGGTTGTCCCTCCAAAGTTAAAATGTATGCGCAAAAAACTTTTTCTCTTTCGTATCGGATCAACTGTCCCCAAATCTACGGTCCCGTTCATAAGGGGCACAACATAACACCACGCCTATAATCTCCGATGGGTTAGGAACAGAATTTTTTATTTTTTTTTATTGCTGAATGGTCTTAACCTCGATCACGCCTGATGGAAAGCGACGGATGAGGTCTATGATGGATCGAGCATGTCCAGAAGATGCCTAAGGCACTGGAACACCCACGCATCGACGAATAACCGCAGGCTGCTTGACGCCGGACTCCGGTGGGAGGGCCGCAAACCAGGCCGGCGTTAGCCCTACCATCGCAAGGCAGGAATTGGCCAGTCAAATAAGGTGTTGGGTGTAACTGTCGTAATGCTCCGAGCGCTCGGTTCTGTTGATTAACTGGCGGAACAAACTGCGCTACACGAGGGACTTCTTGACGCATCCCAAAAGCCTCGACCTAGAACTAACCTAGATGTACAGACGCCAGCACATCAAGCTACCCGAAACTGTCAAATTTTTCCAATCCACTTTGAGCCTTATAAGCGATAAAGTTGAAAATCTATTAAAGAAATTTGACAGATTGTAGTAGCTTGATGTGCTGGCTTCTGTACCTACAGACCACCCTCATATCCCCAGTTTACGGCCCATGTAATAAGGGCGAGCCTATTGCCATCAACCAGCCAAAAATCCACACTCCGGGCTTACAAAAATTCCTGATGGAAAAAAAGTAATTTAAAAAAATTAAACCGACTTCAAAAAGAAATGAACTCAAAATTATGAAATAACTTTAATTTCGGAAGTCGGTGTCTTGGGATCTGTATTTTAGTTTTAGTTTTTTGCCACCGACTTCCGAAATTAAAGTTATTTCATAATTTTGAGTTCATTTCTTTTTGAAGTCGGTTTAATTTTTTTAAATTACTTTTTATTTGGTAATTTTTAGTTGTTGCACTAGAATTTGACCAAGGTTTTGAGATGTTTTCGCTTTGACACTACACCAGGCCGTCACACTTTCACGTCTTAGTCCATATCTTGAAAATTACTGAATCGATTTTGATGAAACTTGCACTGTTCCCTAAGTTGAAGTAAATGTAAGCCAATAAAAAAAGAATGGTCACGATCCGATTAATATTTACGGAGATATGCGTGGACAAACATACATACATACATACATACATACATACATACGTCTATAAAATTTTGTATATTTGTTTGGAAGCCCTAATAGATTATCATATGTGAATATAATGCAATTCCAATAATATTACATACATACGTATCGAATTGCTAGCCTCCTTTTTTTGAAGTCGGTAAAAACTTATAACACTTTTCCCGACCAGGGAATCAAACTCAGGACCTCATGTTCAGTAGCAGCGCTTGCAATAACGAGGCAGAAATTATTCATTGGTACTATTTCAGCATAGTAGAGCTTTCGATACACCGCGTTCGAAAGCTGTAATAATTCCACTTTGAATTCAGTGCGCTCGACACGCCATGATTGCAGTGCTGTCATTTGCATGCCGCTTCATTTCATTGAGTTTCAATGAAGATGCTTATATCCACAGGGTACTGTGAAAATATGACCTTTTGTTATCAGATAAAGATGGGAAGAAAACTAAATTATAAAAATACTAGCAGCGCCCTGCGGTTTCACCCGCATAAGTGTCAATCCCGTGGAAATATCGGGATGAAAACTATCCTATGTCCTTTCCCGGGACTCAAACTATCTCTATGCCAAATTTCATCTAAATCTGTTTAGCGGTAGAGGTAATAGCAGATAGACAGACAGACACACTTTCGCATTTATTATATTAGTATGGATGGTATGTATTGATTTGGAAGAATAGAAACAGCTATTTGTGAAGTTCGTAAATTCAAACGAAAAAAGGACAGGCCCCACACTAGGGTTCCCATTGATATTTATATTCATAGAAACAAATCGCACCACCTCAGATGGAAAAGTAAAAACAGCTAGCTCGATTTTTTTGGGGTTCTTTTTCTCAATTTCTCAAAACGGAAAACATCATTGGAAACCGGCATGTCCTAGAACCAAAAACAAAATTCAAGGACATGACACCTACCAACCCGCACTAAATCCGCGGTGTAAATTATAGCCCACTCTCTCTCGAAGAGAGGAGGCCTGTGTCCCAGCAGTGGGAACATTCTAGACTGAGTAGGTATGCACGTTATAGCAGAAATAAAACACTCACTTTTCTGACATTTCCACATCACAAACAAAGTGAGTATAATCCCGACACAGTACAGTGCACACACAAAATTACTCTAAAACATTTAAACAAATTACATTGTAAATTAAACAAGCAAAACGCTTTACTTGATTCAGTCTACATAATTAATTCCTACCGTTTCGTACAGGGATTTTGGGCAAACAACTTCCCTTATCAGTACGTAAGATCACACTTGTAACCCTTGCAATAGGAAAATCACCTTAATAGCTACGACATAAAGGCGTTTTCGATGTCAAATTGTAACAGTAATGGGCGACTCACTGTACTTATGAGTAGACTTGAGTTGCCACCGATTATTCTACAGGCTTTGTCACATACAATTAATGTTATTTGGTATATCAGGGCGGTATTGTGGTGGAAGACAGTTTCATTCTATTGGATTTGATATAAGAAGAGATGAGGAGATGTTTACAAAACATTTGTAATTGACTTCAAAAAAGGAGGAGGTTCTATGTCAGAAGAAATAATGAAAGAAAATACGTTTATGTTCGTCTATTTGTATTGTATTTTATTATTTATGCACAGTCAACAAAAGAGAGTATGCAGGATCGTCGGATATAGTTGAAGTTTAGTAAGAAACCGATGGATGTTGTCGACTGAAATTTAATTTTAATAAATTAGCTGTTTGTTATCTATTAATAAACTTAAATTTTATTCGAGAACATCCATCGGTTTCTTACTAAACTTCAACTATATCCGACGACCCTGCATACTTATCTCTTTTGTTGACTGTAGACACAGTAAAAATGAAACAGATACGACATATTGAGTACAAAGGCACTGCTTATTTCTTAAGAAATTTCTTCCAGCAGACCTGCGAAGGGATGATTTTATGTAGGTATGGTTACCGATATTTTCATCAATATTGTGGACTGATTTTGAAATATTTTATTTTACAAAAAAAAAATACTGCTTCTGCAGCCAGGATTAAAGAAATATCTTTTCTTTTTAAACTACACTGATTCAAATAAACTCAAACTCCTTATTACCGGAAAAAATTCTAAGAATTTCCACCCAAAACTATACGAAAGTTGAAAGTTCTCCGGTGTGTCGACAATCTTTTTGTCTGCCATTTGGCCCCGACAAAGAGGCGATATCTTTTAAGAACAGACTCCATATAAAATTTTATTTGAAACCCGAGGTCGTTGGGTACACGCGTCATTCTCTAGTCTATGGACCAGACGGTAGTTCACTGCTTTTAAAAATAGAATAGGGATGGGAGAATGGAACAAAAGGTATATACTTGGTAAGGAACTATAACAGTGTTCATAATCTCAGATAATTTACATTCCATCGCCACGTAATCAATTATCTACTTTAGTGAAATTTGTACTAAGTTGATTTTTGAATGGTCTTACGTAACACAAAGGTCCTAATAACTTTTTGGTTGCAAAGGAAATGGAACTTTGCAAAGTATGACATTCAGTTTGTTGTTCCATAACTTGACCATGATCTCAAATTCTCAATTCAAATGGAGGTTGTTTTTTGTGAAACAAATTAGTTTTTATTATTAATTATCCTGGCTATTGTATTGTATTAATAAGTTATATGACAGTTTTGTAAGGTTTTGTTTATGAATGTATGCGTGACTGTAACAAAACAAAATATTATGATAGAATACATTAATATTTAATTTATTTTCAAGTATACTGCTGTGGGTTGACCAGTAGAAAATGATTTTAATAAATAATTTAAAAAAAAAACCCTCATGCCTCTCATACTGGATACAATAAAGATGACTTTGAGAATTGTTATCAATTCTCAAAGTCATCTACGTACATGAACTTGGACACCATTTATCTCAAAATTTACTAAGACATACAAATTACAGAGAAAACGTCTCGCGGTAAACATAACTTTAGCCGCGTCAAACATAACTTTACCGCGGTAAATATGAGCTTTCTAAATAAAAATGGCCTCCTAACTACAACCGCGAGCCTCCCAACTTAGTGCGCACCTAACGAGATCTAGGTAACCTATAGATACCTACATAATTCCCAGGTAGAATTTGTGATGTGGTCGCGCTAGTATTGTGGCCAAGTTGAATAATACCTTGCTGTAGCCTTCTGCATGTCAAACGTTGGGATTATGGCTGGCTAATACCTGTGCCTGACATTTCTTTTCATTGTGGTATATTATTATCACAGCGATTTTAATAACCACCTTTACTAAAATATTTTAAACTTCGGTAAAAGTTATAATATCGTGCTTCTGGTACACTGCAGTACCCATTAGAGATAAGAGTGAAGTGTACGAAAGCCTTTTGATGGCTCAAGGCGTAAAACATAACGTTTTTAGATCCTACGTGTATCGTAAAAAAAGTTATGTTGTATTTCATACTTAACTTAAGGTAATTTAACATGAGGGGGGAAATATTAGATAGGTATGTAAAATGAAACTTGAGCTGGAATTTTCTGGGTTTTTTGAATTAGGAACCGTAAGGTTACGTACGCACTGACAGGTGGCTTGCTTAGCGCTAGCTTGCTTAGCGCTAGCTTGCTTAGCGCTAGCTTGCTTAGCGCTAGCTTGCTTAGCGCTGCTTAGCGCTAGCTTGCTTAGCGCTGCTTAGCGCTGCTTAGCGCTAGCTTGCTTAGCGCTAGCTTGCTTAGCGCTGCTTAGCGCTAGCTTGCTTAGCGCTGCTTAGCGCTAGCTTGCTTAGCGCTAGCTTGCTTAGCGCTGCTTAGCGCTAGCTTGCTCAGCGCTAGCTTGCTTAGCGCTGCTTAGCGCTAGCTTGCTTAGCGCTAGCTTGCTTAGCGCTAGCTTGCTTAGCGCTTGCTTGCTTAGCGCTGCTTAGCGCTGCTTAGCGCTGCTTAGCGCTTCTTAGCGCTGCTTAGCGCTAGCTTGCTTAGCGCTGCTTAGCGCTAGCTTGCTTAGCGCTAGCTTGCTTAGCGCTAGCTTGCCCAGCGGGTCAACTAGCGAGTAGCGAAGTAAAACGAACGCTCTAGAATTTTCGCAACCGGCCGCGCTTGGCGCCTTCATTACGCCTTGGTGGTTTTATGATGGAATACGTCCTGCATTAAAAATATCCGTAAAGTTCTTTATATTTTCTAAATTTTATGCAAATGAAGATACTTAGTAGTTTTTTTTTTATTTCAACCTATATAGTACTTCAAGTAATTGGCAATAAGTCAGAGCATATAACCATACTTACACTATTTTATTAGGCAATACTACCAACTCAAACGAAAATTCCACCAACAGATCTATTTTCAGATCTATAAATAGCCCATTTTTTTTCCTCACGCCTTCCACTTTTTTCCTCTAATCCTATTTCAGCATAAGAGCTTAGAATAACAAAAATATCCTTCGACGATAAGCCAGCTACTATATCATATTATATATCCAACATCGACCAAAGCACCGAGTGTTTGTCTCGCCAAGCCTGAAGAATGACGTCATGATATTAGTACCTAAAGATGAATTACATTCACTTGGCGACGAATGATGAGCGATATTCGACAACGTGTTGTCTTAAAATTATAAATTCTGTTACGGCGGCAGACTCCGCAGAAGATGTTGGGACGAGCTGGAGAAAACTAACGACCAGTGGTCCACTATAGCCCTCAATCGAAAGAGCTGGAAATCATGGGGAGAACCTTTGGCCAGTAGTGGGATGATGCATGCTAACAGTAACCAGTAACCGACATGAAGATCCATTTACACGAGAATTTCTGTCGGAGGGAGTCGTGGCTAAGTAATAACAGCCGCATGCATGGAAGTTTGAGTTACGCTTGCTTACGTCGGGCCATGGATGGGTGACCGTCTTTACATAGTGAAACCCCTCCGTGCCTCGTGGCCCGGCTGTCATTCGCTGATCTTTGAAAGTCATTACGGGTAGTTAGAAGCCCGAAAGTCGGAGAACCAGCTTTCGGGCTTCTAACTACCCGTAATGACTTGGTAAATGGTTCGTAATGGTGGTCAGATAGGCAGTCGCTCTATGTAAAATACTGGTATTCAGCTGCATTCGGTTAGACTGGAAGCCGACTCCAACATAGAAAAAGGCAGATGATAATGTAATTGAAAGTGTTTTACGCAAGTAGGGTGCTGACAAAGGTCACAGGAATCCACTGGGTGTGAGAATAACAGGACTGGTTCAAACTACGTTTGAGGGAGGCCTAAATCCAGCAGTGGACTTCTTTCGGCTGAAATGATGAATGATGATAAGCTCTCTCGATGATTTATTCCGGTCCGATCCCCTGAATCCCCCCCTCCACCACAACCCCCCTTGATCCCCTGCAAGTTCGTCTTCTGTTTTAATCTCTGTCATATCCACTTACAGAAGGATTCGGAATCAAATAAAAAGTATGATCGAAAAATAGGTTTGTCAAATAACATCAGAACTCTTGAGATCTCTTTATGCATGAGTTCGGGAAGTTCCAACAAGTTTAAAAGTTAGGTTCTGCTGCTACATTCGTCGCTACCGAAGACTGAACTTAAAGAAAGTCAAAATTTAGTTCTAGTTACTACGAGTATAGTAGTTAGAAGGGATAGAGTAAATGTGGTGTTTTAACCGACTTAAAAAAAGGAGAAGGTTATAATCTGCATAGACCTTTAACAACTATGTTGGGGTCGGCTTCCAGTCTAACCGGAAGCAGCTGAATACCACTATTTTACATGGAGTGACTGACTATCTGATCTCCACAACCCAGTTACTGGGTAATACGATACCCATTGGTAAGACTGGTTGCCAGACTTTCGGGCTTCTGACTACCTACCCGTAACGACTTTCAAAGATCCACGAATGACAGCCGAGACCAACTTAACGTGCGTGCTTAACGTGCTTTCCGAGGCACGAAGGGGTCCCGGTATGTAAAGATGGTCACCCATCCACAGACCAACCGCGGCAAGCGTAGCTTAACCTGATCGATCGATCTGTGCGGCTGTTATTATTTAGCTACGGACCCCTCTATATGTATTATTTTTAATATATGGTCAGCCCACGGATATCGCGGTCAGTCACATCGCCCACATCTTCGCCGATTGTCAACTGATTCCGATGATTATTCACAACCGGCGTACGTGTATAACCAATGATCGTAAACGTAGCAAAAAGAGAATGTAAGGATCGTAGTAGGCTCTGTAGTTTCTGCCTACCCCCATGGGTAAAAGGCGCGAGTTTATGAACATTGAACAACAAAACACAACAACATAACCTTTATATTAAGTAAACAAGACAAGAAGCTAACGTACTTAAAATCAAATTCCCTCAAGATCTTCAAATTCATAATTCGGTTTTCTTCGTAAAATTAATTTCTATAAGCTCCGCGCGTGTGACCGATGGGTCACGAAACAATAGAAAATCAATTGTGTCTCATTAGAGAAGCTTAATATGTTAAGCTCCCAGTGGCATCCTCTGTCTCTTTCACACTCATACATCGTACCTAACGAGTGACAAAGATGTAACGATGTCTAGTGACTAAGCAGTATAAAGTTGTCAAGTCATAGGGATAATTAGTTTCTTTGATAACGTAATAAGAAGCGTTAATGTTAGGGCACGTACAGTCACGAGCAAAAGTATGTATACACTTGGCTTTATTCAAAGGCGATTTTCTCCTTTATTTTTGAATGAAATTTTATATTAGTAGGAACATAGTATTTTCGAACCCATAGGTATATGTAAAGTGTCGTATTTCAACGTTGCATTCGTTATTTCGTGAAAAAATCGCAATTTAAAGTTGCCAAGTGGTGACATATTGGTGCTCGTGACTGTACACATAAGTACAACAGACTTCGGCTTGAATTTTTATTTACAAGGACGTTGATAACAACGACAGCGTCTTTGGTCTAGTGGTCGCAAGCGCTAAGTACTACTGAGCATGAGGTCCTGGGTCGATTCCCAGGTCGGACAAAATGTTATTGGGTATTTCCCAGTAATTATAGCAGGCGAAGCCGCAGGCAGAAGCTAGTTTATAATAAGTTTCAAAATTTATTATTCAGCGTTTGTTTTCATAAAACAACAGTTATGTGATAGGCGCGTAAAAATGACTACGAAAATTTAGTAGGTATAATAATAATAATGATTTTTATTTCGGACCAAAGAATCCATAGAGTGTTAGTAACATAATATTAAAACAACTTATTATCTAGTGTTAGTACCAATCACCCTCCGTACAAACTGCTTAAGAATTGGAGAGCTGAAACTCTCCGCTACAGTTCTCAGGATGCTGTTGCGACTGTCTCTCACTCTCCTCAGTAGTGACGCTGTTTTTTTGCGTATAATCGCGTGAAACCCATCGGTACGAGCTTGTGCAAGTCCCAACAACATCCTGAAACCATTATTGTACTGGACGCGCAACTAGCGTAGCTTCTTACCCTGAGGGGCAATTTCCGTAATTTTAAGAACGTTCACAGTCTGATGTCAGTCATAGTCATTTATTCATAAACAAGTAACTTAGTATCTGAATTTATTTACACACAAAATTACACAATTACAGTATATATTACACTAAAATAAATTACATTTTAATTTCATAAATTACATATATCATCAATTTAAAAATAATAAATTATAACTCGTTGCTTCATTTTTCAGATATGATTATAACAATGTAGTTTCCCTACTTACTTGGTAACTTCGCACATATTTTAAAGATTTTTTAAAACTATTAGGTGACGTAATTCCGGTCTGACTGCACCTCGGTTGACACTTTGACGTGTAGCTCATTCCTTTTTCGTGCGCGGTAGCTATCGCACGCGCCCTTAAGCATCATGCCAAAAAGAAGCGCGCAATCAAAAATTGATCACTACGCTAGGAAAATTAGAAAAATTGAAGAAAAACAAAGACCGTTACAATCGTCATCGGATGATGAAGGTAAGCAAAGTATACTTTATTCTTTGGTGATCTAGAAGTGAATAGTGAAAATATCAGTTTTGTAAATGCTCTGGGATTGACTGCGAGTCAATAACTTTGACATTGTTCAAAACTAAATTATAAAAGTTAAACTTTAATATTGCATCGGGATTGACTGCGAGTCTTTAACGATGACAAACAAGCACAGAAAATACGTACAATCTAAAACAGATGTAACGTTAACGTGCAAAATCAATTAAGAAATTTTATTCTTTAATATTGCATCGGGATTGACTGCGAGTCTTTAACGATGACAAACAAGCACAGAAAATACGTACAATCTAAAAACAGATGTAACGTTAACGTGCAAAATCAATTAAGAAATTTTATTCTTTAATATTGCATCGGGATTGACTGCGAGTCTTTAACGATGACAAACAAGCACAGAAAATACGTACAATCTAAAACAGATGTAACGTTAACGTGCAAAATCAATTAAGAAATTTTATTCTTTAATATTGCATCGGGATTGACTGCGAGTCTTTAACGATGACAAACAAGCACAGAAAATACGTACAATCTAAAACAGATGTAACGTTAACGTGCAAAATCAATTAAGAAATTTTATTCTTTAATATTGCATCGGGATTGACTGCGAGTCTTTAACGATGACAAACAAGCACAGAAAATACGTACAATCTAAAACAGATGTAACGTTAACGTGCAAAATCAATTAAGAAATTTTATTTCTTACACTACCCTCAGAATTGTTATCTTCACAACCTTAATTACAAATTGTAATTTTAGGTAGCGAAGATCCTGATGTGGTCCCAGGCAATGATAATGAAGCTATTATGGAGCCAGTACCCGTGCCAACCGACGTACCACAAGACGTGGAATCGGAATCTGGCGACATTCCTAACCAACACTATGCCCAGGCGGAACCCTGTCCCCCTGAGGCAACTACTGGTAGCATGGAACCTGAGTTAGACTGTTGGATCCTGATCTACTGTCGCCACTCGGTGAATCCACATCAGATTCGCCTGACTACGGCGATAACATTCACGATAATCTATCGCAGTTGTGGCTTCCTTTGCTAAGGAAAGGAATGCCTAAAGAAAACAAGGACAAGGTACTGAAAGAGTACCTTGTGCCAGACAATTGTAGGCTCCTTCAAGCACCCAAGTTGAATGCTGAAATCTCGGCGGCGGTACCGGACATGGTTCGCAACCGCGACAAGACACTTACAGCGTCTCAACAACAGCTAGTGCGGGAATCACCGCCATCAAGGCTCGAGTGAAATTAATCACACCTAGCTTGGATAAGGCATTCATAAATATCATCAACGAGTCCGAACGGGATAAATCACTGTTTGGCTCGTTCTTATCAGAAAAAAATAATTGAAAAGCAAGGCCTTTCCATAAAAAAGACCGCAAAGTTTCAAAATCGCCTCAACTTCCTAATACCCGCCAGTCCTACCCGGGAAACTGGAACCTGCCTCCTCGATACCCAGCGAACAGGGGGGGGGGGGCGGGGTGCATACAGGAGGCCGATGACGACGGCGGGGAATCGCTGTCCGTACATGATGTCAGCACAGCCGCCACAACGCCCGGCCTCGCAGGACAAACCTCGGGCTCCCGCTCAGCGTCACCGTTAACGCAGGTACATGCGGTTAGACTTACCCAATTTTATGACCGATGGCTAAAAATAACAATGTTGTTCTTGATTGGTTAAAAAATGGTTATCCATACACATTTACGACAATCAATAATACCTAAAACAACCTATCAAATACTGAGAAATCAGATATGATGAAAGCCGTTATGAAACTCAAATCTTTAGGGGCTATCTCAGAGTGCAATGTGACTAAAGATCAATTTATTTCTAAAATATTCCTCACACTAAAACCTAACGGCGATAAACGCTTTATATTAAACCTAAAAACCTTAAACAAGCTAATCAAAAGCGAACATTTTAAAAATGGAGGATTACCGAACAGCATGCAAATTGATACCACGCGATGGATACCTTGCTACCATCGACTTAAAAGATGCGTATTTCCTCTTAGGCATTAGGCATTCCGACCGTAAATATTTATCAATTTCAGCCCAATAATTCGCTAAGAACATATGGCTTTAATTGCATGCCGTTGGCGTTTGGCTTATCCGTTGCCCCACGGGTATTCACTAAGGTTATGAAGGAAGTCATAACTTACCTCAGACATCACGGTTTTCAGTCAGTTTGTTATTTAGATGACATTTTATGCATTGGAAATACTTACGAGAATGGTCATAATAACGTAAATGAAACTTTGAAACTACTCGAGTTTCTAGGGTTTGTTGTCAATTACGATAAAAGTATGTTAAAACCGCGACAATTCTGCAAGTACTTAGGATTTTGTTACGATACCAGGTATCTCAGTACCTATACAATTGCCAGCCGATAAGCGACGTAACATCATCGAATTAGTAACAAAATTCACTAAATTACAGCCATGTTCCATCCGCGAATTAGCTCGCTTTATCGGTATTCTAGTCGCCACTAGCCCAGCCCTTAAATACGCTTGGGTATACACTAAGATTTTAGAACGCCAGAAGTTTCTAGCGTTACTTAAGCATAATAATAATTACGAAGCTAAAATTAACCTACCTAATATTATATTAGAGGATCTGAACTGGTGGCTATCAAATGTTAATACCTACAGCACGCAACTTTATGCGACAGCCAAATTTTGACATCGAAATCTATACCGACGCGTCGATGTCAGGCTGAGGTTCTGTTTGCAACAACGCTCAAGTACATGGCAAATGGAAGTCTTCAGAAAATTATTGTCATATCAATTACTTAGAGCTGATGGCAGCCTTTCTAGGTTTGAAATCCTTCGCCAGTGATGCAACCAATAAATAAATAAAATAAACAATATTACTACGCATGGACAACACCACTGCGATCAGTTATGTAAATCGTATGGGGGTATTCAATACCCCCACTTAAACGACTTGGCTAGGTCCCTTTGGAAATGTTGTGAACAGCGGAACCTATAGGTCATATACCTATCATACGTAAATTCCAAAGAAAACCGGGCAGACGCCGCGTCTAGAGTAGTCAATCCGGATACTGAATGGTCACTTTCCGATGAAGCATTCCAAGACATTATAAAATATTTTGGTCAACCTGAAATAGACTTATTCGCGTCCCGCGATAATGCGAAGTGTACCACATTCATCTCATGGAAACAAGACCCTGACGCAGCATCCGTAGACGCATTTACGATGGACTGGCAGAGCCATTTCTTCTACGCTTTTCCACCATTTTCCCTGGTATTAAAATGCCTTAGAAAAATTATTGATGACAAATGCACATGGCTTACTAGTTTATCCCAACTGGCCATCACAGCCATGGTTCCCACTATTGCAAAGCCTTATAGTTTCCGACGTTGTTTATAAATTAAGACCCATAAAACCCAAGTACTCCACCGCCTGGAATCCCCAATTGGTTTTAAACCATGTCTCAACATGGTTCCCCTTCCCTAATAGTGAGTTCTAACACGAAAAAAAAAAAAAAAAACTGGTGATCCTACTTGCAATTTGTACAGCTCACAGGGTACAAACGCTGTCTTTAATTAAACTCGAGAACATACTTTTCTCTGATAGCGGCATAAAAATCGTCATAACAGACATCATAAAGACATCCGCACCCGGCAGAGACCAGCCAATATTGTTCTTGCCATACTTCAGGAAAAATACGCGTATATGTCCAGCTACGGTGCTCTCAGGTTATATTTCTATAACTAAAAACATAAGACCTGAGAGTACAAACAATCTGTTGTTGACGTACAAACGGCCACAAAAACCCGCTACCACGCAAACCATCAGTAGATGGATCAAACAAGTCTTGTCAGAAAGCGGCATTGATACCAGTGTATTCGCCGCGCACAGTACACGGCTCGCGTCAACCTCGGCCGCAAGCTTAGCCAGGAGTTAATATAGAAACCATTCGCAAAAGCGCAGGGTGGACTATTAGTTCATCTAATTCATTTGCTCGTTTTTATAATAGGTGCGTTATAAACGAAGGCGAATTTGCCAAATCTGTTTGCTTACGATTAGACATACAGACTGATTATTAATTCCTATTAACTATAGGTACCTATTATAAGATTATATTACACTACAGAAATGTTTATTTATGTTATGTTCATATGATCGATAAGATCTTTATGTTTAGCTCGTTGAAGTTAATTCGAAATAAGTAAATATAAATGTAACGTACCATTACGGAAACATAAGTATAACTATAAGGCTGATTTGTCTATAGGTAAATAAAACCATAATGTTTAAAACCTTATTGTTTTCCATTTCAAAACTTTCTGACTCTTAACATCTACATTGTTATAATCATATCTGAAAAATGAAGCAACGAGTTATAATATATGATCAAACGAACTTCCAAGTGAAGTTCGATCATTATTATGATGAGTTGCTTCATTTGAAGATAATATGATCACCCTCCCTCCCTGACGCTTGAAGATTCCCAGATATAGAGAAAGTTTTATATCATACTCATGACTCTAAAAAATGAGCTACACGTCAAAGTGTCAACCGAGGTGCAGTCAGACCGGAATTACGTCACCTAATAGTTTTAAAAAATCTTTAAAATATGTGCGAAGTTACCAAGTAAGTAGGGAAACTACATTGTTATAATCATATCTTCAAATGAAGCAACTCATCATAATAATGATCGAACTTCACTTGGAAGTTCGTTTGATCATATATTATCATTTCTTCAGTACCTAGTACTTCGATTCGATCGATTGAATTTTTTTTTAATCATGCTGTTTTGGGTATCAAATTTAATTAGCAAATTTAATTAGCACATAAGGCTTAATTAGCACATTTCAAGAATATAAATAATACTACCCCAAAAAAATAAAATAAAAAATAAGTTCAGAAACTAAAACCCGACTTCTGAAAAGGAGGAAATAAGAAAGTACCTACCCCTTGATGAGCCTGGTTGTCAGACTTTCGGGATTCTGACTACCCGTAACGACTGTCAAAGATCCACGAATGGCAGCCGGAACCAACGGCTTAACGTGCTTTCCGAGGCACGGAGGAGTCACGGTATGTAACGATGGTCACCCATCCACAGACCCACCACGGCAAGCGTAGCTTAACCTGATCTATCGACCTGTGCGGCTGTTATTATAGCTTATAATATGTTGTCATTGCACAGCGTTTGCTGTACTCTTAAGCCACAGCATATCTGACACAGTAAGATAAAATACTTCACTCTGTTTTTCCTAGAATAAAGCCTTATAAACACTGTGTAAACCTCATGAAAGTGAAGGCACACGATCCGAAGGTCACCCAACTCATTCCTTACTTGACTTACTGCCGAGAATGGTAAGTAGCTATCACGTACTATTTTTTTTCTTTTTTCTCCCTCTTATATAAGTCTGCAAATGGATTATGCAAACTGAATTCAAATGACGATAATGTTATAGGGTGATATTTGTCTCTTTTTGGTATTTTAACGGCTTATCTAAGTATACCTACATTTATTTTGATAGTCGTTATGGAGGAGACTTCGTTTTCACACGGGTGTTAAAGGCGAATATTGCTCGGTTCCTATAAACAAAAACGAATCGTTTTGCTTACCAAATGTTAGCATTTTTATTGCCAAACTGGGCATAATAAAAGATTCGAAAGTGCTTGGCTAGACTGGCAGCGCGGGCGCGGGGCGGGCGCAGCGCGACGAACTCAAACATAATTATGAACTTCCTTTGAGTGTCCATAGTGGGCACGTGGGCGCGATGAGCGGCGCGGACAATTCACGCCATAGCTGGTTCATACGAGTGGCCGCAGTGGGCGCGGGGCGCGGGGCGCGGGCGCGGGCTTCCCGCGCGGGGACTGGGGTTCTCAAACTAGTTCGAGCTTATTTCTAGTAAAAATAAGTATTCTTCATCCAAACACAGGACACGACAACACGCAGAACGCAGTCGCGCTCCAGTGCGGACAGGTGGCCCGCGCGCGTTCCCGCACCCGCGCCCGCCCCGCGCCCGCACTCCAGTCTGGCCAAGCCCTAAGATAATTTTACCTGTGATAGCTTGTTTTATGTGTCCTTTATGCAAACCTATGAGATCTTTGCTTCTTTATTGGTAAAGATAGAAGAGTCTTATAATGGTCCATAACTTATAGGATTCGGCCATAAGAAAGCTACACTCGAGGAACGAAAAGGTTAGCAATTTGTAAATAAATACATTAGTTTCACACATTGCACACATTTTCCATAATGTTGGCAATACTTAGTCGAAAATCTTAGTCTCATGCACGATGCCTTACATACTGGCCCAAAGTTGCTTGACCTTTTAATTTCACAACTGAACTATCCGCGTGAATCTAAGTGCTCATGCAGACGAGCGACACGCGTCAACGACAGAGGCAACTGCAACCGTCGACGAGTGTCGACGGCTGCCGTCGACAACGTGCTGCTTGTGTATTTGAGTACGGTGCTCAAATACACGAGCGGAATGTAGTTGACAGCCACCGTCGACACTCGTCGACGGTTGCATTTGCCTCTGTCGTGGACGCGTGTCACTCGTGTGTATGAGCACTAATGACGACAGTCCGATTCACCTAGCTGCCAAGTACAGATTGGTGAAACGTAACATGAAATGTAACACACGTTGAATCAAGTTCACCTAGTGAGCTACATTTCATGTTGCATTACTATTTGGACGGCTCATTTGTGTTACATTTCACCAATCTGTACTGTAATAATGATTATGTCAAAATCCGTAACGGCTTTTCCAACTGCTTTGACAGTTATTTTAAATAAGTAATACCCTTCAGATTTTCCGTCCGAATTACTCTGACTGCGAAAGCTATTTTAAATATTCCCAACTTTGGCAACGAATTGAAACACCTGAACCGGTAAAGTTGTCGAATGTAAAGTAGGTACTTATTGAGCTCACACAGCTGTAACCGACACGTATGAATTAGTAGGTCATTATTGACTCGTGTGAGTTCGTTACGTCATAATAACATGTTAGGAATGAACTTAGAACCAGGGACTTGAAACGTTACTCAAAATAACGTTACGCGTAGTTCCGGTACCGATAATCCGTTCCACCAGGATCGTAACAATATTAATTCCTTGGCTATAACGTTACTGACAAACGGAACGAAATTTTAAACTGTTCACTAACAATATTATCACTCTATCGTTCTTAGTATAACGATATAATAACGTAAAAATACATTTCGATACTCTCGAACGAATACAGGCAGCGGTGGCTTGTGCCGAGGCGACTGGGCGGCGACGGAGTGGTGGTCAGCGGGAAGAATAACGTTATAAAATAATCTGTAACGTTATTACAAGCGGATAAGCTTAATGTTACTGTTACCTATAACGTTACATAAATTATTGTTCTACGAAAATGATATTTTATATCGTTTTCTTTTTTGTAAAGTTATTGATATTTTTAGGTTTTAGTATCGTTACAAATTTTGGAACGTTATACGATAACATTAGTGGTAACGGAACGAAATTCATTTCGTTTTTCGTGTATCAGAAAGGTGTATATTATAAGGGTATAAGTACAAAACATCGGTATCTGCGCGAAAAAATTTATGGGATATTTTTCCTCGATAAAAATATCATGAGATAAAATAAGTCTTAGTACTTATATTGGTTGCCATGGAAACCGTATCGTTATTGATGTAGGAAAACCAGCTGGTACGTTTTGTTTTTATTATTTGGCAAATGTAGAAATGATAACATACTAGCTGCGCCCTGCGGTTTCAACCGCATAAGTTTCGATCCCGTGGGAATATCGGGATAAAAGTCAGCTACCTCCATACCAAATTTTATCAAAATTGGTGCAGCCGTTTGAGCGTGAAGAAGTAACAAACATATAAACGCATACACTCACGAACTTTCGCCTTTATAATATTAGTGTGATAATGTGATGTGATTCTGTATTTTTAACCGACTTCAAAAAAGGAGGAGGTTTCTCAATTCGACCGTATATATGTTTTTTTTTTTTAAAGCTTTAATTGTTTTGACGGTTTGTTACTCGAGCTTACAACGTCTTAGCGTTAATTCAATAAGCATTCACATTAACCCACTTATCGTTTGATGTCGGTAGATATTGTGATTAAAAACTTTCATTAATAAAAAGTTCTGAATTGTATAGATAACTGAAATTGGGACTGGCCAGCCAGTCTAATAAAAGACGATTTCTGATGGAATGAAATTAAACTAAGCAGATCAATTTCACCAAGAACCAAGTATTTATAAACCCAACTACAACTTGCAATGCAACTAATTTTACAGAAATTCGCCTAAATTAATGCTCGCCTTTGTAGACAAAGGACTGTCAAAGCTAGCAATGGAGCGATGAACGTGAATAGTCAATCACAGCATGGAAGCCACCCAGAGGACAAAGTAATACAGTAGGTCGACCCCATACAAAGGACGAAAACTGATGCACGTACACATAAACACGTAGGTACGGTGATATTAAAACAAATGCCAGTCGCGCGCTTTCACTCGTAATACTCGCCGGTTGTTTCAAGCGGTTGGTTAACGTAACATGCGTACGTCAAATAATAACGATTAAGTACTCGTTATTATTTGACGTACGACAAGGCCATAATTTTGTAATTGTAAGTTGAAACAACGATTTTTTTTGTTTTGACTATAGTTAGCGCCGTTTTGGCGTTGACGCGTGCGTCAAGTTGACGTGAAACAACCAGCCCTAAGTCAATCAATCTTCCTAACCTTCTCCCGACTATGTTCGGGTCGGCTTCCCGTCTAACCGGTTGAAGCTGAATCCAAGTATTTTACATGGAGTGACTGCCTATCTGACCTCTACAACCCGTCTCCACAGTTACTAGGTAACACGATACCCCTTAGTAAGACTGGGTGTCCGACTTTTAAACTTCTGTCTACCCGTAACGACTGTCAAAGTTTTACGAATGACAGCCGGGACCAGTGGCTTAACGTGCTTGCCGAGGCTCAGAAGGGTAGGAAAGTAGGTAGGGTAGGTAAGGTAGGATATGTAATGGATGGTCACCCATCCACGAACCGACCGCGGCAAGCGTAGCTTATCCTTCGATCGAACCGTGCAGCTGATTATTAGCCATGAGCGTGTCTGTCCGAGCATGCGTTTTCAATCGTTATACTGAGCCGACCTTCTGATGTATCCTGTGTCTGTAGGTAAGTTGACTGTAAGGCACGGACACGAAGTCAGCGATTGCGGGGCGGCGGCGGCGGCACGGGTAGCGGCGCGGCGACGCAGACCCGCGGTGCAATTGCGTAACGCATTATCAATCGGAATCGGTTTCATTTTGACAGTTCAACAACATTCATTGCGTTATTTACGTGTGGAGCAGACAAATTTTTCGAACTTATGAAGCAATGGATTAGCAATTTGCTTCAAAATGATTCAGATTCCAATTGATAGTGTGTTACGCAACTAGGGTGCCGGTCTCGAAGCCGGCGTATGTTGTAGTATGAGAAATTAGTGTCATTTTTCGCGAACGAAATGTCTAAATAGCGACGACAACATCTTTTTGATACAACATTTTGAAACGTCAGTCGTTAAAAAGCAAAAAATAAAATGCACAACACTACATCAATGAAGACGCGCGGGCACCGCTAGACATACGCTCCGCTCGCTCGTACGCACCGCCGCTGCTGCCTTCGAGGCCAGTTCCATAAAAATCTATGCATTGAAAGCGGCCACTTCGCCGCGCCCGCTGACTTCGTGTCCGCAGCTTAATAGGAAAACACAGACATTGTGCCAGCGACGGACTGCGATTGAGCTTGACAAACAATGTGCAAATGTTGGTGTAGGATGTGGGTAGAGGTAAAGCTAGTACATTGCATGCAATTACATTAGGTACCTTCTCAGATCTTACTGTAAAGTTTGTTGAGGTTTCCCTTCAGAAGAACTAAACGGAAACCTCATCAAACTACAAAGTAAAGTAACTTTAATAAGGGGTTATGACAGTCGGAGAAATATATTATAATTTTGTTAACTATTGAAAAAAAAATACCTACAACATAAATGATAGTTTAATCAGTACTTTTACAGGAGGTAGTAAAAAGAAAAAGACTATCCTAGTTTTCCGATAACTTTTAAAAGAAAATCCATTAGACGTTCTATCGCAATCTATCCAACTAGAAAGGTGTAACCTACTAGCATACATGTTTAGATACCGTCACATCTCACACAGCCCTAGGGAACAAAACTCGGCGACTGGTCTCAAAATAAGATCCCACTTTTACGAACTTGTATCCCTGTAAGCCCCTTTTACGGAAACCCGTAACCCTCCAACCGCAGGTGTGATGTTAAAACTGAGAACAAATTTTAAATTTAAAACTGGCACTCGTTTTAAAGGCTGTGCCACATAAAACGTGGGCTATCATAGCGGCGCGGCGGTCGCCAAGCGATGTGTTGCAAAAGTGTAAAGTTGTAGCAGATCAGAACGAACACTGGCGAGCGGACTCATATTCGTCGGTTCGTGGTCATCATCTGCCTAGCCTTTTCCCAACTATGTTGGGGTCGGCTTCCAGTCTAACCAGATGCAGCTGAGTACCAGTATTTAACATGGAGCAACTGCGGCAAGCGTAGCTTAACTTGATAGATCGACCTGTGCGGCTGTTATTATTTAGCCACGGACTAATAGAGAAATATCGATTTTAGCCACAAGCCCCTCTTAGCCGCCTCGTGGAAAGATCCGACTGCCAAAGATCCACGAAAGACAGCCGGGACCAACGGCTTAACGTACTTTTCGAGGCACGGAGGGGTCTTGATATGTAAAGATGGTAGGACCCATCCACGGACCAACAGCGGCAAGCTTAACTTAACCTGATCGATCAACCCGTGCGACTGTTATTACTTAGCCACAAGTCCCATTTAAACAAGCATTTTAACATCTTATATGATATTGGTATAACACCCACGACCGCCTCGCTTCCGACTCTCATTCGATGTGCCGTATAACTGGGTGTTGAGTAAACTGATTTTATTTAAAATGGGTACCTACGGATTATTTAAAATATGGATTATACGATGAGTCCGGTTTGGACGGGTTATGCATTAAATTAATTAATTTAAATTTTTGTGGTTTTGTTTGTGGAATATCTGTTATGCCGCATGAATTGTTTCTTGACAATTCAAAAGTGCCTGTAAATGGTTTAATTGAAATAAATGCTCTGAGTTTGAGTTGAGTTTGAGTTTGGGCAAAAGACATTTTGAAAGCAGCGTGTTTTCTCTATTTAGATCGTTATTTTAATGTTTCGCAAAATTAGCGCACTTAAAAAAAAATCTTATAATTTTTACAACAATCTCCTTAATATTCCAGAGGTTTACTTTGGGCCAATCAGAATTATATTGTTATAAAAAGGTCCCCCAAACCCTTAGGAGTTTCTAGGTCAACTAGAACACCTAGGTTCTTCGGAATTAGGTAACCTTCTATTCGGGTCACGTCACTGGCTTGTCCACTTATTATATTATGTAACAACTTCATAGTTCACTTTCTTTTTTTTTCTATTCAAATGTTTGGGTCTCACATAAAGGATTTTTTTACATCTCTACTACTTAATATAATAAAAAGGTAAAAGGGGATTGAAGAATTTAATATGGAGCCTAACATACCTACCTATCCGCCATTTTGTTTTCGTTTTTCAAAAGGGCTGCCACGCTTGAAACCTATATAAATCGGATAGCAAACCGAAATCATAATTTTCTTTATAGGGGGTTTGGTCCTATTATACTTAAACTTCTACGAAAAAACCGGCCAAGTGCGTGTCGGGCCACGCACAGTGTAGGGTTCCGTAGTAGCTCGTTATCACAATGTAGTGTACGAATCTGTTGTTCTTTATTCTCAATAAAAAAACAATTAAAATTTCATATTTTGTTTTTCAATACAAGTACCACCAACCCATTATAAACAAGCAACTACTTCATCTTAGTCACTTTAAAGGATTAATGCTAAGGATTTTGTATTTGGTACAAAATTATCCAACACCCAAGTTCAACGACTATTACTGCTAAACTCATAAAGTTATCTTAACCGCTATAGTTTTCCTTTAAAGTTCATGAAATGCACTATCATCGTGATTTTTTCCAGATTTTTCAAGCCAGCAGTTTAGGTTTTAGAGGAGGGGAACAAAAATTTGCACTTTTAAGTTTAAAATTTCGTAAATGGAGCATTAAATCGAAAAATAATTTTAGCAACCCCCAAGTCATTTTAGAAGACCTATTCAACGATACCCAATGGGGTAGACGACGAAAAAAATATTCATCCCCACTTCACATGTAGGGGAGCTAAGTACTCTGCCCACTGTCAATTAAGTTAGTTAGTTAATAATTCAACGAAACTAAGAAAATTGTATGGTTTCAGTGCTCCCTGCCAGTTACAACATTAACTTAAATGAGGTTAAAACAAAAACCCAATGCAGTTTTCTTGTGAAAACTCTCAGTTCCTTTAATTAATCTACAATGAACAATCTGTCTCATTCATTTAAACTACTTTACAAAGGATTAAAATAAGTACAAGTTCAGTTAAGTCTTGTGTAGCCTTTTGTCTTGTGTTTTTTTTCTTTTGTAGAGTCGCTCTATCCACCGCTCTACATTGCCACAGATATCTTTGTAAGACAATCTACATAATTCTACTCTATTTCAGGGATGTCGGGCACATTTTATAACAGTTTTAAGAGCTCTCCTACACTTTGGGCGCAGGATAAATATTGTAGAGGTCCCCCTTTAGAGAGGTGAAATAATTTATATTTTAAAAGTATTTGGGTACTTTTTCAGGTAGAGTACAGTAATAGCATGTCTGGTCTACTTTGTCTCTTATGCGGTGAATTCACGCAAAGCTTGTACAGTTTGACCGTTGGATATAGCAAAACTTTTTTTATACACGAGTTTGAGACCGTGTTATGGCAATTCTTTCTCTAGATAGCAAAAATGTTATTAAAAATTGCCAAAACATAATTTAATTAAAGTTAAAAAAAATATTGACAATGTTATACAGTATTATTCGAAGTAATGTATTCGTCTTTATACATACATATGTTGGCAGGCCGCAGCATCTTTAAAGTCAAGATATACCGCCCCTCCCTGAAGATGAATACGTAATCTGACTAATATACAGCCTCTTGTCAGACAGTGTACCTGTAGTAGGAAAGTCCATTCATAGATACATTTTGGAGTAGCGGTAAACCACAGAGCAGCGTCTTACAACGGCAGTACTTGTAAAATTCATATCACACTAATATTATAAAGGCGAAAGTTTGTGAGTGTGTGTGTGTGTGTTTATATGTTTGTTACTTCTTCACGCTCAAACGGCTGGACCAATTTTGATAAAATTTTGTATGGAGGTAGCTGACACCCTGGATTAACATATAGGCTACTTTTTATTCCGATATTCTTACGGGATCGAAACTTATGCGGGTGAAACCGCGGGGCGCAGTTAGTCATTACATAATAATATCATGCTTATATTCCCCGAAGGGTTACTTGGAGCACATTTAAAGTCATGTGTGAATCGAATCCAGGACATCAGACTTTGCAGCAGTCACCACTTGACCAACGAGGCTGTCCGTAAAATTCTTGGCGACGAAAGAGGAATCGGAAAGGAAACTTCTGTCAGGGACCGCCTTCAAAGCCATCATTTTTAACCGACTTCAAAAAAGAGGAGGGTCTCAATTCGGCTGCATATTTTTTTTGTATTTGTGTTACACAATATCTCCATCAATTGTGGATCGATTTCGAAAATTCTGAGATTTTCTCCCAAATTGTTTTTTTTTTTTGTTTGTTTTTTATATACACACATCAAAAGTGTCTAGGGATCAAGCATTTTTATGCGGATTTCTTGAGATTGAGATGTGGCTTTGTAATAAATTTATGATTTTATAAATTTATATGGATCCTTTTTGGTGCATTTCATAATTTGAATCAGGAACTGTGAATCAAATTCGAGTAAAAGATGAAAATCAGCTGTCAATATTTTCCCTATAAAAACATACAACGCATTGAAGACATTATTAGTGCTACTGTTTCCCTACTACTGATTAAAACCAACGTTATTATGGAGCGGCGACGTCATTTAAGCAGGGAAGAAATGCTCAGAGCCGTGGGAATGATAGAAGCTGGTTCCCGGCAACGTACTGTGGCTTTAACTCTGAATACAAGTCAGAGTGTTATCAGTCGACTTTGGACACGTTACCGAAGCACTGGTACCGTGGCTGAGCGCCATGGAGGACGGTATCGCTGCACCACACGGAGACAAGACCGATACATTCAAATCTTAACTCGAAGAGCTCCAACAATAACCGCCATGATGTTAGCCGTGAGGCTTCATCACTCTTCAGGGAACTTAATTAGCGACCAAACAGTCAGAAACCGCTTGCATGAAGTGAACCTTCATTCCCGAAGACCGCTACGGGTACCACCTATAGCAATGCACAATCGTAGGATTCGATATCAATGGGCTCTTGAACACAGAAATTGGGCAGAAGAACAATGGCGTTTCGTGTGCTTTTCTGATGAGTCTCGTTTTGGTATGAGACCGGATACAAGACGTATATGACACTGGAGAACCCCTGGACGCCAACAGCGATTAAAATCCTGCCAGGAAGTCCATCCTTATAGTGGTGGAACCATCATGGTATGGGCGGGTATTTGGATCGGCGGAAGAACTGAGTTGATTTGGATCAGAGGCAACCTCAACGCTCAAATTTATGCTGAGACGATTGTATCAGACGTCATCGTTCCTCTACAAGTGCAAATCGGTCCCTTATTTCAGTTAATGCATGATAATGCACGACCGCACACCGCAAGAGTTGTAAGACAGACTCTCGCCGCAGCTAACATCAATGTCCTGCCCTGGCCTGCTCAGTCGCCAGACTTGAACCCGATTGAGCATGCATGGGATATGCTACAGAGAAGAGCTCTGCCGAATATGGAGGGTATCCAGTCGCAAGAAGACCTTTTTTTGTTGTTGCAACGAACATGGGCGGCCATTCCACAGCGTGATTTGGATGAACTCATTTTGAGTATGCCAAACCGATGTTCTTGTGTTGTTAGTGTTCGCGGTAGAAACACGGATTATTAATTGTTTAAGTTACCCAATAAAATTTTAAAGAAAACTGTTATTTCAGTCTTTTTTTCGAACTTTTGTGTTAGTGGTTCAAATGTCAAAAATCCCTTTATTAGGAAAATGGCAAATTTCTTTATTAATGCAAAGGTGACTTGGTTTATCGTTACTGTGACAAACGAAAACACTTTATTTGATGAATCCTTAAAGAAAATTTTAATTAATATCAATCAGGAGAAAAGTTATTGCAAAAATATATGTTGATCCCTAGACACTTTTGATGTGTGTATATATATAGGTTTTCGATTCCCGGGTCGGGCAAAGGGTTAATGGGTCTGGTTTCCCATATATATAGCAGTAGATCCATATATATATAGCAATAGGCTCGCCCCCTATTACATGGGACTTAAACATAACTGGTGAACCATAGGTGAACTATAGGTTTACCCTTTGCGGAATATAGGCGTGATGTTATGTATGTTTATTAGCTGCACCCCGCGGTTTCATCCGCATATGTCTCGATCCCGTGGGAATATCAGGTTATAAACTATCTGTGTGCCAAATTTCATCCAAATCCGTTTAGTAGTTTATGCGTGAAAGATTAACAAACATCCATCCATCCATACTCACAAACTTTCGCGTTTATAATATTATTAGAATATCTAGGTACGATTTTCTTACTGTTTCTATGGAACTCGAAAATTCCTTACGTTTCCTACGAAATCTTAAAGGTCAACACATCAGCCTAGTTTTATGTTCAACGAACATATTACAGCCAACCAAAGCCAAATTAATGGAATGGCCGATAACTTGGGAAGCCAGCGCCCCTTATACCTAAACTAGTTTCTGCCTGCGGCTTCATCCGCGATATTCATTCATAACCTAAACCATATATAATGTTAATGGTTGTATATCTCTGAACGGACAGCGAACTGCGACTATCCCTGATAACAACTATTGTTCTACATAATTAGACCGTTCAATCTGTCTAGAAATTATTTTTATTGGATGTAATTAGTTTTCGGGTACCAAAACGCCCATCCTCCTTTCTTGTTCCCCGACCCATCCCGTCGCATCACATCGCCTACCCGCGCTTTCACATCAATTTTTGTTTAGTACTATTGCTGCCTTTTCTTGGCTTCTAAGGATCCTAGCGTGATGTTAAACAGTCTATATCCTTCCTAAAGAATTGGGCTATCAAGTGCAAAAATATTTTTTTACATCCGACTCGTAGTTTCGGAGATTAGCGCGCTCAAACAAACAAACAAACGAACTTTTCAGCTTTTTTATTAGTATAGTAAGTTTATAGATATAGATGGATAAAGTACGGGTGGTTTTAGGGTTCCGTATCCAAAGGGTAAAAACGGGACCCTAAGGCTCCACTGTCCGTCTGTCACCAGGCTG
The DNA here is from genome assembly GCA_951800025.1 of Oligia strigilis. Taxonomy (NCBI): domain Eukaryota; kingdom Metazoa; phylum Arthropoda; class Insecta; order Lepidoptera; family Noctuidae; genus Oligia; species Oligia strigilis. Next base: position 4,073,185 of record OX637551.1, read on the forward strand.
TATCTCATGAACCGTGATAGCTAGACTGTTGAAATTTTCACAGATGTATTTCTGTTGCCGCTATAACAACAAATACTAAAAACAGAATAAAATAAATATTTAAGGGGGCTCCCATACAACAAACGTGTTTTTTTTTCGGCGTTTTTGCCTAGTGGTACGGAACCATTCGTGTGCGAGTTTGACTCGTACTTGGCCAGTTTTTTTCATACTAAACCCCGATATCAGATGTCCTTCCAAATGATATATTTTCTCCGGTTTGGCGGTTTTTGTAAAGGAGTAATTTCGTATATTTTTTGCTGATTTCGGGAAGCCGTGGTGGCAAAGGTCAACCTTATTATGTGTTGCTCAAGTATTGGATTTCCTGTTTCTTCGATATGGTCGGCAAAGTTTGTAAGAAATTCACATTATTAAATGCCGAATATTTTACTTGCTGTTGAATTTGGCAGGTTTTCAAGGATGACGCATGACTGCCTTGTTGGTCTAGTGGTTGCAAATGCTACTGCTGGAGGTCCTGGGTTCGGTTCCCAGGTCGGTTAAAGTGTTACTGGATTTTTTCATCAGAAATTTCTCAGTAGCAGCTCGGAGTTTGGATTTATGCTTCATGCTCACCAGTTCATTTAGCAGTTTCTTTGGGAACTACTGAGAATTTTTTTATCAGTAGGTAGTGCCTTTGCAAAAGCTAAAGGAACTACTGAGACCTGGGGGCCTAAAAATACACTTTGGCAGAATTATAAAAGGAAAAAAATAAATTATGCCTATATGTTAATCCAGGGTGTCAGCTACCTCCATACAAAATGTTACCAAAATTGGTCCAGCCGTTTGACCGTGAAGAAGTAACAAACATATAAACACACAGACTCACAAACTTTCGCCTTTATAATATTAGTGTGATAGTTTAGTCACTATAGCTAGTCAAATATTGGCAAAACCCTTACCCCCTTACTAATAAACGTTGTATAGCGTCTGTATAGTTACACAACGCTTTGTCTTCTTCTTTCGAAAGTCAACTTACTGATAACAGAATGAGAAATCGGTGTGTAAACTATTCATCTGATACGAGAATACGTTTATTAGTAAAGGTATCCCCCTTACTAATAAACGTATTCTCGTATCAGACGTTATATTCTAAAACAACTAACTCACTAGTTCACTAACCTTTTTTTTTTTTAATGTGGGAAGTCAAATGACCCCTTCCGCTCTGGGTGGTGCGGAAGGGAGTGTCAGACTCTTACTGACTAAAACCCACCAGTGTTCCTTCCTTAGCCCTTTATGTTTCGGGGCAGCGGTAACCCTTTCGGACAATTCCGCTGAGCTCACTACCCTCTAGTACTCTTTAACACAAATAGTAGCTGCCATGAAAAGTCTCTAAGATTACACGGAGAGGTTGTTTACCTCGGAGTATAAAGAGAGTAACCGTGAGTGTAACATGTCTGCATCTTTAATGACGTTCTCTCAGGAACTTTCTAAAGAACTGAAGAATATAGGAAACGACATATATGGGTCTAGCTTCTGCCCGCGACTTCGTCCGCGTGAAATTTCTTGCTCCCACCCCATCGCATCGCATCGGCTGCACTAACGTTATTTCTGCCTTTTCTTAGGATCCTAGCGTGATGTTAAATATATCCTGTAGCCTTCCAACAACAAGAACAACAACTACAACAACATTTTTTTCAATTCTGACTTTATAGTTTTAGAGATTAGCGGGTTCAAAAAACCAATCACTTCAGCTTTTATTAGTATAAAATAGATTAGATGACGTTTTTCTGAGCGGTAACAATATACGTATGTTGTACTTAGTTATAAGAATGACACAGTAGCGACCCTAGGGCCGTGCTAGCGGTGCGACGGCACCGGGCGTCGTCATGGGAGAGGCACTGAAATCAACCGAAATGCGATCACCACTGGTAGTCGCATTTCGGTTGATTTTAGCGCCACGACGATTGGCTTTATACGATAGTAAGTTACTAAGCCGATCGTCCACAAGCAAGCAAAAGCAAACATGCAAGCGACTGCATAATTTTGCATATATTATAGAAACATGGTACATAGAGGGGCGCCACGTTAAGAGTGGGCCCAATGACAGGATAAAATCTGATTTCACCCGCGCGTCTCCCAACCCCCGCATTAGTGCAAATAACAACCGCGGGTGGCATGACGACGCGCGCAACGAAACTCTGTACACTAAACTTCAAGTGCAGTGCGTTTGCGTAGTATATGCAGGATATTCAGATAAAAATTGGCCAAGTGCGTGTCGGACCACGCACAATGAAGAGTTCCGTAGTTGAAATGAATTTACCCAAGAACAAACTTAACATTATAGTTGAAAATCATGTTCTCCCATACATGTAAGTTGGTCGACTATTATTCGTAAACTTGTAAAGCCTACTTAGCTGTGATGTGAGTGTGTGTGAGTTTTCCTTTTAATTTCGTTATTATATACTACTACCATGAATTTTTTCACATATCCAAAGACAACCATTTAGATGGCAGGGGGGAACCCATGTCAGCTAAATGGTGGTTTTTGACTCTAACTAAAATTAAAACGGATCCCTGAATCGCAAAATTGTTTCCACAAACCCGCAATATTTTTGAAAGACCTATACGATGATACCCCACACCACGGGGTAGACTAGAAAAAAAAACATCCCCACTTTACGTGTAGAGAACGTACCATTTTTTTTTTTTTTATTTTATTTTACCACTTTCTCGGCGTGATTAATATATATGTCGTATCGGATAGATTTGATTGGTAAACGAAAAATCATGTGATCGGAAATGCAAGCGAGCGACTGGTGGAGAGACCGAGTGTTGCGACAGTCGACAGTCGAGCTCGGACATACTAGGCAAACGCTCAATACCAACGCACGTGTGCGTTTCGGTTGTTAATCGCTAGTTTATTAAAGTTACTTCAAATTCAAATAATCTTTTCGTTCGAGTACCCACTGCAGTGCCCACACCTATCTAAACTATGTTGGATCGTGAAGAAGACCCGATGTATCGCATCTCGGCCATCCAGTAATGCGACATAAATAATATCCATGCCAAATTATCGCTATCTAGTACTAAGAGTCTCTGAGCTAAGCTGCGGACGGACAGACGGACAGGGCGAAACTATAAGGGTTCCTTGTTGACTACGGAACCCTGAAAACAAAGACTTTTTTTTTATTCTATTTTTACATTTCTTTGGACAAAATAGTAATATGCGCTACGCTCTCGGTTTCACAAAATCATCAATTCGCAAAATGTACTTTTATTATGACTGTACCTTTATTGTGTTATACTATGTGTGCAGGGATAAGAATGTCTTTACTTGTGTAATATATACAATGCAATCCTATTTTGTGTTTGTATGTTGAGAAATAAAAGTTCTGTATACTCCATTCCACCATAAAAAATTAGAAGTGATAAAATAGGTGATAAAAATCCAAAAGGTATAAAAGCAAATCAAACACAATGATAAGAAATATCTTATAATCTTCACAATAATTGTTTTTGAATTTATTTTTCGTCGGGTCCTTTATTCAGTGTCGATTCAATGGATGAAAAAGTCAATCTGCTGATAGACAATCAGCTATACGATGTTCACCCTCAATTCATGCAGTAAAAAATCAAGCATCTGCGACGATATTAGAAGCATCATGCATAAGAAAGCTGAAACTAGAACAAAATTTAAGTATCGGCCCTCTTCGTTAAACCGTCCTTGTGGATGCTCGCAATCGCTGCAATAACAATAATACCCACCGGTAGAGATTCCCAACGCCGCCATAACCACACATCACTTGAAAACGGAGATCTAGGTAAAGTCTAGAAATTTCATAAATCCATGGAAATTAAAATCACGCCAAGAATCGATTCTTAGATACATATTATTGATTTACTGAATCAACACTTCTCATCTTCACCTGTACTGTAATGGGACCTTAAAAGCAGCTACAGTAAACTATCTTTCAAATGTTCCAACTCCGGACCATCCCCCATGTATTTTTAGTAAATTTTCTGATTGTGATGTTAAGAATCACGTCTAATGCAGTTAGTAGTGACTATGTCAGTTGGAAAATGATGCTGGGATGTCCTCGACGAAATCCTTCCTATTCTATGCTATATCCTAAACTACTCTATATCCTATGGTGTCTTTCCTTCCGATGTGGAAAGAGCCAAAAATCACTCCTTTACCAAAAAAATCTAATCTTGCTTCCTTTTCAGAATACCGACCTACTTCCATCTTGCCTTTCCTCTCCAAAGTCCTTGAACACCTTGTTCACAATCAGCTTAGTGCATTTCTTTGCAAGAATAGTCTGCTGAATATTTTCCAATCCGGATTTCATCCTGATCACAGCACCGCTACTGTACCCTAGTGAACGTTACTAATGACATACGCTTAGGCATGGGGAGGAAATCTGACGATTCTTTGCTTATTGGATTTAAGCAATGCGTTCAATATCGTCAATTTCGATATCCTGCTTGGTATGCTTGGCATGCTTCGCTCGCTTCGTAGTTACCTGTATGGCCGCCGGCAACGTATATGCATAGAACAGTCGTGTTCTGCTTGTTGTTATACTTCTGCCGGTGTACCTCAGGTCGGGTTTAAAATTGTTTTTGTCCTCAATGGTACTACCGATAGAACCATCAACAAACTCGATCACTCGATTAATATCCTTTTCCGGGAACTGATACCTAAAACAAGCGAGTTTTTGGAACAATCTTATATTCTTTGTTGTAATACCTCACTCGACTAGTTGTAAAAAAGTAACAAACAAAGAAAGAGACGGGTCGAGAGGGAGGGATATTGTAATTTTTTCGTATTTCTAATTTTAGTGAGGAAGCGTGGACAACACTCACATATTATCAAAAATAAATTCTAGCTAAATTATATAATTTCGCACGAAAACAATAAACGATCATATCGAAGCGGTCAAATTATCTGTTTATTTTGCGTATACCTACTATACGCATAAGTACCTTGATATAAATACAAACCTTCGACTTCGGCAATTAGCAATCATTTTAGTCTTCAAGTGTTTAAGTTCTCGCTTTTTCATTGTATTTTTTTGTTTCCCATTTATTATTCAACAAAATGTCGATAATAATAATGGTTGCTAGGCGCGGAGAAAATTGTCATAGACTTCCCGTCTCAACAGAGCGAGGGGTACTGACTGGTGAAACAAACTGATGCCTCAAGCTCGTGTCACGCGAGACGGAAGACAGCGTATCTCGCGGATTAAAAATGTAGTAAGCGCCAAATGCTTTTTATTCGATTATCTTTTAAAATAGACATTATTTTAAAAAATCGCTTGGGTCATCGCTCGGTTATAATGAGTGTTATTATTTGTCTAATTTGTGGTTCAGTAATATGCACCAAAATAGAATGCAAACCAAATTAGTTGAAAATTAGAGGTAACTTTGTGATGGTTTTCTATCGAGAAAATTTTATCGTATCATGTTTTCGTCTGGGTCGACCCTCACATTTACAATGAAGTTTCCTGCCATATACTTTTTTTCCAATTAGAACATGATTTACTACTGTTTAAATCTAATCTAAGATTGTAGATTTTCCTTTGGGCCTGCCCTTAAGATTTTGCACCACCTAAAAAAAATTCTAGGGCCGCCGCTGACATTTGACTATTTGTACACCATAATATTATGTTGTGGTAGACTGTATAAAACTTTAAAAATATTAACACCATGCTATGTAAAACTACATTCTTACAAATGAATAAATTCTAATTCTAAAACAAAATCTAAAACGTTAAAAATAATTAAACCTGCTTACAAAATGGCACAACTAATATGACTTTAAAATAGTATTCACACTCTTCTAACTTTTCAAGGAACTTCGCGATTTTACCTAACTTCATCGCATTACTTCGGCAATTTCCGCCAGCCTTCGGATCCCATCGCGTTTGTTCGCATTTACATTTCACGACTGATTTACATCGGAACTCATTCCCATTCCATCGGAAGCCATTACATTACGTATGTTGACAATTTCCATGTTTATTATGGGATCCATTGCTATGTATTGGCGTATTATGTTGCTGTTCATGTATTTGAGACATGTTTGGATCGTTGTTTCTATGTTTCATGCGTGATACAAGATTGTTAGACATAGGTAATAAGATTAGATTTGAAGATCGTTAGATTGCATATGGTAATAGGTACCTCCCATGGTCTCCACGAGATTGGCTCAAACTACACAGATCAAAAGGGTCCATGGATCAGACACATCATCTGCCTAGCCTTTTCCCAACTATGATGGGGTCGGTTTAATTCTAGTCTAACCGGATGCAACTGAATACCAGTATTTTACATGGAGCGACTGCCTAGCTGACCTCCACAACCCAGTTACTGGGTAATACGATACCCCTTGGTAAGACTGGTTGTCAGACTTTCGGGCTTCTGACTGCCCGTAACGACTGTCAAAGATCCACGAATGACCGCCGCGACCAACGGCTTAACATGCTTATTTAGCCACGAGCCGTCTTGTGCTAATTACTAAAAATAGGTTTTGACGTGACAACGTCTTAAATTAGGTTGCGGCTGGGAGTCACTTATGAAAAAGTGTAACGCTCGGTAACGTTACGTTCTTATTTTCATTTAATTCCTTGTTCCTATTGTGCAATTTAATTATATTCATATCAATAAATATTCTACCGAGAAAAAGACGTTGTCACGTAAAATTTTCGCCCGTAAAACCGACTTTACAGGCAACCATTTTTTTTTAATTATAATTATTTTTTAAATACAATAGTTTTTTAATTTGGGTCAGTAGAACAAGTTTCAAGTCATATTCTTATATAATCCTGCAACGTGTTTGAGGCCAAATCAGTAAAATTTCTGCCATAGTGTCGTGATTTCATTGATTTAATTTAAAAAAATTATATATCCACTGTGGCAACACTATCAACAAACTTTTAAAATGTATTTCCACTATGACAACTAAATGTATTATTCTACTTGGGCAACACTTAGAAATAAGTTATGATATTCGTTATTTCTGGGTGGGGCAAATGTCGTTTTAAATGGTAAAATGTAGTGCAAAGTCAGTCGTTGTTGGATTGTGAAAAGGTACAGTTGTGCGATTAAAAAGTATTAGCAAGAAAACGGTCTATTTCTTTATAATAGGTACCTACTTCTGAGTGGAATCAATACAAAAGACCGTTATTATGGAGAGTAGACGTCATTTGGACCGAGAAGACATGATCAGACCAGTAGGAATGTTAGAAGCTGAGCTGGTTCTCGGCAGATCGTTTGGAGTTCATGAGCAAAATGCTTCCTATTGTCATATTTTAAAAATGTAAACCTAGATATTAATGTAGACTATAAGGAAATAAATAGCACTGTTTTTGGCAAATAAATAAGAATTATTATTATTATCATTATGGAACAGTGGTAGCCCAATGGTATCGGCCACGACTTACGAGTTGTAGGTCGTAGGTTCGAACCCAGGCAGACACTTTACTTTGTGTAAATTATTTCATCACCACTGCTCTCAAAACGGTGAAGGAAAACATCGTAAGGAAACCGGCATGTCCTTATAGAAAGAAGAAAGAAAAACTGTTTATTCTGCACAAACAAAACGCACATTGCATTATAAAAAAAGATAAATATACACACACGACGTAGTCAAAAGCCTCGTACTCAAGCTTAAAAAATGTTGACAATTTTGTCTATTGCTTGATGTCAGGGCCAGGGACCAAAGACAACACGTTTTATTACTTGACATTGACAATTTGAGATTGACATTTGACAATACAAATCGCGAATCAATCCGATAGGATTATATGTGTTCTGTGGTGATGCGCCCGCGTCCCTGGCCTAATTATGACAACAAAACAAAGTGAAAACAATAACAATCAAAACAAAAACAAAATGCCAATTGCAGAGAGGAAAAAATAACTAGGTACTTTTGTAACAAACTGAAAAAATGCTGTGACTTCGGACGAACCTAACGTAGGTACACAGCGCTGATTTTCAGCAACTACCTCTCTTATGACATCTACCAACCCGCACTGGGCTCGCGTGGTAGATTATAGCCCACTCATGGCCCACTCCCTCTCGAAGAGAGGAGGCCTGTGTCACAGCAGTGGGAACAATATAGGCTGATTATGATTATCATTATATTTGGGGAAAAACTATACAACATTCAAATGTGCGTGCGTGTCTCAAATAAAAAAGATTTCTTTCTTTCTTTGACTTGATCTTAATACGAGTATGACATTTTAACATGGTAATTTAAAAAAATATACACATTAATTCTAACCGTAAATAAAATTTATAGAAAACAAATCTGTCTCGAGAAACGTGGGTAAATAATACAAATAAACTCGTGATTAAACGTTTTCAATCAAAATAAAATATTTTCGCAACATAAAAATATCTTTATAACGCTACATAATAATCTAGTTTATGAGTTAAAAACTTACTTTATTAAAACTGTCGTAAGTTCATTATTGATCGTAGCACTTACTTTTCTTTTATTAAGTCACAAAAGAAAAGTAGGTAAGTGCTACGATGTATGACTACCAACTACTACTACCGGGTCATCCCTAAAAAATATATCTCCCGTTCACTCAATCCCCAATTTGCACCATTTCAACGGGAAGTGGGTTTGAATTCCTGAGGGCTTCGGTCGGATACAGATACGAAATTTCCCGGAAGTGACGTGACCAATCCGTATTGTCAGCTAGGCTAAAATTTCATCCTAAAAGGCTCTATTAATTCTCACAAGCTGTGGAGGTGTTAAAAGCCTTTGGCTGCGTCTGACCCATTTAGTTTGTCATGTGCTTCTGACCGTAAATGTTGTTACCTACTATGTGGTGCCTATCTGTGAGCCTAGCAAGAACGCGCGGAGTAGGTAAATCACAGCACACTAATATTATAAAGGCGAAAGTTTGTGAGTGTGTGAGTGTGAGTGTATGTTTATATGTTTGTTACTTCTTCACGCTCAAACGGCAGGACCAATTTTGATAAAATTTTGTATGGAGGTAGCTGACACCCTGGATTAACATATAGGCGCACCGCGGTTTCACCCGCATAAGTTTCGATCCCGTGGGTATATTGGGATAAAAAGTAGCCCATATGTTAATCCAGGGTGTCAGCTACCTCCATACCAAATTTTATCAAAATTGGTCCAGCTGTTTGAGCGTGAAGAAGTAACAAACATATAAACACACAGACACACCCCCACACACTTACAAACTTTCGCCTTTATAATATTAGTGTGATTATTATTTTGACTTTGTTTAATATGTTATTTAATATTTTTATGTTTTGTTGAATTTGTGTACTTGTGAGTTTATGGATATTTTTGTCTGGCTAAAATAAATGAATTGAATTGAAAACTAGCGTAAAGGTAAGCTCCATGGGAGCACAATACTGTGCAATTTGTAACATTTGCCTAACCTAACCCCTCATGTTTACTCAGGCAGCCACAAACACGACTCGATTCAATTCACTCTCACGTATAGGTATCGATAAAAATCGAACAGAACTCGGTTAAGGCTGCGCAATTTAAAAGCTATTTGCATAGTTAGATGATGATAAGTTTTTCTGTGTGTGAGCAAATGTTCCTGTTGGTTTTTTGTATGGTAATTGGTCAAAGTCGATTGCATCATGTTGCGATCTATACAGCAGCACACGTATCGGAAAGTTTGTGTTTTTCTTTGCGTGATGTCTACATAAGTACCGCAAATAAATATTATATCTTTGTTTGTTTTTCTTTTTTCTTCTGTTTTTTTTTCTTGCGGAAGCACCGCAAGAAAGTCCCTCCCTACCCGGTTTTTTAGGAAACCGGGAAATGTAATATTTAGCTTGTATTGCAAAGAAAAGAAGTAAATTAAATCTTCTAAACCCTGCTAAACGAACCCACGACGTTGGAAATCCCCACAAAAACAAACGACCACTTCTGAAAATACTTTTCAATTCAATTATCTGTATGAAGGTCACAGAACGGTGCATAACAAAATCCATGTTTGCGCAAATGCAACGTATGCGTCACTCATACTAATAAAAAGTTAAAGTACAACCCGTCCGACTTTAGTGTGCACTTCGCTGGAATGCGTATGCGCGAAATGTTTATAGTTATTTTATTCTTTTTCTTAGCGTGTCGATAGCAATCTAAATGTACTCGGCCCAGAATTCGGCAACTTGTTTGGCGCCTTCACCAGCGGCCATCAGTTCCTGTAACGTGCAGCTGACATGACACGCAGGACACGATATTAAGTATCCCATCGTTTGTGGAAGAGCACCACATTTACACTCCAAGGCGGAGTCGTCTATGAATCTCCACCTGAACAGGTTTTCCTTGCTTCGGCCAACCTGGGTCCGGAGTCTGTTTAAAGACTTCCAGGTTACCCAAGGTAGCTCATGTCCACATGGGAGGTCTTCAGCGGGTGGGACGAACGGATTGGGTAAGGAAGCACTGTCTCGCCACAGCTTCAGTCTCTCTTGTGATAGTTCGTCAGTGAGTGGAACGACACACTTTAAAAAACTGTTTCGGCTTTTCAGCCTTTGTGGCACATTATATTTATCATCACGATAAAAACTATACCTATAAGTTAACCTTTTTTTGCAAACAGTACGACAGAGTAACGTCACAGCGCCAGGTGCACAGTTAAGTAACCAAACCTGAAATCGCGAAAAAAAATCAGCTGTTCCCTACATTTTGACGAGTTATACGAAGTTACGAACATAAATGTAGGGAACAGCTGTTTTTTTTTTGCGATTTTAGGTTTGGTCCCATAGTAAAAGTTGTTCATAATTATGAGTGCAATAACCTCATAAGAGGTTGTTAATGTTTTACCAATAACCCTGTATAAATCGATAGTTTGAAAAAAAAACAAAATGGCGCGACAGTTAGGTATGCCACGGATCTTCAAAGACCTTTTTTTTCTTTGTAGTATTAAAATACGTATACGTTTTCTTTTTTTTTTCTTTTATATTTAGATAGGTGTACATGCTTTCCTAGATACTTTCCTTATTACAAGCGAAATAGTCGACCCAGAAAGTCTCAGAGCCCGAACTAGTCCAATAGAATTAGTCATGAGATTACTTCTGTAAGCTCCCTTCCAATACTTTCTACGCAATTATAGCGTAAATACGTAAAAGTACGGTACAGACCTACTTGTATTAGTAAATAGAAGAAAGGTTTTATAATGAAGAAAGTAGCCATCTTTTTTTGTATTTAGGTGTTGGTCTCAACATTAGGATTGTGTGTTATGAGAACAGTAAAAAAACTACAAATGCTAGAAACCGCAAATCCATATTCTCTTGACAGATTTATTTCTGGTTCATCGAATGAGTGTCTTGTCTTTTTTAGGATTCCGTACCCAAAGGGTAAAAACGGAGCCCTATTACTAAGACTTCGCTGTCCGTCCGTCCGTCTGTCTGTCACCAGGCTGTATCTCAAGAACCGCGATAGCTAGACAGTTGAAATTTTTACAAATTATGTATTTCTGTCGCCGCTATAACAACAAATACTAAAAACAAAATAAAATAAATATTTAAGGGGGGCTCCCATACAACAAACTCGATTTTTTTGCCCTTTTTTGCTCGATATCAATAATGGCAACAGTTAGGCACTTGAAATATTCACAAAGTACTCAGTTGTATTTTTACTTTAATAATAAATAATAAAATTGAAATAAAATAAATATTTAAGGGGGGCTCCCATACAACAAACGGGTTTTTTTCAGCGTTTTTGCCTTGTGGTCTCGCACACGAAGGGTTCCGCCTTCGTGTGCGAGTCCGACTCGCACTTGGCCAGTTTTTGTGTTTTTCATGTTTATTTATTGAATACGTTAAACACACAAATGCACAGAGGCGGATTTAATGCCACAGGCATTTTCTACCAGACCTTTAGGTGGTGCAGAGACAAACAGTGGTAGGTGCAATCATACCATAATACCATAATCAGCCTATAATGTTCCCACTGCAGGGACACAGGCCTCCTCTCGGTGAGAGGGAGTGGGCCGTAATCCACCACGCGGGCCCAGTGCGGATTGGTAGATGTCACATGTCTTCGAATTTTTGGTTCTAGGACATGCCGGTTTCCTCACGATGTTTTCCTTCACCGTTTTGAGAGCAGTGGTGATGAAATAATTTACACAAAGTAAAGCGCCTGTCTGGGTTCGAACCTACGACCTACAACTCGTAAGTCGCGGCCGTTACCACTTGGCCACCATAAAAATTGCAATCATAAAAATTGAGAAATAAATATTATTTCTTAAAAAAAATTAAAGAAAAAAATTACGTTTATTTGCGGTCATCAAGCAAAGAATAATACAAAAAATAAGACGTGACCAGAGGGCTGGGTCGGTCTTTGGCCAAAGAATTAGCATTGCCATTCAACGCGGCAATGCTGCCAGTTTTCTTGGCATGGTTTCCGGATGACAGCGATGCGGACGAGTACTTAGACGCGTAAGTGTCCTTTGTTTTTTGTATTTATTTGTATAGTAAGTTAATTAGTCATTTAATTTAGCATCTAGTGTAAATAGTCAGTAACAAATAAACGAGAACTTATTTTAATGTTAATAATAAAATAAAAATGGAGTAACTAGGAAAAAAAGAAGAACGATTTCTTCTTTTCGAACGCAAAGTAAAAGTAGGTAATAAGCAAAAGTTGTACTACCAACTTCAATTAACCATTCAAATCAAAACTGTCATTCCTTGAAATGGAAATGGCTATACGAGTAACACCGCAATTTGTTAACATGACTGTACTAAAAATAAAAAGCAAAGCAAAGCAAAGAAAAATAAAAAAGCATACATATAAAATGCTTCATTGTTTACGTAGTTCGATATTGAGATAGACTGATGATAGCACAAGTTTAAACCTCTGTGGTTTTTGGTTGCTATTTTATGAATAGTCCTGTATTCTTTTGTTTAAATGATAAATAAAAAAAAAAAAAAAAACTGAAACTCCATCCATTCATTCAAAACCCTTTGGAATCTAGAAGCTTACTGAGATGTTCAGATTATCGGGTCCGCCTAGCCGGGAGCCGTCCTGGGCGCTATTTTTGGAGCCGAGCAAGCAATAAATGTCCATTCAAGGTCATTGAGGTCAACCCATTTCCATTTCATCTCGCTCATTCTAAAAGCTGAGTGATTAGTATTAGCTTTTCTTATACCAGCCGGTCGATTTTGTAAAAATCTCAAAGTGAAAACTTAGGTGAAGTGATTTTCTTTTTGCTAGAAATTGACACTATTGACGGCTCGCTTTTTTTTGTGTGTGATAAATCATCAAATGACCCGTCCCGCTCTGGGTGGAGCGGAAAGTGTCAGACTCTTACTGACTAAAACCTTCCCGTATTCCTTCCTTAGCCCTTTGTGTTCCGGGGTAACGGTAACCCTTTCGGACAATCCCGCTGATTGACAGCTCGCTTCACCTAAGTTTTCACGGTGAGATTTTTACAGAATAGCACCGCTGTACCTGTCCGTCCTACTGCAGGGCAAAGGCACGAGAACTAATCACCAAGCTCTGGATCAGTAGATTGGCTATTCCAGGGGGCCTAAAAAAGAAACTTTGGAGAATCATAAAAAGATAACATTATGAATCGTAATATGGCGAAGACAGTCCGTGTTTTTCTTTTTTTCACTGCACTACGTAGGTATAATCAAAGAGATTGGGATTGGATTTGGATTGGATTGATTGGTATTTTAGCACAGACAAAAAAAAAATTACTGAAAAAGCTTCAACAATGGGATTTGATACGATTATCATATCAGTTAACTGTCAGTTATGTGATCCTTTTATGATTCTGCCAAAGTGGCCTTTTTAGGCGCCCTGATGTATATTTATATATACTCCAGGTTTCCTCACGATGATGTTTCACTTAACCGATGTCAGTTATGTCTTAAATAAACATAGAAAGTACAGAATTGAAAAAGTCATATAGGTACACAACCACGAGGTTGTGGGCCCAAATCTGAGCAAGCAAAAGCAAGTTAATGAAGGAGGGACAAGATCGTCACGACCAACTTTTCTGAAAAATATACAGGCTGGGTAAAAAATCGTGAATCAAACGATACAGGGCGATGATAGTTGGGGTTATTTGCAGTAAAAAAAAAACATTAAAAAAAAAATATCATCACTACAAAAGTGCTTATTATATGACAGTTGGGTATCATGATTTATCAGTATTGGCCCTTTTTTCAATATATTTTAAGTCTCACGAAAAATCATTTGTAACTTTAGAACCTTACTTTAAACACTCAAATTGTCATAACTTTTAAGGAGATCAAGTTAGGGCTCTGACACACAGATATTTTTTACTGCAAATAACCCCAACTATCGCCCTGTTTCCTTTGATCCACGATTTTTACTCATCCTGTATAATCAAAAACTTAATAAAATCCAGTTTCGGAAAACCAGCTGACCGTAGAATCTCTTCAATTTGTGCTTACACCAACAATGGATTCAGAAATGTAAATATGACTAAGACACTCGAAGCGAATCGTGGAATTGGCCACAGTTTTCTTCTACGATTCCAATGAAAGTTGATTAAATTTCCTGGAAAATTCATAGCCTTTTCTTCGTAAAAGTATCTAGGAAAAGATAAAAATGCTATGTTAGTAGCTAGTCTCAGATCTAGCACATTTTATTACGTTTCATATCAAATGTATGAATATTACTAGTGACATTCTATAAAACCGCAAGGGCCGATCTTCAAGGTTAAGCACCGCTTGCTGAGGTCGGTCGATAGATAGATGTCCATCCGTTACATACCGAGACCCCTCCGTGTCTCGGAATGCACGTAAAGCCCTGCTGTCTTTTGTACATCTTTGACAGTCGTTACGGGTTGTCAGAAACCCAAAAGTCTGACAACCAATCTTACCAAGGGGTATCGTGTTACCCAGTAACTGGGTTGTGGAGGTCAGATAGGCAGTCGCTCCATGTAAAATACTGGTATTCAGCTGCATCCGGTTAGACTAGAAGCTGACCCCAATCTAGTAGAGAAAAGATTATTCAGATTGATTTAATTGTTTCTGTAAAGTTCAATTCTGTAAAGTTCAATAATCGAACCTCACTCAAGTATCCGCATACAATTCTATAGCGAATTCTATTTTCTTTAACAAAAAAATTTGGTTTCACCCATCGACATAAGGTTTGTTTTCCATTATCTTGAAACAAAAATAAACTTTAATAGAATCAGTTAAAATTCCATTTACTTACACGATGCTACTGCAATTGGAACCGTACATTGTATTATTAACCATTAGCAGAAGCTCGCGTGCCGCTGCCCCGAACAAAATGGCCGTATCGGAACACTTCCTTACTACAATTACACTTTGTACGAGCACTCATTTATGTAAAGACGCCAGCACATCAAGCTAACATACATAATCAGCCTATAATGTTCCCACTGCTGGGACACAGGCCTCCTCTCGGTGAGAGGGAGTGGGCCGTAATCCACCACGCGGGCCCAGTGCGGGTTGGCAGATGCCACATGTCTTCGAATTTTTGGTTCTAGGACATGCCGGTTTCCTCACGGTGTTTTCCTTCACCGTTTTGAGAGCAGTGGTGATGAAATAATTTACACAAAGTAAAGCGCCTGTCTGGGTTCGAACCTACGACCTACAACTCGTAAGTCGCGGCCGTTACCACTGGGCTACCACTGCTCTCCCATCAAGCTACCCGAAACTGTCAAATTTTTCCAATCAACTTTGAACCTTATATTTTAGCAATAGAGTTGAAAATCTATTAAAGAAACTTGACAGATTGTAATAGCTTAATGTCTGTAGGTACATCAATATTGTTTAGATGTGAATTTCTTTGATATGTCAAAGAAATTCACATCTAAACAATATTTGCACATAAATGCTATGGCATTTATGTGTAATAATTGTGTAGAGGCGGCATGAGGAACAGAGTGTAAAGTTCACTCATTCTCCATAGAAAAGTGAGGATCCTCCTATCAGAGGGGTATCGTGTCTGGAGGGCAACTGCCCGACAATTGATGTCGAGACGTTGTATATATGCTAGTTGAGCGGTAAACTCTGCTTGCGCGGTGCAAGGATTTTGCGTGATTTCAGTATTTCAGGTACATACCTGTCCGCCATTTTGTTTTTTTTAAGGGCTTTGGTCCATGGCATACATATACCATGGACCACGGATATCTATGCCATGGACCAAACTCCTTTAAAAGCGTCTTCAAATATTTCCATACATTTTACTTCGTATTATCGTGATAGCGTGGACGTCCACGATAATATCGTCACGCTAGAAGTGAAAACGTAAGTTACAATAGCCTAATGTCAACTTGCTTGCAACTTGCAGGGACGTCAATTGTTGAAGAGTTTTCCTGGTATTCCACCATCAGCTCCATTTCACCATTCGCATTGTGACGAGCATAAATTGCTTGACAACCATATTAAAGTAATAGAATCGAAGCCCGTGAAATACTTGTTATTGAGTAGTTCCGGTTTTGTTTTTTTTGTTTTTGTTTTGTTTGTTCTCGGAAAGCACCAAATGGTGCTTTCCGAGAACAAATGCACGAGTTACTATAAAAAATATCCAAATAGCTATAGGTGTGCCTATAATATTTGAAGAGTTCCTTCGATTTCTCCAAGATTTCATCATCAGATCCTGACCTGATGACAATGGGACTACCTGGAAAGTATACTCTTTCAAACAAAAAAAGAATTTTTCAAATCAGTTTAGCCGTCTTCGAGTAATCGGGGAATTACATACATTAAAAAAAAAGATTCCGACGAACTGAGAATCTCCTTCTTTTTTTGAAGTCGGTTAATAAATGCGCACATTGCATTGGTTTGACATCGCCCACCGTACGAGCGCTTCCATGTGTGCGTGCGGTTAAACACAACTTCAATATTTTTATCAGTAGGTAATGGCGGAAAATGAAAGTGTGTTTGACTTTTTTTAATGGTCCGTGACCGCTTGTTGTTTACGCATGCTATAATTATGACTTTATGACCCATTAAATTTTAATTTATCGAGTAAGTGTCAACAAGGGAAGAACATTTTTTTTTAGTTTTATCATAGGGATTAATTACCCCACTACGAAAAGACGGACTGAAAAGCATGAAACAAGAAAATATTCCTGATTCCTCCTTGAAATTGTAGCTATGGTTGAATACTGTGGTGTTATACCTACCATACAGGCAGTGGATTTTAATCAATCACATTTAGCTATGAGCAGACGAGTCCTGGGGTCTACTCCTGAACGAAGTCCATAGTTTCGGTCGAAATTTTAACGAATATCGACTACTTTCGAATGTGCTCGTATCTTCGATGACGGACTTAGAAAATAGACCCTCAGAAGTGGAGACCGAGTATCGGCATGCGAAGTATGGGGTGCCCCCCAGCTAGGTGGACCAACGCTGTTAAGAAGGTGGCTGGGACAGACTGGATGCGGAAGGCGGAAGGCAGGGTGTTGTGGTGTGCAACAACAGCAACACCTGTCCTCCACCTTCTGCCTGCTGTCTTCCACCTGGAAGTGGCCTATGTCTAGCAGTGGACTGCGACAACAGACTGTTTATTAATTGGCATTTAGCTATATCAGCTGCAAAGGGCTAAATAATAACAGCCGCACAGGTCGATCGATCAGGTTAAGCTACGCTTGCCCCGATTGGTCTGTGGATGGATGACCATCTTTACATATCGAGACCCCTCCGTGCCTCGAAAAGCACGTTAAGCCGTTGGTCCCGGCTGTCATTCGTGGATCTTTGACAGTCGTT
Organism: Oligia strigilis; assembly: GCA_951800025.1. Lineage (NCBI taxonomy): Eukaryota > Metazoa > Arthropoda > Insecta > Lepidoptera > Noctuidae > Oligia > Oligia strigilis. The sequence goes on from OX637551.1 coordinate 4,090,882, forward strand.
ACGGGTAGTCAGAAGCCCGAAAGTCTAACAACCAGTCTTACAAAGAGGATTACAAGTAACTGGATTGTGGAGGTCAGATAGGCAGTCGCTCCATGTAAAATACTGGTATTCAGCTTCATCCGGTTATACTGGAAGCCGACCCCAACATAGTTGGGAAAAGCTAGGCAGATGATCATGAGCTATATCAGTTGCAAGCCAAACTCAACTCAAAATTCGCTAAAGTATGCACATTCATGTTTAAGTGTGTAAGTTTAACTTCAAAATATCGATTTTGCAGTATTCTCCAAACTTTTCGAACCACCATTTTGTTCCTCGTCTTCAACTGATAGTTTTGTTTGTCATGTCTACTCTACCCCTTCCTGTAGTCATTATTTGAGTTTAAAGTACACTTTCAACTGAAAATATTATCAGGATATTATGTTCGTTATATGACTTTGACATCGTCTACATTTTTATTGAGATATAGAGAACATTACTGTAAGTACTAATGGACACTTATTTCCAAAACTATTTTTTTACATGGCGGAATGTGTCGTTGCACTGAATTTTTAGGCTTATTAGTCGATTTGTACGAATTTAATCGCTTGAAACAGGCGAATCGTCACTTTCTATAGGCGACTCGTACGAAGTTAATTTATTTGTGGGAGAGTCAACAACTCCTGAAATATGTATTAGGCAATTGGCACATTTTGAATTTTTAATCGTGGGGCGCAGCTAGTCTTATATAAAACTAGCTTCTGCCCGCGGCTTCGCCCGCAAGGTATGTCAATAAAAACTATCCTATGTCCTTCCCCGGGATGTAATCTATCTCTCTGCCAAATTTTATCGAAATCCGTTCAGTGGTTTAGGCGTGAAAAGGTAACAGACAGACAGACAGAGTTACTTTCGAATTTATAATATTAGTACGAATGGAAAATTATAGTGAATTATCAAACTGCTCTTACTATCTCTAGTGTAAGTAACTAGAAAATAAATAGGATTTTAAGCAGTTAATTTGGATCTGCAATTCTGCATCCATCTGCATCAGTAGACGAGAGATGCAAGTAAGTCCTTATACAGCATGTCATCATCCATCGGTCGGCTTCCAGTCTAACCGGATGCAGCTGAATACAAGTTTTTGAAATGGAGCTACTTCCTATCTGACCTCCACACTGTAAAGATGGTCACCCATCCACAGACCAACCGCGACAAGCGTCGCTTAACCTGATCGAACGACCTGTGCGGCTGTTATTATTTATCCACGGGCCCCTCCCTCCTTATTATACAGCACGTATGTATGTAAAAAAATATCAGATGTCCGATACATTTGGGTGGAGTACTGAAGTTCTGTATGGTACAGCTGATAATTTTTTCGCGATTTTGAAGTTGGTCCCATGGAGAAAGCTGTTCAGTTAATTAGATGACCTGAACTACTCCCTTAAATATGACGATACCTTCTCGACACATGCTTATAGGTACAGCATGCAACAACAGTGACAACAAATACACGATAACGGCAAAAGGATGCTGATGAATGAAAGAGACGGCAAATAAAATTAAACTACCACTTACTACACCTACCAATGTCGTATAAGGCAACAGAGTACATCGTGATGCCCCCTCCCCTCCGCCTCCCCCCATAATCTTAACCAAGGACATAACGTGACCGTCTGTGGTAAGACTGGATTAAACACAGCACTATCGTGTACTTGTGTCCTACCATTGTGTGCACGGTGTGTGCCACTGCTTCCACTTTTATACGAATTACACGGAAATAGAATGAATGCGCAGTGTCTTGGAAAAAGTGGTGTTGGTGTTGAAAATGCTGTGTGTGTGAACTTCGCGTGGATCTTAAGATTTTAAGGAGATAAGGATAGTTATATTTACAATTATAATAATAAAATAAGGTTCCGTAATATTTGTTAGTGTTTACATATCTTGGGACCAAATTGTCCGAGGGGCCGAAGCCAACTCGTAGAGGTGATTATTCCTGTATGCATTACACAAGTGCACCCAAGGATATCCGTAAGGTCCGTAATATATTATTCAAAGAACCATAATTCAATCATAATCCTAAAATCGGCCACCTTCCCTTTACGGAAAGATAATTAGACTGAAGAAGCCATAAAATTTGCGTTACTTTGAGCCGAAGCCTCAAAAGCGAACTTGGTTTCAGGCTTCGTCGTTAAAGCCAATATCAGACGCTTGAACTCTTTTCGTTAATTTTTACCTTGCATTTGCCATATTTCACTCGAGTGAAACATCTGAACATAAAATTAATCGGGAGTGAAAAATTAATTCATTAGTGAATCGATCCAACGATTTCAATTTCAATCCAACTGCATCTTTCACTCGCCTACCAAATGATCGAAACGTGAAATGAAAGGAGGAGATAAACGTTCATTCGTATATACTTGTAATTTTGATGGTGTCGTGTGAACGTGGAATGAAACGAAAATTAACCTTATTTAACTGTAAGACGAAAGACTAAAGATATCAGACGTTTCACTAATATGGGCTTTAGTGTCACTTTCGTCTAACAGTTAAATACAGTTTCAGGGGTTGTTAAGTCAGTCTCCTGATGAATACAAAAGTAAACAAGATCCCTTAATATTAACATAAGTTAAGTAAACACGCGTAAACCCAATTACACTATAAAAACGATATATCGCAAGCTCATGTACGCAGCCCCAAATTTACATACACATGTTAATGACTGCCTTTCACGAGTTCCCCTACTTAATAAACCCCACAAAAGCTGTCATTTACCCCCCAGGTAAGCGGTAAATACCTGTCCAGTACCTCAATACCGCTTGAATACCGCACATCTGTTTACTTGACACACAAACTTCGCATGATATGTAGTAATGATGTCGATTTAATGGCAAGTTAAATATTTTTGTGATGCTTCCGTTGTAGGCCGTAATTCTGTATGCGGAAGTGCACAAGGATTTTAAAGTGTCCTTGACATGAATTGAATAGTGTTTTTTGTAAAGTTCACTTCGAAACGTTTACAAAAAAAAAACCACAATTAAAAAATGGAGTCACTTTGTAAATTAATAGTTTCTGCCCGCGTGAAACTTCTTGTTTTAACATAAAATATATCCTATGACACTCAGCAGTACTGTAGCTTTCCAATTATGGAAAATATCTTCGTAATCGGATCTGTAGTTCCGAATTACCCCCTACATACAAACTCACAAAACCTCTATTATAAGGTGATGAGTTTGTCTTGATAAAACAAGATGGCAGTGTTAGATCCGATGTTTGCCGCGCGCCGAAAGATCTGTGTAAATACCTACAGGACTGTACAGGATCTTTCGGCGTTATTTTACCTCTGATTTTGCATCATTGTCAAAAGCACAATGATCTTTATTATCGTTGCAATAAGGTTGCTGCCATTGACAAGTCTGTCAAAATCACAATGATCTTTGTTTTTTTTTTGTTTTTTTGCTGACTTGACCTTGATTATGCCTAATGGAAATTTAAAATGATTATTATTTATTTAATTTTATTATCGTTGCATTAAGAGCGTTTACGGCATTTCATACAAACTTTCAAGCCCTTATTTTTCGAAATTAATGAACCGATTTTAATTAAACTCAGCATACGTATAAGCAGGATACAAAGGTCTAAAGAGTTAGTAGAGAACATTTTCGAAATGTCTTATTTAAAAAAAGATAGTTAAAAAAAGATAGTTTGCATGAAATGCCGTACGGCGTAAACGCTTTTAGGGTTGCTAGGTTGCTGCTCTCAGAGGTAAAACAACAGCTGTAAAAGGACTGTATCTACAGTTTTATTTGTTAATCCGTCAACCAACAAGTGTGGATAACGTTCGCCATTGTGTATGCGCTTTACAAATTGTAGGATCGGCTCTCTATCAAAATGGTCCATTGTTGGTATCGACAGGTTGCCTATTCACTGTTACCTACTCAATCTTTAAGTACCTTCAGTTTTTCGCTCAATTTGCCCACAACAGTATCTCATCCTTTTCGGGTACATAATCAGCCTATGATGTTCCCACTGCTGGGACACAGGCCTCCTCTCGGTGACAGGGAGCGGGCCGTAATCCACCACGCGGGCCCAGTGCGGGTTGGCAGATGCCACATGTCTTCGAATTTTTGGTTCTAGAACATGCCGGTTTCCTCACGATGTTTTCCTTCACCGTTTTGAGAGCAGTGGTGATGAAATAATTTACACAAAGTAAAGCGCCTGTCTGGGTTCGAACCTACGACCTACAACTCGTAAGTCGCGGCCGTTACCACTGGGCCACCACTGCTCTCGGGTAACTACTGAAAATCAGCGCTGTGCTGTGGGTATAGCACAGCATCATGCTGGTTTGGACGAAGTACGTCAGAAAATAAAAAGAATAAAATAAATGAAATTGAATTGAATTGAAACGCAAAATGACAGATTAGGGAATTGTCAGAAACGCATAATGCCAAGTGTCGCAAAATGACAAGATCTGATAATGACAGATTCGCGTTAGTAATGGCAGATTCGCGTAATGGCAGATTCGCGTAATGACTTCTTGTCACAGTCAGCAGTCTATTTCTGTTTTGTGCTCGTGATTATAGATCCATTTTATTTTTATTTTTCTTTATTATTAGAGTTAATTATCTTTTTGTATGCACGTGTTTCTGTGACAAATAAACCTATTTTTCTTTCTTTAAACAAGATGAGTTCTAGGGACGAAACTTAAGAGGAACTATGGGAAATAAAGAAAAGAAAAATAAAAGAAAAAAGGAAAAATTAATTTCTTTTCTTTTTGTCTTTTTGTGGCAGAAATGAACCCGTAAATTTTATGGAAAATATACGACTCTGTTTTATTGCGCTGAGCAACAGTAGCTTTAAGTCTGAAAAGTTACAACGTAATAAAAAAAAAATAATAAAAATAAACGGTTAATTTTGAATTTTTTTATTATCCTCAATTCACAAATAATGTATTTATTATTTCTTGTACTTGTAAGACGTAGGTACGACTGTATTATTTGTTTACACAATAGGCTTCTAGATGATGTTCTTCAGAAAGTATGAACCTAAACGAAGTAAAAGGAGTAAGGATCGTAACAGGTGCCGTTCTGTATTTTCTGTCTACCCCCATCGGAAGTAGTTATGAGTTTATATTTAAAGTCTACTAATTAACATTATTTCAAGTTAAACAAATATCATCTTTATTTTATTGGTAATTAAGTTGATTTCAGAGTGTAGCACTATTGAAAAAGTTATAAAAATGTTTGAAGTTGTAGCGTAAACTGAACTTTATTGTGTAGGAATTAAAGTTATTTTTCCATAAACTCATATTTGTTTACATTTTTGGCAAATAAATTGCGAATGCATATTATGTGTTCAATAGGCATATTATTCAAATCCTAGATTCATCACCGCATTTGAGTATTGACTTTTAATACCTACCAACAGGGGCCGTTTTATGACATAAGTATTAATGCCACCATTTTTCAGTGTGAGAGAGAGATGAAGCTATAGAAGCCATCTCTTTTTCCCTGTTCGCAAAAGGACAGAGTTTCAAATAATTCACACGCTCGTCATTTATTTTCCTAAATGACAAACTTTGAGAAGTGATTTATTGATAGTTTTGTAACTGCGATCTATCATGAAGGAAATGGCGTGAATGTTATTCCCGTATATTAAAACTAGCGACCCGCTCCTGCTTCGATAACATCGATATTTCTGCATTACATCTAAGTTTAATATAAATGTATTATCGAAATTGTCGAATCCACTGTTTTACCACTCTAGCCGTTTTAAAAAGCAGCTCCGTTATTTAAAACACCTGAAAAACGTTCAGCTGGATTGTCATTGCCTTAGGTTTTACAAAACCGCTAAACAGTTACGTAGAACAGCGGATTCGACAATCCGTCTGCGACATAGTACACATAAACCTTCCGGAATAAATTCTTTAATTGATGGTGAAAAACCGCATCAAATCCGTAGCGTAGTTATGAAGAACAATGCGGTGATTTAATATATAGTATGTTTACATTCTACACGCTAATGGTAAAAAAAATGGATTATCCTACAAACATTTTACTATTCCTAATTCCATCTTTTCTTTGTTTTATTAGAGAGAAAAATACAGCAATAATGATTATGTCTGGACTTTAAAACAGACTGTGACCTTTGAGATGTTTCGACCTTTCTTCTCAGAGTAGTCAGATAGGAAATGCTGACCTTACCTAGGTTATTTATTTTTATTTTTGATATCCTGATTACAGAATAAACATATTCATTTCTTTTAATTTCATTTCATTCACGACCAAGAAGAGAAGAGAGTAAGGATGTGGGCGCAGTCGTTACATATGCGTCAACATATTAACTCCTAATACCTCTTTACATAAATACTTCACCCAATTTTTCGCCATTCGCCAAACTAAAGACTAACAAAATATTTTTAAATGACGCGAGCTCCGAATTTGTCAGTCTACAGAGGTTGTCGCACGAAATAATAAAGGCACGCAGCGGCAGTCTTTGCTGTGACAAATTTGTATTTAACATTTATTTCAGGCCTGGAAATTTGGTATTTTGGTATTTTGACGAAGGAAAACTGTGGAGAGTATCATGAAACAATTTAATACCAAGAAAGTTCGGATTATTTTATGTGTCTAAAATGATGTTAGTACACAATAAAAATGGCAACACTGCAACAGTTATACATTGATATTGATTTTTTTTTTTTTGTTTGTTATAATAAAATAATAATAATACCGTTTATTTATAAAAATGGTGCAGATTTACAATAACTTATCTTAAAAATTATAAAGAATTTGCCTGAACTAGGTAGGACCTGTATTTCAGGCAGGTTATAGATCGTTTTTTAGCGATAAGATCGCCCATTGTGTCACCCTCTGTACAGTTTCTATATTTATGTCTGTAATTTATATGACGTACATAATAAAGAGTATTCTATTCTATTGATAATATCATCATATTATTATCATCCTCAAATTTTTTCACACAATTTATCAAAACACAATATACCTGTTAAAACTAGGTTGTGTATTTGGCGAGAATCTGAGGTATTTGAGGAATCTTATGAACCTGTGTCAACTTTAATTTTTCACTAAGAAGGGCAAGAGAAACCCTAAACAATTTTTTTTTTGTCTGCGCAGCATGTTTTCTTCACATTGTAAATATAATGTAAGATAGTTAGTTCTTTAGTGATAAAATAATGTTGTGTTGATAAAATAATGCTATGTTGTGTTTTGATAAATTATAACAAAACGATGTAAAAACATGTTATCACACTAATATTATAAAGGCGAAAGTTTGTGAATGTGTGTGTGTTTATATGTTTGTTACTTCTTCACGCTCAAACGGCTGGACCAAATTTGAAAAAAAATCATGTATCACATGTATGGAGGTAGCTGAGACCCTGGATTAACATATACTTTTTATCCCGTTAATCCCACGGGATCGACACTTATGTGGGTGAAACCGCGGGGCGCAGCTAGTTACATAAAAACGAGTAACGAATGCAAAACATAATTCTTATGTTTTTTACTCTATTATTTTTTGTCGTTGACATATATTTAAGTAACACTCGCAAGCTAGTGAAAAAAGAGTAAATACACTTTAGGGATTAATAGGCACGCCATTATTTTTTAATCCCCGACGCAAAAACGACGGGGTGTTATAAGTTTGACGTGTCTGTGTGTGGGGGGGTGTGTGTGTGGGGGGGTGTGTGTGTGTGTGTGTCTGTCTGTGGCATCGTAGCTCCCGAACGGATGAACCGATTTTGATTTAGTTTTTTTTGTTGGAAAGGTGTATTAGTCGGGAGTGTTCTTAGCTATGTTTGATGAAAATCGGTCCAAGATGGCCGCCGCTACAAAATGGCGGATAACATATTTTTTCACAATTCCCTCAATATGGGTATCAAATGAAAGGGCTTCAATAGAAGAATACTATACAGTATAACAAATTTCAAATCCAAGATGGCCGCCACAACAAAGTGGCGAATTACATTTTTTTTTCTCAACTCCCTCAATATGGATATCAAATGAAAGGGCTTGACTAGTAGAATACTATACACTATTAAAAATTTCAAATCCAAGATGGCCGCCACCACAAAATTGCGAATTACATTTTTTTTTCACAACTCCTTCAATATAGGTATCAAATGCAAGGGCTTGACAAGTAGAATAATATACACTATATTGAAAGGGAATGAGGAATATTAACTACCTAACGAAATGAAAACTAAAAACTTGAAAAATATAATAAAACAAAAAAAATCTGTTTAGTCTTAAAAATTATTCTTCAACTATAAATTAATCATTATTTTTTGACGGATAAAAACCTGATTAAACACCAAATTACCAGAATCTTAAAACGGAAGAAAATAAAAGAAATGAAATACAAAAATTAAGGAGTCCCTACAAAAAGCATGAAATAAAAAATTAAATTTAAAATTTAAAAAACCTCCGACAAAAATAAAATTAAAGATTCCCTACAAAAAGCATGAAATAAAAAAATAAAAAAAAATCTTATGGAAGTCGGGGGACCTCAGAATAGAAGCTGTTCCACAGAACGGTCCCCCGACTTCCATAAGAATTTTTTTAATTTATTTTTTTATTTCATGCTTTTTGTAGGGATTCCTTAATTTTATTTTTGTCGGGGGTTTTTTAAATTTTTAATGTTATAAAATGTATGTAGGTATTATTTTATTGACATTGCAGATAAATTTGTTCGAAATTACTCTTCTCTTATTTAGCATAATCACTCTATAATATTCCCACTGTACACAAGGCTTCTCTCTGTGAGAGGGAGTGGGCCGTAATCAACCACGCGGGCCCAGTGCGGGTTGCTAGATGTCACATGTTTTCGATTTTTTGGTACTAGGACATGCCGGTTTCCTCACGATATTTCCCTTCACCGTTTTGAGAGCAGTGGTGATGAAATAATTTACACAAAGAAAAGTGTCAGGGTTCCAACTTACGACCCACAACTCGTAATTCGCGGCCGTTTCCACTGGGTCACCACTGCTCTGTCTGCTCTTATTTACCTACACAATATTATCTTGAAGGGCTCTTCAGAATTTCATCAGAAACAAAGCTTAGTGTATCTAAGCCCCGCAATTTCGTAGTTAAGATTGACAAAACGGATAGACGGGCAAATGAACACGCGGCCTTCTACATTAAGTCGGCGTGAAGGACTGTTTCCTTCACGAACGTCTTGAGGAAACTCGGAACGCTCTCAGCTAATGAAGATTTGTTACGTGAAATGGAACGTAAAAATATACGCGCGGTATTTTCCTGAGAACGCTTATAGGTGGCAGATTGCTGTGGACATTCTTCGGTAAATTCTGCCGTCGATGGTTTTTAGGGTTCCGTAGGCAAATGGCAAAAAACGGAACCCTTATGGATTCGTCATGTCTTTCTGTCTGTCCGTCCGTATGTCACAGCCACTTTTTTCCGAAACTATAAGAACTGTACTGTTGAAACTTGGTAAGAAGATGTATTCTGTGAACCGCATTAAGAATTCACAAAAAAATAAAAAAAAAACAATAAATTTGGGGGTTCCCCATACTTAGAACTGAAACTCAACATTTTTTTTTCATCAAACTCATACGTGTGGGGTATCTATGGATAGGTCTTCAAAAATGATATTGAGGTTTCTAATATCATTTTATTCTAAACTGAATAGTTTGCCCGAGAGACACATCCAAAGTGGTAAAATGTGTCCCCCCTGTAACTTCTAAAATAAGAGAATGATAAAACTAAAAAATATATATGATGTAAAGTTATTTTTCACTTTATAGTGTTTTTTGGAAGTCGGTTGTTGTAACTTGGCAAAACATCTAGAATTCTTTCTTATATTCTAAACAAGCTCCTGTCCGCGATTTCGTCCGCGTGAAATTTCACCCTCCCCCCATTCACTCTCTTAGGGGTGGAATTTTGAAAAACCCTTTCTTAGTGGATACCTACTCTTCACAAAGAACACACCCTCCAAATTTCATGTAGAGCAGCGGGTTAGGCTGTGCGTTGATATATCAGTCAGTCAGGACTTTGAATTTTATATAGGTATATAGATAACGGAAAGAGAGTAAGGCCTTGCCCAGCAGTGGGACATTAAAGGCAATAAAAAAATAAAAACATCTTAATTTGTTTCTTACTAGCAGCGCCCCGCTGGTTCACCCGCATAAGTGTCAATCCAGTGGGAGTATCGAGATAAAAACTATCCTGTCCTTCCCCGGGATGCAATCTATCTCTCTGCCAAACTTTATCGAAATCCGTTCAGTGGTTTAGGAGTGAAAATGTAACATACAGACAGATAGATAGACTTTCAAATTTATAATATTATAAGTATGGATTTGAGAGTCTGACCTATTGTTATTTATTTTCATCATAATTATCATAATAATATACCTACAATAAATTATCTTCCAAATCAACCGGTACCTAATGATATTTCAGTCTCTTGTTTGAATATTGAAAGCGAACCGATATTGCCAATTAACTTAACTTGTGCGAACTGGTAGTTATTGTAACAAATATTGCTATTAATCAAGAGGAAACAGGGCGTACGATTCTCCATACAAATGTATTCCCCTTTTTTCTTCCTGAATAATGCCTCTAAAGCAATATTTTTTTTTCGTAATGTCAAAGTCTGCTATAAACACGACTCTGTCATTTTCTTTTTGTCAGCAACTAATTAGTAAAGAAAATATGACCCTCTAAAAATTACAAAAAATGCCCTATTTTTACCTCCGTGATTAGAGACTACCAGACAAATTAGAAAAGATTTTAACATTAAAAAAAGTTAGGAACCTAAACATACTCTTTCTAAAATGTTAATGTAAAAAATAATTGAATCGGCTCGGTTTTCGAGGAGAAAAAAGGGGAGTACCAAAGGTCGATCTCGTTGTGATAATTTCGGTCTGAGCTGCAGCTGTCCCTATCGCGCACTACAGGGGCAGACTTGAGGTAAGGCGACGGCAATAGTGTCTTCAAATACCTATTTTTCAAATTCCTCGCAGGCCCCGTCACGATGCAATTAGGTTATTTGAAACCGAGTGGGGACTGTAATTCCTACATGGTTGACTGTGATGAATATCAAACGTTATAGCATAAGCTTCCTTATAAACATTTGATTGTCTATTAAACACAATTTGTTTCATTAAGCTAGCATTCTTAATTTCCGAGATTTTCGGGTATCTTTACATTGTGACCCTATATCATTGCTCTCTGTGATTCTTGAGTCTTTCAGTCTCTGTTGCAAAAACTATACATACATTTTTATTTTATTTGCAAAATAGTTGGGCAAACGTCATCTAAAACTATTCCAAATTTCAAGTTGATAGCGTTAGTAGTTCTTGAGATATCCAGCTGTGACAGACAGACAGATAAACAGACCGACAGACAGACTGAGTCTCACCATAAGTGTTCCGTTTTACCATTTTGGTACGGAACCCTGAAAAAGGTTATTTGAATGTTCATTAGTTCCATGATACAATATTAGAGCAGATAGGTAGATTATAGGGAAAAAATAAACAGAAAGTTCAAAATCTACACGCAATCTCATCTGAGCGACAATTAATGTCAAATAAAATTTGTAAAAAATGTCGGGAAATTAGAGGTATTTTTGACAGATTGAGACTGTGAACGTTCTTAAAATTACGAGAGTTGATTGCCCCTCTGAACTTTTCCGATATCCGATATAAATTCAATTTCCATAAAAAATTACGAGTACCTACTTACTCACCTACCTACTCCTAGTGATACGGTATTATTTCAAAAAGGTTACAGCGTTCTCCTGTCGCTAAAAATAATAGGTATAAGTACCTATCTTATGTCAGTAGTAATTAACTCTTTGACAACAAAAACCGCCCTTACTGCTTACGAAATAAAGTCTCTGTCATTGTCGAACTATCCTTTGACGAGTGTATAATCAAGATCCCTAATCTGTCTACCAACACTATTCATAAATGAACGTTCTCTGAAATGCTTAAGGACGATAACGATCAGTCCAACTGGTTTAACTACAAACATATGATTATTATCCGGTGACCTATTTACACCTTCATCAGGTAAAGAGAATATATTTTCACACAATCACAATGCTTATGAATAAAACATACTATTAAAAACATGCCTTTATCACTGGACTCCCCGGTAACGTCAAGACGCGGTACTTTAATTTTTGCAGAAGTTATAATATTTATTACTAGCTGCGCCCCTCGATTTTACCCGCGTAAGTGTCGATCCCGTGGGAATATCGGGATAAAAAGTAGCCTATATGTTAATTCAGAGTGTCAGCTACCTCCATAGAAAATTTTATCAAAATTTGTCCAGCCGTTTGAGCGTGAAGAAGTAACAAACATATAAACACACACACACACCCCCACAAACTTTCGCCTTTATAATATTAGTGTGATATACATTTTCGCTAAAAAATTTGCCTTTTGTCAAATTCGTCATCATCATCATCAGCCGAGCGTTTCCCCAACCATGTTGGGGTAGGCTTCCAATCTAACGAAATGCAGCTTAATACCAGTATTGTATACGGAGCGACTGCTTGTCTGACCTCTATAACCCAGTTACTGGGTAACACGATATCCCTTGGTAAATCTACTGTTGCAAAATTTCTAACCGCAGTCCTGATTGGTCGCTACAACATTGATGAATGAAATATTCCGGGCAATAGTTTCCCTGGCAGTGAACTACTTACCGCTAAATGAAAGTTGCGGGTGACTGGGCAATTATAGCACGCTCGATTTCCCCCAGAACGAGGCAGCACTTGGGGCAATGTTAACACCTTGTTTGGCATAATTTATATGTTACATTAATTTGACAGCGAGTGTTGGATGAGAAGTGAGTACCTACCACACCTATTTTATAACACCGTTTTGAAGTTATAGGTGTATAGGATATAAGTAAGTAAGTAATTATTTATTTTACTAAAAGACAGCCTACGTAACATCAGTGTTAATTCAATAAGGGATGGGAATGGCTATTACATTTGAGAAGATCCCTGCTCTTCAAACTAGGAAAATCCTGTATCTTGAAGGACAGTGTACCTTTAAGGGATTGACACTTTTTACAAAATATTCATAACTGCGTAATAACTCTGATGTTAACATACATATTTATTAAAGGGGCTTATGAGTATACAAATACTCTTCCGTTGATAAATCCATCTATATCCACGGTAATAATAATATAATAATATATATATTTTCAAAACTAGTGAGGACTATAATTTGGGTCTTTGCTTTTTTCTGTATTCTTTTTTCTTATATATAAAAATGCTCACCAAATTGTGTTTCATAAAGTATTGTAGAAATGAACCTATTTTCCTTTTTATTCTATGCCATAAAGATTTATAAACGCCTTTAAAGTTAATTTCAGACCAAATATTTTATATTATCTCTAAATAGATGTTACCAATATTTTATTTCACGCCTTTCAATTTAATCAGTTTTACTGAGGCAAAAAGCTAACGGTCGATCGTAAAATTTTATTGAATATCAAATATAATATTGCGTATCCCAAGCGTTACCTATTTCTGTGTAAAGGGTTTAAAGTAACCTAACCAAACCTAACCTACGGGTGCCCTTCGCTCGCTCTTGCATCCTACGACGCCAATATTTATCATTTTGGGTATTAATGTTACTATTTCAGGGAAACAAGATTTAGTGAGCAGTTATCCATTTTGGTAGGCAAAAATAATATAAATACGTAGAACTATTCTGATGACTATAATTATTTTGGAACTTAAAACGTTGTTCTTTAGGCACCTCGGTATAGAGTGGGTTTATTTTATTTGAAGTTAATATATTTTACTTGGTACTTAGTCTTAGGGTCAAAAAATTATTTTGGTGATCATTTAAATTGTACCCTATGTGATATCAATCGAGTCAAAATCAAACATTTTCCGATCCCTTGGCTTAGTCCTGCCATTAAGGATGCGATGGCAAATAGAGACAGCCGAGGTTTAAACCCTGTCCTTCTGAGTGCAACCTGATTATGCATAAGGTGATGCGGTTGAATGGATTTCGATGATGTTTGGCACCACGGATATATGTTTGGCACACAGGTATACCCATAGATATCGTGGGTATACCAAAACCTGGGTTAGAATATATAGGATACTTTTTGACGCGGTATTACGTTTCCGTGGGTTAATTTCCGACAACCACGCGGGCAAAACCGCAGGGGCTATTAGTATCTTTTAAGTCAATTTCATTACGGACATTTTACAATGTAGGTCATCATCTGCCTGCCTTTTCCCAACTATGTTGGGGTCTGCTTCCAGTCTAACCGGATGCAGCTGAATACCAGTATTTTACATGGAGCGACTGCCTGTCCGATCTCCACAACCCAATTACTGTTCAATACGATACCACTTCGTAAGACTGGTTGCCAGACTTTCGGGCTTCTGACTACCCGTAACGACTGTGAAAGATCCACGAATGACAGCCGGGACCACAGGCTTAACGTGCTTTCCGAGGCACGGACATTTTACAATGTAGGTACAGGTAGTTTATTACCAGCAACAGCCTTATTTGACAGATCTATAAAATGTCTCGTAAATGTTAGAAGTCAGAACAGAGCAAATAAGGTCAGAGCAGAATATACGCGACATATTATGTAAGAACCCTAGGATCACGAAGTTATTATTAAGAATTTGAATAATGTCAGACGTAGGATACTGCGTATTTTCAGACATGTCGCCAACATACATAGACAATGTTCATCATAAATGGAGCATCGAACTTTTAGCTCTGAGAGCATAGAATATAGATAGAAATAAATAAAAGAACGAGAATATAATAGAATACTCTTTATTATGTACACCAAACGAACGAGCTTTATTTTTTTTTAAACAAAAATTTGTACATTATGATACGAGTGACTTAAGTAGTACATTATTGCACGGCGTGAAATACTTAAGTCACACGTATCGTATACTAATTTTGTAACTCGTGTGATCTAAACCCGCACCTAAGTCACGGTTTTTCTATGTAAAAATGGACTACTTAAGTCACAGAAAAGCCTGACTTAAGTGTGAGTTTAAGTCTTACAGTGCTATAAACGACATTAAATAAAAACACTGCCAGTGTCATACTTTTACACGCCTATCTGAAACTCACTAAAATCTAAAAAAAAAACAATGTATTTATGTAAAAGAAAGTCGGGTTAGTTACACCATTTATAACTCAAGAATTACTGGACCGATTTTTATGATCTTTGGTTTGTTAGATTTCTCTCCGCCCTGAATACAGAATAACTATTAAAACATGGGGAAAATTCACAAAGAAAAAATATAAGATTTTCTCATACATTTTGTATGGATCGGCTTTTTTTATTCTGAGGTGGTACGAAGTTCGAAGGGTCAAGTCATCATCATCATCATTTCAGCCGAAAGACGTCCACTGCTGGACATAGGCTCCCGCAAGCACCTCCACTTCGACCGATTCTGTGCTTCTCGCATCCAACGGGTTCCTGCGGCCTTCACAAGGTCGTCGGACCACCTTGTGGCCTTCCAACGATACGTCTACTGGTACGCGGTCGCCACTCCAGAACTTTTCGGCCCCATCGGCCATCTGTTCTGCGAGCAATGTGCCCTGCCCACTGCCACTTAAGTTTGGCAATTCCGGGTCACCTAGTACTAGAATATTACAGACACGTTGTAAAATTCGTATAGGCAGTTGCTCCATATAAAATACTGGTACTACCCACCCTAACCTAGTTGTGTAAAGGGTAGGCAGATGATGATGATTACCTACTTGATAACACAAAACATGAAATAATGGCCTCGTTGGTATAGCGAAGCTGAGCATAGTCCTGGGTTTGATTCTCAGATTAGTTCGGGCAGTGTCATTGGATTTTTCCACCTGGAATTTTTCAGTAGCAGCGTGTTCTGGATTTGTGCCCGGTTGACAGCAATAGGCTAGCCCCCTATTATATTATGGTCTTATGTTAACAAAAAAAAAACAGAAACACTTGTTCTCCTGCAATTCATTTGTGAAACCTAAATATGTATGGGCTTGTACCACTGCCCTTAACACAAGTTATTTTATAACTTAGTAGGGGTGTTGGTTGCAAAACCTACCTGATTTGTTAACTAACATAACTCAAGTGTACCTACAGATAACTACTATTTAAGTTAACATTGTTATGTGATTAAATAAATTATTATTATATGCATTGGGACTTAAACATAACTGAAAAAATGTGGGCATACGACAGATACACTTCTGCCTAATCCTTCGGCGCTTACAAGCGTGATGTGATCACACTAATATTATAAAGGCGAAAGTTTGTGAGTGTGTTTATATGTTTGCTATTTCTTCACCCTCAAACGTCTGGACCAATTTTGATAAAATTTTGTATGGAGGCAGCTGACACCCTGGATTAACATATAGGCTACTTTTTATCCCGATATTCCCACGGGATCGACATTTACGCGGGTGAAACCGCGGGGCGCAGCTAGTATATGTATGATAGACATATATGTAGACATATATGTTGTATGTCTGTATAGTATATGTATTATGCAGCTAGTTTATGTATGTATGTAGTATATATTTATGATAGACGCTCTAGTGCGTCGGTAACTTTCCGTCCGGTCGCGGTCGCCCCTTTAACGCTAATATAACGTCATTTTATCGATAACTGTATTGGCGCATCGCGTGCGATGTCCGTTTTCCTTTCGTTATTAAAAATCATTACCAATTTTCGGATTTCATTTGTGTGAATTTGATTGGATGGGCCGACAGTTTACGGACTCACCTAGAAGTGTATGTAAAACTATGTAGTTTACCGTGAATACTACCAAATGATTATAATTTAAAATGTGACATTCAAATACATTTTAAAAAAAATTACAAAAAAAAAAACACCCCAATAACTTCAAATAAGTATTTTAGTAGGTATTTCATCCCGAAATCGCTTACTTTCACACAAGTTGATATATATAATACCCTCAACATTAAGATACCCTCATGTTCAAAAAGCTAAAAAAAACGTTTTTAGGGTTCCGTACCCAAAGGGTAAAAACGGGACCCTATTACTAAGACTTCGCTGTCTGTCCGTCCGTCCGTCTGTCTGTCACCAGGCTGTATCTCAAGAACCGCGATAGCTAGACAGTTGAATTTTTTACAAATTATGTATTTCTGTTGCCGCTATAACAACAAATACTAAAAACCAAATAAAATAAATATTTAAGAGGGGCTCCCATACAACAAACGTGTTTTTTTTCGGTGTTTTTGCCTTATGGTACGGAACCCTTCATGTGCGAGTCCTACTCTTACTTGGCCAGTTTTTTGAACTCCATAACATACCGTCACTGGATACTCTTCTCATATAAATACAATACAACGCTAAGGTCAGCAATGTATGAGGGTACGTCCTCGACTCAATGCCAATACAATAATATAATCAAGCAACTATCGACCGAAACCCTAATTGGAAGTATGCGGCCTCATAAATACCAACACTTTTTCGCGAAATGCTTTTCAAAATCGACGAAACTTGTCAACTTCATATGGTAGGCTCTCATAACATTTTCGACGAAAATACATTATGTTGTCTAACGGAAATATCGTCGATAAAAGACCACCTATTTTACACGTCTATAATTTATTTTTTCATTTATGAAATAAAGTTTAGGTTTTAAATTGCATTTTAGGCAAATTCTTAATGAAAACTCTTTCTGTCATCTATACAAATACACACATCAAAAGTGTCTAGGGATCAACATATATTTTTGCAATAACTTTTCTCCTGATTGATATTAATTAAAATTTTCTTTAAGGATTCATCAAATAAAGTGTTTTCGTTTGTCACAGTAACGATAAACCAAGTCACCTTTGCATTAATAAAGAAATTTGCCATTTTCCTAATAAAGGGATTTTTGACATTTGAACCACTAACACAAAAGTTCGAAAAAAAGACTGAAATAACAGTTTTCTTTAAAATTTTATTGGGTAACTTAAACAATTAATAATCCGTGTTTCTACCGCGAACACTAACAACACAAGAACATCGGTTTGGCATACTCAAAATGAGTTCATCCAAATCACGCTGTGGAATGGCCGCCCATGTTCGTTGCAACAACAAAAAAAGGTCTTCTTGCGACTGGATACCCTCCATATTCGGCAGAGCTCTTCTCTGTAGCATATCCCATGCATGCTCAATCGGGTTCAAGTCTGGCGACTGAGCAGGCCAGGGCAGGACATTGATGTTAGCTGCGGCGAGAGTCTGTCTTACAACTCTTGCGGTGTGCGGTCGTGCATTATCATGCATTAACTGAAATAAGGGACCGATTTGCACTTGTAGAGGAACGATGACGTCTGATACAATCGTCTCAGCATAAATTTGAGCGTTGAGGTTGCCTCTAATCCAAATCAACTCAGTTCTTCCGCCGATCCAAATACCCGCCCATACCATGATGGTTCCACCACTATAAGGATGGACTTCCTGGCAGGATTTTAATCGCTGTTGGAGTCCAGGGGTTCTCCAGTGTCGTATACGTCTTGTATCCGGTCTCATACCAAAACGAGACTCATCAGAAAAGCACACGAAACGCCATTGTTCTTCTGCCCAATTTCTGTGTTCAAGAGCCCATTGATATCGAATCCTACGATTGTGCATTGCTATAGGTGGTACCCGTAGCGGTCTTCGGGAATGAAGGTTCACTTCATGCAAGCGGTTTCTGACTGTTTGGTCGCTAATTAAGTTCCCTGAAGAGTGATGAAGCCTCACGGCTAACATCATGGCGGTTATTGTTGGAGCTCTTCGAGTTAAGATTTGAATGTATCGGTCTTGTCTCCGTGTGGTGCAGCGATACCGTCCTCCATGGCGCTCAGCCACGGTACCAGTGCTTCGGTAACGTGTCCAAAGTCGACTGATAACACTCTGACTTGTATTCAGAGCTAAAGCCACAGTACGTTGCCAGGAACCAGCTTCTATCATTCCCACGGCTCTGAGCATTTCTTCCCTGCTTAAATGACGTCGCCGCTCCATAATAACGTTGGTTTTAATCAGTAGTAGGGAAACAGTAGCACTAATAATGTCTTCAATGCGTTGTATGTTTTTATAGGGAAAATATTGACAGCTGATTTTCATCTTTTACTCGAATTTGATTCACAGTTCCTGATTCAAATTATGAAATGCACCAAAAAGGATCCATATAAATTTATAAAATCATAAATTTATTACAAAGCCACATCTCAATCTCAAGAAATCCGCATAAAAATGCTTGATCCCTAGACACTTTTGATGTGTGTATATTAATGGACAAACTGCTACACAAAGTTTTTATTTGAAGAGCTGTTAAGAATTCCCCAGAAAAGCTTTCAGTTCCCAGGGTCTATTTATTTTAGCGTATGGTTCTCGTATCAAAGCAGAGTAATACGAAAATATTGACGGTATTACTCAAGTTTGTTAGCTTTCTCCGAGGAGCGTAATGTGAAAAGACGCTTAAGTGCAACGATCTTGTTTATTCTACTCTTGTCGATAAACTAAGAGCGAGCTTCATCTTATGCATTCGTAATGTTCGAAGCCTTGACTCTCTTGCTTCGGAGAAAAGTTTCCAATACCAATAAATCTTGTTAGACTTGGAGAAATCCGCTGCCCTTTTCTGAATAAAATATAACAAAAAAAAAATATCATGTATATCATGTAGTCGTTAAATCATGTAGTAGTCGTGTACAGAATATTTTCATCTGGTGTCCCAAATTTGTTTCAGATTGCAATAAAACTTCCCAAATCTTAATACTAAACAATAGGAAAATAAAAAAACACAGGGTGTGGCCGGAAAATGGCATTGATACGTCAAGACATCACAACCTGTAGAGCCTCCCTGACACAACCTGTTACACTCCGACAACCAACACCTTTTATATAAACAGATTTACAGTTAGATATACAGCTACATTTTACTTACCCTTCGCATCACCCGCAGGGAGAACGATGAAGTTTTCATGTTTATTTTTTTGCGGACACTAAACAAATTTAAATAGAAAAAATGTTTCAACTAGTACAAGTCACTACACTGCCTTTATACACTCACGATTTTCAAGGATAATGCAAAAATAATTACATATATTTAATATCTATAAATATATCTGCGATTACAGATCGATTTTTTCTGTATATATTATATTAAAAAATATTCAAATATAGCTAGTATTTATGAATGTGTATATATTTTTCTTGGCGGCCCGAGCGGTTTCGGAGCGAGCGATACGGCGGACGGTATATTCGCGACTGATTACATGGCCCCGTGGTAGAAACAGGGTGAGAAGGACACACTGATAACCTGAAAGCTTAGTGACGTAAACGTGAAACCCGCTGTGGCAAAACCTACTCTTAAACTGGATCATAAGGTTGAAATTCTATTGCAAATAAAGTTAAACTTTTGAAGGATCCATATTTCCATCTTGCTCCCACATTCATCTGGTTGGACGGAACACAGATACAGGATGAATTGAATTTATACCTCTACCACGTACTTCTACACTTCGATTTATTAAACGCGTTTTGCTATACAGTTCGATACAATGCTGCATTGTGAACTACATCTTTAGTCAACGTGGAACAAAACCGGCGATGGATTAAAAAATATTCGAAATAGATTTTCTAATAGAACGTGTAGAAACGGAAATTATTTCGTCTCATCTTACATGATTGTTCTTTCGGAATCCTAGATTATTTGTAACGGAAGACGTTGAAGATACTATTAAATTGATCACAATTTTGTTTGCCCTTCACATTGCTTAAGATTCACTGCGGGTGTTGAAAGCTTATACTCGGTAAACAAGGATGAAGTTGAAAGACGGTGCTAGAATTGTGGAAATCTAATAAAGAATGACGTGATCGCTCTTGAGATTTGTCTATATCTATTTATTTAAGTAAAAGAGGTTTGGATGTTTTCTCTCGAAAAATTTTTCTTTATTTATTTTCCAGCAAACTCAAACTCAAAGCATTTATTTCAATTAAACCAATTACAGTCACTTTTGAATTGTCAAGGGGTCGATCAGTCAAAAAGATGAAGCTAGTTGCCCATTCCAAAGCGTAGGTACCTATGGAGAAGAACGAGCAAGAAACTCCATGGACACTCTTTTAAATCAAAATAATATGGTTACAAAGTCTTGTTTAGGATCATTCATGTTAAAAATTACAGCTTTTACGAATCTAACATTTTACGTCATTTTTATCCCAAATATACCAAATGATTTTAAATACAATATTTCTCCACTCATAAATCGTGTGTGTCACAAGATGTGTATGTTTTCGATCTTTATGAATATTTTTACCGACTTCAAAAAAAAGGAGGTTATCAATTCGATACGTATGTATGTAATATTATTGGAATTGCATTATATTCACATATGACAATCTATTAGGGCTTCCAAACAAATATACAAAATTTTATAGACGTATGTATGTATGTATGTATGTATGTATGTATGTATGTATGTATGTATGTTTGTCCACGCATATCTCCGTAACTATTAATTGGATCGTGGCCATTCTTTTTTTATTGGCTTACATTTACTTCAACTTAGGGAACAGTGCAAGTTTCATCAAAATCGATTCAGTAATTTTCAAGATATGGACTAAGACGTGAAAGTGTGATGGCCTGGCTTATTGATACGAGCTACGGGTGTAGTGTCAAAGCAAAAACATCTCAAAACCTTGGTCAAATTCTAGTGCAACAACTAAAAATTACCAAATAAAAAGTAATTTAAAAAAATTAAACCGACTTCAAAAAGAAAATAACTCAAAATTATGAAATAACTTTAATTTCGGAAGTCGGTGGCAAAAAACTAAAACTAAAATACAGATCCCAAGACACCGACTTCCGAAATTAAAGTTATTTCATAATTTTGAGTTATTTTCTTTTTGAAGTCGGTTTAATTTTTTTAAATTACTTTTTTCACAAAGTTTTTTTTTTAACATAGCTACTGAAATGTGTCTGTAATACAGGTATACACCTCTGCCTTACCCTTCGGGAATTACAGGCGTCATGCTGTTTAATTTTTCATTTAATTTTTTCCAAGACACCTCATTTATAGGGTTCCGTATCCAAAGGGTAAAAACGGGACCCTATTACTAAGACTCCACTGTCCGTCTGTCCTTCTGTCACCAGGTTGTAGCTCATAAACCGTGATAGCTAGACAGTTGAAATCACAGATGATGTATTTCTGTTGCCGATATCCAGTCGCATGTCCAATCAGCAGACACAGTACACACAGTACAATACTCTTTTTTTTTTTTTTTTTTGCGGATGGGAAATCATCAAATGACCCCTCCCGCTCTGGGTGGAGCGGAAGGGAGTGTCAAACTCTTACTGACTAAAACCCACCCGTGTTCCTTCCTTAGCTCTTTATGTTCCGGGCCAGCGGTAACCCTTTCGGACAATCCCGCTGACCCGGCAGGCTTCGGCCCTATGGGGCCCCTCCTCGATGACAATACTCTTGGTTGATCTTTGAAGACTAACCCTGTATGTCATATAAATAATTATATACAATATGTACAGTCAACAAAGGAGTTAAGTATACAGGAGCGTCGGATATAGTTGAAGTTTACTAAGAAACCGATGGATGTTCTAGACTGAAATTTAATTTAATAAATGAGCTGTTTGTTTTCTATTAATAAATTAAAATTTTATTCGAGAATATCCATCGGTTTCTTAGTAAACTTCAACTATATCCGACGCTCCTGTATACTTAACTCCTTTGTTGACTGTACATATGTACATTTATTACCTGTACACAACTTCGTTTCCTCGTAACATGAAACCTATTCGGATATCCAGGGAATAAAGTTTAGCAAGAAGTAATTACATGTAATGACATAACAAAGTTCTAGGAACTCAATCTTACTGTATTAGTAGGAATGTTCTGGGCATCTCACGTTTATAGCATTCTGAATGGTTTGTTTCATTTTATGCCTTTTCTGGCCATTAGCCTCCCCCAAGCACCTCCACTTCGACCGGTTCTGCGCTTCTAGCATCCAACGGGTTCCTGCGGCCTTCACAAGGTCGTCGGACCTCTTTCGGCTGAAATGATGATGATGCCTTTTTTACTTGTCGGCAGGTATTCTTTTCTTTGGGTCATCATCATCATTAGCCTACAGCAGTCCACTGCTGGACATAGGCATCTCCTACACGCCATTCAACTCGATTTTCAGCAACTCTCATCCAGCTGCTATCAGTCATCCTGCGAAGATCGATACACCTAGCCTGAGGGCGTCCTACCTTACGTTTGCCGACTCGCGGTCTCCACACAATAACTCCTCTACCCCAACCGACCATCGGCTCTATGGCTAATATGGCCGGCCCATTGCACTTCAGCTTGCTCCTTTGGGTAATTCGATGATACTCAGTTATTGTATTAAAATACCAAAATACCGGCTTAATTTTAAAATCGGTATCTTCCTGCCCACAGATATACACCTAGATAACGCAAGAGCACCTACTTCGTGCCCAGTTTAAGTACAAAAATCGTAAGCCGCCACTTTCGCGCTCAGTCCTGTGTACTGCTGGCTGGGTGAGCGTGAGACCTGGCACTAGGCCCCGGAGGTGAGACGAGACGGGTGCCGTACGCGGCGTGTTTGATTCGATTTGATTTGCCCATCACTAAATAGTGCTTGTGACGTCATAGTTGGTAGTCAAAAAATGGCACGCTTGGTTTTCATAGAGATCGTGATACTTGCGTTATCTAGGTCTATATAGGTATATATCTGTGTTCCTGCCCTTGTGCCATATGTTAGTTGGGGTCAGCGCAACACATTTTCTTCTTCCTTTATCTCTTGGTAGCCGTCACGTTATCATTCACCCCCTTTTAACCGCGACGGAAAAAGAGGTGGTGTCATATGTTTTCTTTCATTCGTCACACGGATGGACGGTCGGAGTTTGTTGCGCCAGTTCTTCCCCCCCGCGAAAGCTACTAGTAAGCGGGTATAAGCAGAACAGTTATACTACGGGTACATTGTCGCGATAACGCGAACTAAACTTCGCACGCCCCTTGTTTACAGCGAGACGTCGAGCGCTGTGCAAGAGAGAGCGCGCGCGACAATGTAGCCGTAGCAGAAGCAGCTGAGCGGCGTACGCTTTGCGTCGAGAGAAATGTAGTATTATTTTCTATTTGGTGCCCATAATTTATAATAAGATCCCCAAACATATTTGGCAATTACCTACTAGACTATTATAAACAACTACAACTTTAAAAAATCGTTTAAACCAATGACCATTTCGGTGCGATCAAGTTGTTTTAAACAAAGTTTAATTAAAAAATACCGCAAACTGGGCTGTTGAAACTGTTTTTCGGTTTTCAGTTAAAAGTTTTTTGCTTCCACTTTTAAATATTGCATTGTCGATTTTGATAGCCGTCATGAAATATCTCATTTCCAATGACGTTATACTATATGGTATAAACATCGTGATGGCCCAGTGGTTACGGTCTCTCCTCTCATGCAAGAGGTTGTGGGTTCAAATCCGGACAAGTACCTATGTGAATTTATATGTACTTTCTGAGTTTATCTTGGACATCACTGACATCAGTGAAGGAAAAGCATAATGAGGAAACCTGGACTTATCCCACTATAGAATAGAATAGAATAGAATAGAATTTTTCTTTATTAGAGTAACTCAGACTCAAAAACAAACAATATTGTTAGTAAAACTTATGACTAGGTATGTTAGTAAGCACAGACACTAAACAAAAAATTTACGAAATAACGTAAATATATCATACTAATATTACAAATGTGGAAGTTTGTGAAGATGTTTGGATGTTTGTTACTCAATCACGCGTAAACCGTTGAACAGATTTGGATGAAAATTGGCACATAGATAGACCATTTTCTGGATTAACACATAGGATACTTTTTTACCCGATATTCCCACGGGATCGAAACTTACGCGGGTGAAACCGCGGGGCGCTGTTAGTAGTTAATATACGTCTCAATCAACTCAGCTCAAACTCAAACTCAAATCATTTATTTCAATTAAACCTTGTACAGGCACTTTTGAATTGTCAAAATTAAATAGTCTGTCAGCCTATCGCAGTCCACTGCTGAATATACGTCTGAAACTCTGAAATTACCAACCCGTCTTGAGCAAGTGTGATGATCAATACTAGTACCTTCTTTTTGATAGAAGGCCTTTTCTCTGCAGGGGAGTCATCATCATCATCATTTCAGCCGAAAGACGTCCACTGCTGGACATAGGCCTCCCCCAAGCACCTCCACTTCGACCGGTTCTGCGCTTTTCGCATCCAACGGGTTCCTGCGGCCTGCAAGGGAGTGTTATTATTATGTCTGTAATTTATATGGTGTACATAATAAAGAGTATTCTATTCTATTCTATTAGGCAGATGTTATTACAGGAAAACAACTAAATACGAAATTATGAGTACAGTGTTAAAATTTTGGTGTTAAATTAAGCATAATATTTCTATTTAAATTTTTCATTTCTTCTATGAATTTTAACATGCTTTTGGATTAGGAACATCGATTTCATAGTAGGTACATATAATTCTGTTTCTATTAAAATAGCTGTGGCCTCGCTAAAAGCAATTAGCGCTACATATGATGCCTGAAGACCCTTAGGAGCCAAGCAAAAATAAAAAAAGTCAGAAAGAGCGCTAAGCGAGAATGAAGTGAATGAAGCAAGCGATGCGATGCGACGGGATAGGTCGGGAAAACAAGAAATTTCACGCAGACGAAGTCGCGGGCAGAAGCTAGTAACTTATATTTCAAGTATTTCGTAGCTTGCGTAGCACACTTGCTACGCTCGTAGCTGTGTGCTACGAAAAATCGTAGAGCGAATATAGCTGAACTACTTTTTTAAATGAAAGCAATTTGCAGTTGTTTTGCTGCAATATAAAACTTTAATTATAGTGACAACCAAGAGAAGACGTAAAGTAGCCGAAATGTCCCACTTTACAGAATTGAATATTGTTCTTTATAGCATTGGCAAGGTTCCAAGCAGAGCCTACGTGCTTCGTGAACTTGGGTTTAAAATTGTAACACACAACAGGTTTCGAACCCAATTTCTTCACTTTATAGTTTTGTGTACTCGTAACTTACCTTTTAGTATGAACTAGCTTTCGCCCGCGACTTCGTCCGCGTGAAATTTCACCCTCTTAGGGGTGGAATTTCGAAAAACCCTTTCTTAGTGGATACCTACTCTTCACAAAGAACACACCCTCCAAATTTCATGTCTCTAGGAGCAGCGGTTTAGACTGTGCGTTGATATATCAACAATCAGTCAGTTTATCATTTTATATATATAGAAGATAAATAATAATGACCCACGTAAAACATTGTCAATATAAAGTAAACAGAATAAAAATGTTAGTTTAATGTGTTCTTTGTAAGATGTCGTGAAAAGCGAATCCTACTAACTAATATTATAAATGCGATAGTAAGTTTGTTTGTTTGTTACCTTTTCACACCTAAACCTCTGAACCGACCATCCTGAAATTTTGCATATACGTTGTCAGGTGTATAGGAACGGACTAAAGGTACCTTTCATCCCGAACAAAAGTGCTGTTCCCGAGGCAAACAACAATAACGTTATTATGATAATAGCTGGCGCCACGTGTCTTTCGAATCAAAAACAGGACGTCTGTTGGGTCAGCTAGTATCTATATAAAACACACATCAACACAATCTATTGAAATTTTAGTTATTAATGTATTGAAAAAAAAACTACTTAGAAAATCTACTAACATACTTATATCAAAACTAGCTGCGCCCCACGGTTTCATCCGCGTCGATTTCGATGAAGTGGGAATATCGGGATAAAAAGTAGCCTATATATTAATCCAGGGTGTCAGCTACCTACATACAAAATTTTATCAAAATTGGTCCAGCCGTTTGAGCGTGAAGAAGTAACAAACATATAAACACACACTCATAAACTTTCGCCTTTATAATATTAGTGTGATGCGCAGCATTCAATACACTAATAGTAAATTAAATAAAAATCTAACTTATTTATAACTTTTTTTTATTTCTACTATAAAATCCTTTTTTGTTTATGGAAATTGAACAATGATTTGTTTACATAGTAAGCATTAATAATAATGGTAATAAATTTGTTCCGCCAAAGCTATAAAAAAACTTGTATAATAACATCATGGCATTTAAGTATAAAACAAAATATACATTGTGGAGATGACAATCTATACTAATATAATAAAGCTGAGGAGTGCGTTTCTTTTTTTTTAACGCGCTTGTCTCTGGAAAAAGCGGATTGAAACGGTCGGATTTCAAAAATATCTTTTTTCTTTGGATAGCCCAATTTTTGAGGAAGGTTATGGGCTATTTATCATCACGCTACGACACATAGGAGCCGAGCAAGAAGAAAAAAGCCAGGAAGAACGTTAAGCGAAAACGCAGTAATAGCGTGGGCGTATATTGCAGCCTTACCTTTTAAAGTGCAGGCTGGCTATAATTTAGCGCGGGTGCCATTCGAACATACAACTAAATGTCATGTATTTTGATTAGGTATTTTTGGTTTAGATAAGTCAGGGCTAGTAATGAAAATATGTAAAGACATTCTATCAATACAACTTTAAAAGAGTCCTATCGGTGTTTAATTAAAGAAAGAAAGAAAGAAAGATGTTTATTTGGACACAATGAAATCATTACAAAATTAATTACTGTGAGGAGCTCATCAAGCTCCTCTCAGTACCTAGTAATGGTGGCCGTCGTGGGGTTTGCCCATCTTTGACTAGCTATAGTGACTAAACTATCCATACTAATATTATAAATTCGAAAGTAACTCTGTCTGTCTATCTGTCTTTATGTTACCTTTTCACGCCTAAACGACTGAATGGATTTCGATAAATATAAATAAGATAGATTGCATCCCGAGGAAAGACATAGGATAGTTTTTATCCCGTTATTCCTACGGTATCGACATGCATGCAGGTGGAACCGCGGATTGGATATATTTGGCAAAATTTTCATATGCAGACTGGGAACGTCATTAGAAACGTCATATACAAAGTTTAATTTGTATTGTCGTCTCCACTTTCTATGAATAAATAATTCCCTCTCATTTACTTGTCATTCGAAATTTTCCATTTAAATCGTATTGATTGCACAGCGCTACTCCATTAACTTAATCGAGTCCTATTCACGCCATTTCACAATTATTTTGTTAACAGATTGATGATAAACGAAAAACGTTGTAAAACGATGACTATTATGATTATAAATTATAATAAACTGCCCGTGTAACTTGTTTCTTTTGGTATTAACAATTTCATTCAAATAAAAAATATTAAACATTTGTATTAAAATTACACTAAGCATCTAGTGGTTCAGCCCCTTTTTAGGGATCCGTAACCAAAGGGTGCCAACGGAACATGTGGATTAACAGTACCGTATGTCAGGACATGACGCAGGATAGGTGACGAGAAGATTTGACGAAGTTTTCTAGACATTGCCAAATCCAACGGGATCCTTCTGCCGGCTTCCTTCTCAAACTTGTGTCTACCGAGTGTATTAGCGTGTCAGTCCGATAAACGAATAATACCGTGTTGGATATTAAGCGAGATGTATTAGTTTACCCATGTTCCGTCGCAAAGTTTCATCAACCACTCATCCGCGCAATGTGTCCCGTCCTTCATCATTTAATTAATATTGTTAACATTATCGCTATATAACGGAAAGAACCGCACCATATAGCCATTAAATATGCCATAGTGAGTATGAGTCATCTGTGGGTGCGACGCATTACGTTTATTAACTTCGTTTTAATTTAAATAGCCATCTCCCGGGGGTCACTTGTGCATTCGGTCAAGGACGGAAGAACTACATATTTAATAAATTATTAAAAAGCCTGCGATGTCCCACTGCTGAGCCAAGGCCTTCTACTTTCTTTCCACTTCTCTCTGTTTAAAGCTGCTAAGGCAATGAAGAATGAAGAACTATTTGCTGCGACAAAAAGCTTTCATCAGCGAAATTCCAAAAACACGATCACTATTGCAACCTATAGTCCTACAAGGTGGATGGATTGCCAGCGGGGGTTGAGTAACACAAAAAAAATTGCAATGCCTTTCATTTTGACAATTCGGCAAAATACATTGCGTTATTTATGTTGGCGAAATTTTCAAACATATAAAGCATTGGATTACCAATTTCTTTGAAATCCATTGGATTGTGGAAGAAAGCGTTTACGCAGTTGGGGTGCTGGTGAGATTCGCGAGATAGAGGCTTATGTCCAGCAGTGGACGTCTTTCGGATGATGATGATAGTACGACAAAAGAATGTGAATATTATGGCGGTATGAGCCGTTTGGGGTTGAAACGCTTGGGTCATGGGGCCCGAGTGCCGTCTCCTTTTTAAGGCGAGGTGGTAGTAGTTTTTAAGGTGATATAAAAATATGGTTTTTCTATTTCTTGTATCCAATCCAAATTTTGTATAGAGGTAGCTGACACCCTGGATTAACATATAGGCTACTTTTTATCCCGATATTCCCACGGGATCTACATTTAAGCGGGTGAAACCGCGGGGCGCAGTAATAGTAATTTCCGAGGTTTTTATCCTATCCTATTTTTTTTTTTTGTATGTTGCACCTACCATGTTTTGTCTCTGCATCACCCTAAGGATGACTGGTATAAATTGCCTCAGTCATTAAGTCCGCCTTTGCACAGTATTTTGCAAATTCGTCACACGGCCACGTCCTAACGTATCCAGTGGGGCAATTGCGTAACAATCAATCGGAATCGGTTTCATTTTGACAGTTCAACAACATTCATTGCGCTATTTACGTGTTGAGCAGAATTTTTTTTCGAACATATGAAGCAATGGATTAGCAATTTGCTTCAAAATGATTCAGATTCCGATTGATAGTGTGTTACGCGATTAGGGTGCAGTATGCAGCCTATGTGTACCTTTAGTCTAACGAATGGAACTATTAAGTTGTCTCGTACTGTACGTTATGAACGTGAAGCCTTGTTAGTGAATAGTTAATAGAATTACCATAATTAAGAGACAAGGGCTCACAGTAAGTGCGTAACAGATATATCGTCTGTTTGTTCCGGATTGTCAACAGTTAAGTAATTAAGTTGTGTAATCACACTAATATTATAAAGGCGAAAGTGTGTGAGTATGTGAGGGGGTGTGTGTATGTGTGTATGTTTATATGTTTGTTACTTCTTCACGCTCAAACGGCTGGACCGATTTTGATAAAATTTTGTATGGAGGTAGCTGACACCATGGACAGGACAGGCATGGAACAGAGGTGTGGTGATACTTTTCTTTAAGAAGGGCGACAATGCCCTTCTTAAGAATTATAGGCCCATCTCACTTCTGAGCCATGTCTACAAGCTGTTTTCGAGAGTCATCACGAACCGTCTCGCGCGCAGGTTTGACGACTTCCAGCCTCCCGAACAAGCCGGATTCCGTAAAGGCTTTAGCACCGTAGACCACATACATACGCTGCGACAGGTTATACAGAAGATCGAAGAATATAACTTGCCTCTCTGCTTAGCGTTTGTGGACTACGAGAAAGTCTTTGATTCGATCGAGACATGGGCTGTGCTGCAGTCTCTTCAACGGTGCCAGATCGACTATCGGTACATCGAAGTGCTGAAGTGTCTGTACGAAAACGCCACTATGTCAGTCCGACTCCAGGATCAGACCTCGAAACCTATCCTTCTGCAGCGAGGTGTAAGACAGGGAGACGTTATCTCTCCGAAACTGTTCACCGCTGCACTGGAGGATGTCTTCAAGGTTCTGGACTGGAAAGGGGCTGGCATCAACATCAACGGCGAGTACATAACTCACCTTCGGTTTGCCGACGATATCGTAGTCATGGCTGAGACTATGGAGGACCTCAGTACAATGCTCGATGACCTCAGTAGAGCCTCCGAAAGAGTGGGTCTTAAAATGAACATGGTCAAAACAAAGGTCATGTCAAATGCCCATGTAACACCCACTCTCATAAAGATCGGAGACGCTACACTCGAAGTCGTGGACGAATATGTGTACCTAGGACAAACTGTCCAGTTAGGGAGGTCTAACTTCGAGAAAGAGGTCAATCGTCGAATCCGACTCGGCTGGGCAGCGTTTGGGAAGCTACGTGATATCTTCTCGTCCCACATACCGCAGTGTCTCAAGACGAAAGTCTTTGACCAGTGCGTGTTGCCAGTGATGACTTATGGCACTGAAACGTGGTCGCTCACAATGGGCCTTATAAGAAGGCTAAAAGTCACCCAAAGGGCAATGGAGAGGGCTATGCTTGGAGTTTCCCTGCGTGACCGAATCAGGAATGAGGAGATCCGCAGGAGAACCAAGGTAACCGACATAGCCCGAAGAATTGCCAAACTTAAGTGGCAGTGGGCAGGGCACATTGCTCGCAGAACAGATGGCCGATGGGGCCGAAAGGTTCTGGAGTGGCGACCGCGTACCGGAAGACGTAGCGTTGGAAGGCCTCCCACAAGGTGGACCGACGACCTTGTGAAGGCCGCAGGAACCCGTTGGATGCGAGAAGCACAGAACCGGTCGAAGTGGAAGTGCTTGGGGGAGGCCTATGTCCAGCAGTGGACGTCTTTCGGCTGAAATGATGATGATGATGATGAGCTGAAACCCTGGATTTAAAAAAAAATATCCCGATATTCCCACGGGATCAACACTTACGCGGGTGAAACCGCAGCGCAGCTAGTTATTAATAATTATTTCACGGAGTTGTTGTTGTTATGTTTCTAGGGTAACTATAAGATCACGAGATTTTGAAATACATCGTTACACACCCATGAAAAAAATATACAGTAAACAGAGTGTAATTTTAATCACCGTTATCCTCATAAGGGCTCATCATTATGAACAACTATAACTATGGGGCCAAACTTAAATCGTGAAAAAAATCTAATCTAGAATAAATGTAGGGAACAGCTGATTTTTTTTTTCGCGATTTCATTTTTGGTCCCATAGTAAAAGTTGTTCATAATGATGACTACAATGACCCCTTAAGAGGATAATGGTGATTAAAATTACATTCTTTATATCATAATTTTTATCAGTATCATAATAACGGCGCGCTCTTGGTTTTTCAACACTCGGCTCAACACCGAGAGTTGTAAATCGAATAGCGCGTCTACTGTCAGTGAAAACGAGTATATGCCATTATTAAAAACCTGATTGACTAATTATTTTTTTATAACCAAGGGCTTTGAAGTTCCTTGGCATACCTTTTACCTTTTGTCAAACATTTTTTTTCAAAATGGTGGTCACGCATGAAACCTATATTCGTTACTGTTTTTATCTGACATACAAAAAAAAATTACACAAATACACACGTCACGTTTGCAGTATAAAACTGATTTACATCCATCACCTCACATATCAGATTCAGTTGAAAACCAGCGTCAGGCACTAGTTGTCTGGCATTTTTTGCTGAACTGGGCCTTTTTGGCGCAGCCGTGAGGCACTTTCCTGCAAATTTCTTACATCGGACTTCACGCTTTTTATTTGTTTTTATCTGATGTATGTATCTGGTCCGTGGCTAAATAATAACAGCCGCACAGGTCGATCGATCAGGTTAAGCTACGCTTGCCGCGGTTGGGCTGTGACCCATACCCAGACCCCTCCGTTCCTCGGAAAGCACGTTATGCCGTTGGTCCCGGCTGTCATTCGTGGATCGTTACGGGTAGTCAGAAGCCCGAAAGTCTGACAACCAATCTTACCAAGGGAGTATCGTATTACCCAGTAACTGGGTTGTGGAGGTCAGATAGGCAGTCGCTCCATGTAAAATACTGGTATTCAGCTGCATCCGGTTAGACTGGAAGCCGACCCCAACATAGTTGGGAAAAGGCTAGGCAGATGATGTATGTATCTGGTGTATTGTGTGTATTTTAGTCTGTGCTGAATAAATGTATTTTCTTCCTTTCTTTCTTTTCTTTATAAATCGATAGGTATGCCAGGCTCCATAATTATAAAAATTTCAATCCCCTTTAAAGTTATAATTATGTTCAACCCCAGAGTTCTTCCAAAGAAAAATGGCTAAAATGTCGCAAGCTTCCCGTTTCCTTGAAATTCGCTTTTCTTGGCCAAGGTTATTGGATTTTTTTCCAGTTTCTTTCATGCAAGAAAATGAACTCATATAATTTAATCAGTTGATGTGAGCGCATCCATACGTCCAATAAATTTTATTTTTATTAAATGTTTGTGCAATGTAAATAACATTGTAGGTATAGGGTGCAATAAATTCATGGCATACATTATTTTTTATTTAAGAGCGTTTACGCCGTACGGCATTTCATACAAACTTTCAAGCTCTTGTTTTCCGAAATGAATGAACCGATTTTAATGAAACTTCATACGCATAAGCAG
The DNA here is from genome assembly GCA_951800025.1 of Oligia strigilis. NCBI lineage: Eukaryota > Metazoa > Arthropoda > Insecta > Lepidoptera > Noctuidae > Oligia > Oligia strigilis. Next base: position 4,124,184 of record OX637551.1, read on the forward strand.
GATACAAAGGTCTAAAAAGTTAGTAGAGAACATTTTCGAAATGTCTTATTTAAAAAAAGATAACTGGAAATCTCGGTTTCTATGAAAAGTTTAAAATCGGTCTAATTTGGCTGTAACACTATTTTTCGAAAATGTTCTCTACCAACTTTTTAGACCTTTATATCCTGCTTATGCGTATGAAGTTTCATTAAAATCGGTTCATTCATTTCGAAAAACAAGGGCTTGAAGGTTTGTATGAAATGCCGTTCGGCGTAAACGCTCTTAAAAATAATAATAATAATAATTTTACTCTGTGTACAATGTTCACTAATATTATACCACTGTCAGGAAACTCACCAAAGTTTCACATTACAGATCACATTAATAACTATCTAAACTAGCTCAAACTATCTACAATTTAATATCTTACATAGTTCTCTAAAACACTTAATTACTACACTAATTAATATATTTCGTAACGATATACCCGTGAAATATGGGCAAAGTTCGCAGCCCTAGGTAACTAGGGTTGTCTCCGCTACTGAAGATTTATGCCCGCTTCCCTGCCGTTGGAAAAGCACGTACTTCGGAAATTGTGCAGTTAACACTCCTGAAGTATGGTCATCGGGAAAAATTGGAAGTGGTTGCTTGTAAGTAATAGGCAGATATCTAGGTAGACATGATTTACTAAGATTGTCATATGAAATGCCAGGAATTATTTTATGTTTAAAGAGTAAGGAAGCGACAGCGAAAAATAATTAATCTAGTAAAAAAATAACAAGAGTAATTGATGAGACTGCAGGATACATCTGCATGATGTAAAAACCAAAAATGACAGAAAGAAAGAAGAAAGAAATCATTTATTTTGCAATGAATGTGGGTACAAAATAAGATGTAAACATTCTAAAAACGGTTCCAACACACTCTACCTTACGGCATGCAACAGTAAAAAAAAAAGGATTTATATTTCCTCAAATAAACAACAAGAAAAACAAGTATTATTAATGTGTATCTACAGTCTTCCCACATAAACTAAACATCAATCAAGATCAGACACTGATAATGCAGTAGTCATTACCGACACAAGTCATATTGCTATGGAGTTTAAAAAAAATAAGATAAGGCTTCAAGAAAGACCACTAGTAATTAGCAAATTATTAAAGCAACTCCAAATCGTTTACTCGTGCTATTTAGACCGTTCGTCACTATTCTTGATACTTCAAGTCAAAATCTAAACCACACTTATATAAAGATGGTCAATATTAAAAAATCATCAACAATATATCATACCTACAGTAACAAGAAACAAAAAAGAGAACTAACGTGATTACAATTTATTACATAAGTTGAAAAACCGTGAAGGAAAACATCGTGAGGAAACTGGCATGTCCTAGAACCAACCTGTGGTGGGGAAAGTTATAGGCTGATTTTATGTACTTACAATTGGCGCTTACAAAACGCCTGAGGCAGGACATCGCCGTCGAGGTAGACCAAGGCGAAGGTGGTGTGACGATCTAATAACATTCGCAGGGCCAACATGGCCAGAGATCGCACAAGACAGGGAGGTTTGGAAGGAAAAAGGGGAGGCCTTTGCCCAGCAGTGGGACACAAACAAGGCTAACAAAAAAACAATTGGCGTAACAAACATCGACACGGTAACTTTAGATACTTACCTACCTTTAGACATATTTTGAAGAATCTTCTTTGTACAACTACAAGCCCCTTAAATCACTATTGTAACGAATACCTCGTTACAATAGTGATTTAAGGGGCTTACAGGACCTAAACACAATAAAACATAAAACGCAAGTTTTAGAAACAATAAAAGTATATGATCGACTACAGTAAACAAAATCAGAAAAGAAAAGTTCTACAGGATCTACGCTAGTTAAATAGTGTGTTGAAAACATAATAATACAACTAATTTGATACGATAGAAAAAAACTGTTACAATAAAAACCATACTAATGTACATACAATCATTCTGATTTTTTGACAAATTATTCTACAAGCAACATACTAAAAAACTAGTGTTTTAATTTTTTCGTCTAAACAATAGATTTTTTGTAATTAAATAATTTCTTCATATTTTGCAATAAATTACCAGAGTTGTGTCATCGCGCTTCTCTTTCTTTTCTATGCAGTCCGACAGTGACCGCGCTTTAGGTCATGTAAGCCCCTTAATATCACTCGTACATAACATGGTGTGAGAGGAACAGTTCATTCAATTGCTGTTATTTCAATCGTGGTTTTTTCGTACGGAAAGCAAGAAGCATCAGCTATAACACAGTGGTCATAGTCATTCGCATTTTGAACCTTTACATTGTAAGTTTTAGTACTAATAGTTCTCATTCGTTTGGGTAGCCGTTCCGTAGCACTGTCACTGTCTGTGATGTAGATGTTGTCTGTAGTCGTAGCTCCAAGAACGGAATTGTTATTATCTAAATAACAATCCATAAGGAAAATGTCCCAGTTTTCACCCATAATTGTATAAGCAGGAATAAGTCCCTCTGGTACGTTCCTAAATACTTCGGTTGCTTTTATTTCAATGATTCTTTTTTTTTTCGGCAAACATTCACTATCTCCTATACAACTGCCATCGTCATAGACATTTTTAATCGTAATACTATAACGATTAATATTATTAAACCATATATCCCCATGTACATAACGTTCTGGTAGTCCTGTAGCACTGACACTATCCCATACGTAGAAGTTCTCGTTCACTGGTACAGTTGTAGCGTCTGGATCGGTATTTCTTCTACTAATTGTCTTTGTTTTCACTTCACCGGGTTTCATAGCACTTAAATAACAATCCGAAATGTAAATGTTCCCGGTTTTCTTAATATCAGTCCCGTTTCTTGTGGTGCCTATGGCTCCCACGGTCGTGACGAGTATCAGGCACAGCGCAGTGGTTGCTTGCATGGTGATAAGGCAGTAGTGTAATAGGTAGATGAATCACTTGAATTACCAACTAGCCGCCAGTAGCTGATGAAGTCAGTGAACACTGTGGCTATCTCGCTCTTATTACTTTACTGACCAAATGCACCACATTTATATACATACGTAGGTTATCATAGTGCAGATATAATAACCTTCAGTACGCATGTCGATAATGACAAAAAACAACACAATTGTTTACAAAAATGATTAAAAAAACCCAACTACATATCGTGGAGTTTATCGCATATATAATGTTATTGTTGAACTCAACAAACGGGATTTTTTACAGATGATAAACGTTTTTAGGGTTCCGTACCAAAATGGTATAACGGAACCCTTATGGTGAGACTCAGTCTGTCTGTCGATCCGACTGTCTGTCAGTCTGTCTGTGTGTCACAGCTGGATATCTCAAGAACTACTAATGCTATCAGCTTGAAATTTGGAACAGTTTTAGATGACGTTTGCCCAACTATTTTGCAAATAAGAAAGCAATAAAAATATATGATAAAGATTACAGGAAAAATAAAACGAAGTCATTAAATAGCACACTTTTTCAGAAATCATCAACAAAAGTTACATTAGTTTCACTATCGGTCAAGAGATGGTGCTGACATAAAACTGCAATATTCTACACCGCAGTGTACAGTGTTAAAATTCTCTGACGAATATAGGCCTCGCCGATGAAAATTTTAAAACATATGTGGAGTTAACGCTGTGTGAGCATGCGTGTTCCATCGCCGCCCGTTCGATGTCCACCGCGCACAGGATGGATGGAAAGCAGCCATTCTATTAAAGCAGCACATGAAGTAATTTTTCGCTCCGCCTGGTGTAATTGCTGTAAGGCGTACCAGTAGGAGGATAATTAAATAAATAAATAAATGATGGCACGGAACCCTCGGTGCACGAGTCCGACTTGCTCATGCACGGTTTTTATATGTTGGATTGGCAAATAGTCCTATGTCCTATGGAACCTGTTTATGCTGTCCAAAACCCTGCAGCGCTAATGGGATTGCGGGTGCTTAGTGCTTATATAACCCAAACACAAAGCAGGAATGTTTCACGGAAATGTAGGTACTGAGACCAGCACCGTTGCTCTTCCAAATCGAAACAGAACAATGCTGCTAGTTTGGACAAATAGGTACATGTTCGTAGGAGGTACTCGCAACCGGCGTGCCGCGTGCGTGTATGACCGAACGTAACTGAAGCAAAAGGTGTATGTAAAGATCGTAGCCGGTGTCGTTCTGTAGTTACTGCCTGGGAAGAAGGCGTGAAGAGCAACTTTCAGAATGCAAGCTTCGTCTTAAAGCTCTTCTCTACCTTTTATTCTTAAACCTTTATCTTTGACCTATCTGTTGAAAAAAACCCGACTACTTATCTTACTCGCTTACCTAATTGCAGTATTAAAAAATAATAAAATAATTAATTAATGTAGCTATAAAATAATTTATAGTACTCATTTATTTCATTCATCTGTGAGCAGTGCACAAGTGAACACGTAACATGAACCTATTGTTTATATTATTAGTAGTGTTGGCAGCACTTTGTACTGCTAATCCTATATTTTCAGTACACTGTCCCGGGGACATGGACAGGTACCCAGATGGAACATGTGCCCTGTAAGTGAATTCATTTATTTTAAAAACAGACTTAAAAAAAATAAATACTAACTTAAACTTATTTATTCATTAAAAACAATACTTAGGTACATTAATTATAATAAAATGTTTTTGAAAAATACAAAAACCAACTTGGACCTATCACGGATTTGAACGCACATGTTTTTTGGGGGGTAACACTAACCTCTAATAAACAAGTGTTTAATACAGGTCAGTGGGGGGTAACCACTAAAGGGGACTACATGACCTAAAGTGCGGTCACTCGCCGGACTGCATAGAAAAGAAAGAGAAGCGCGATGACACAACGCTGGTAATTTATTGCAAAATATGAAGCAATTAGCTATTTACAAAAAATCTATTGTTTGGACTAAAAAATGAAATACTAGTCCTTTAAATCAAATCAAATTATTTATTTGCTAGAATGCAGGTAAGTATACAAATAAGGTCGGAAGAATTAAAGTTGAGCCATACATTCTGCCCAAGATTCGACATGCAAAATTTAAATGAATGAATAGATATGATGCTATAACTAATAAAAAAATAAGAACATTTAAACATAAATTATCGGATAAAAATTAACAGTTTAATACAATTAGTAAATACTTAGTAGGTAGGTAGTCAAAATAAGATCAAAATGTCAAAATACGATTAAAATGTCAAAATACAATTCAAATGTCAAAATACAATTCCAATGTCAAAATACAATTAGAATGTCAAAAAAATACAATAAAAAGTAGTTAGTCATTTTATTTAGTATTAAATAAATTAATAGTTTAAAAAACATTAGAAAAACACGCTTTTATAAATGCACGTAAAAACAAAAAACTAATCGTGGTCAAAGTTCATTACAAGAGTTTTCTAAGAAATCCAAAACAGCTATGATACGATTTTCCATCATGAAGTTCCAGTTCATATCTTCCGGCTCCATCATCAGATCAGTTCGACAGTACCATATTATTGTATTGTCATTAGAACTACATACAGCTGCCAATTCTCGTTACGCTACGACCCTTGGAAGATGGTTAAATTAGTTACCTTAGATTCCATTACATAGTTAGTTACATACAGGTCGACCTAATAAAAGCGTGTTAAAAAGCTATAAGAATTTTCGTTAGCACGCAGCTCTACACTAATATTATATCTATGGGTACTAATAGTATGAAGTGGTGCAAGGATGATGGGCGTTTTCGTACGGGTGCCAGCCGTTTAGCCCATCAGCCTTTGTGAGTTTATATGTAGGGGGTAATCTTCGGAACTACTGATCTACTGACCACTGGCCGATGGGGCCGAAAGGTTCTGGAGTGGCGACCACGTACCGGAAGACGTAGCGTTGGAAGGCCTCCCACAAGGTGGACCGACGACCTTGTGAAGGCCGCAGGAACCCGTTGGATGCGAGAAGCACAGAACCGGTCGAAGTGGAAGTGCTTGGGGGAGGCCTATGTCCAGCAGTGGACGTCTTTTGGCTGAAACGATGATGATGATAACTGATCCGACTCCGAAAATTCTTTCTCTAATGGGAAGCTACTGTATATTCGAGTGTCATAGGTATATCTTAAGTCGCGGGCAGAAGCTAGTGATTGATAAAATTGTAGTGATTCTCCTAAAAACCACGGATTTATAAAAGTTGGAAACCATAATATATCCACAGTACCGTCCAGTAGTCTGGCTGATTTGACTGAAGATAAATTAAAAAATTTCTCTTATAATAACGCTCCATGTATAAGTTCTTAGGAAAACTTCGGAGTGGGTTTTACATTTCCCCCTCAATTTATTAAGTTTCTTTAGAACAAGGATTCTTGTAAAACCACAGCGCGGCTCACTTTATTAAAATTAAGTTATCCAATAATTAAGTAACTGGTTAATTAAATGGAATATGCTAACTTAGTAAAAAAAATCAAGAATTGCCTTCATTTTTTTCTTATACAATTTTCCAGGACCCTAGTTCACCTAGTTCACATGATCTGCTAATAACGTTATTATCTATGTCACAATGACCGAAACCATACAGAATTTGGGTCCAGTAAAAGTTATGCATGTGTGTGTGCAGAATTAGGACGAATATCTCTATCTTAGAGAAACAGCCAGATATCGCTAATTCGTAGCATTTTTATGATGATAACAAGTGAACTAAATTAGTGATTTTTAGTAATAAAGTAACGCAATAGAAGCGACACATAACACTATTACACGTTGCACGTTGCATCGTAGACGTAACGTCGTAGACATCAGCTACGTCGTAGACATCAGCTACGTCGTAGACATCAGCTACGTCGTAGACATCAGCTACGTCGTAGACAAGTGTTGGCCTTCAGCTACGTCGTAGACAAGTGTTGGCCTTCAGCTACGTCGTAGACATCAGCCACATCGTAGACATCAGCTACGTCGTCACGCTTTATCTTTGACCGACTTATCAAAAAAGAGGAGATTCTCGTATGCTGGTTCTTGTATGTGCACGTATTTCTCTGTGTTTACTGGGCCGATTTCCGTGATTACCTATTATTTAATTTAGTAGAGTCAATTTTGTTTACATAGCAAGCAGTGTATACGATTTTTTTTACCACAACTAAAAACTGGAAACTAAATTATTTTTTCCAAATATACAACCGATGATGTTGTTTTTGTATTTTCGTTTTTTGCCGGTTGTGCTCTAAAAATTGTGTGAACATTATTTAAACTGTATTAATAACAAAGAAATAGACATTCCGTTTTAAATCACATTGAAAAAATTTTCTAACATCACCTACAAAACCAAATTATTTAAGGGCTGATTTTTATTCCACGAATATAAATTTTATTCCACGGATAAAAATTATCTGTCGATTGAGAAATCAGCCCTAAGTCTTATAAAGCACAAATAATCGGTGAATAACTCAGCGGGTGACGACATCTAGCGAACAAACCAAACAATAAGAAGTAGCAAAGGATAAACGACATCTATCTCCGCTTACGGGAACTACTACCACAAAGCATACTTACACAAGAAGTACACCGATGCACATAGTACAGCACCCTACTTACAGGGGGCACTACATACCTTTAGTATACAGTACGGCGTTAAGTTAACAGAGGGCACCACTATGTCGAAAATAGAAAATACTCTATGAACAAAGAATATTATATCAAACGAGACACTGAAAAATCACTGCTGAATTTAGAGACAAGTCATCATCTGCCTACCCTTTTCCCAACTATGTTGGGGTCAGCTTCCAGTCTAACCGGATGCAGCTGAATACCAGTATTTTACATGGAGCGACCGCCTATCTGACCTCCACAACCCAGTTACTGGGTAATTTTTATTTTATTTTTATTTTTTATTTTATTCTGTTCGGGAAACTTACAGCTAAATTAAACAATGCTCTTAAACAATATGCATCTGAAGGCCATTTACAAGTTTCCACTAATAAAATACCCCTTGGTAAGACTGGTTGTCAGACTTTCGGGCTACTGACGACCCGTAACGACTGTCAAAGATTTACGAATGACAGCCGGGACCAACGGCTTACCGTGCTTTCCGAGGCACGGAGGGGTCTCGGTATGTAAAGATGGTCACCAATCCACAGACCAACCGCTGCAAGCGTAGCTTAACCTGATCGATGGACCTGTGCAGCTGGTTCAGCACCCTAATTGCGTAACACATTATCAATCGGAATCGGTTTCATTTTGACAGTTCAACAACATTCATTGCGTTATTTAGGTGCAGAGCAGCAATTTTTTCGAACTTTTTTAAATTTGTATATTATTCATTTTTACAGCCTGCATCACAACAAGAATCTTCGACAACTGCTATACCATGTACATGTACATCCACAGACAATGTCGTTGTAAACCTGGCTGATACACTACGAAAAAAATATAAACAAATTATCAAGAAAAATTTACTGTTAATAAATCACAAAAATTGCACATCAAATGTCTACAAATAACAAAAAGGCGATACGAAACAAAAAGTAAAAGGGTGAATTTCAACACATGCCATTTTTTTTATCATATCGGTGATTGCGGGCCGCCTCGTCGGGCACCTGGTGAGGACGGGGCCGGATCTTGCGGGTTTGGCTTTCGCAAGGGGCGCTCCACGGTGGATGCCATCATGCGCGTGGGAGCCCTCACGCCGGGCGACGCGGTGTTCCGGGTGGAGTCGTCGTGGTGGTGTCACTCGACATCGCTAACGCGTTCAACACCCTGCGCTGGGGCTGCATTGGGGAGGCACTCCGGTATCACCGGGGCCGACATACCTCAGTCGAGTAGTCGGGGCGTATCTGACGGACAGAGCCGTCATCTACCCCGGTCGCGACGAGGAGTAGAACCGGCGATAGATGTCGGTGCGGTGTCCCGCAGGGATCGATTCTTGGGCCGCTCCTGTGGGACATCGCGATCGGTTAGGACTGGGTGCTGCGGTCCGACCTCCCTGATGGCGTCAGCGTGGTTTGCTACGCTGACGACACGCTGGTCCTGTCGCAGGGGAAGTTGCAGCAGGCGGCGGCTGGCGCGATAACACGCGGGGTTACGATAGTCGTGGAGAGGATCCGGCAGTTGGGTCTCGAGGTGGCATTGCACAAGTCCGAGGCTATGTTGTTTCATGGGCCCCGGAACAGGCCACCATTGGGACCCCAACTAACGGTAGGAGGGGTTCACATCAGCGTCGAGACAACGATGAAATACCTGGGTCTCGTCCTCGACAGCCGGTGGAACTTCGTCGAGCATTTCCGACGTTTGGCCCCCAAACTGGAACGGGCTAGGGCCGCCTTTAAGCGGCTCTTGCCCAACCTGAGGGGGCCAAACACCTCCTGCTGGAGGCTTTACGCAGGCGTCGTGCGGTCCATGGCCCTATACGGGGCCCCGGTGTGGGCGTGTTCACTACGGCGGCGAGCCGCCCACTGTTTGAACGCGCCCCAGAAGGTGGTAGCCGTAAGGCTTATCCGGGATACCGCACGATCTTGGACGAGGCGGCAAGCCTCCTTGCTGGACTGCCGCCATGGGATCTGGAGGCGATAGTCCTCTAGGAAGGAGGTGACGGCTATCATGAAAATAATGGCAGTGGGCTTTGACTTTAGTCTTTATGGTGTCAAAAAGTCACTCTGAAAAAAAACACACCAACTTACTTTCGTAAATAACGTTTTAGTGACATCATACGTAAAAAAACGTACTAGAAAACCGTAGATGAACAGAAATAAACAACATCGTGATCATTAGTAACACAACGAACGGTACTGATTACTCACATACCACGCGTTATTCATGTGTCGGCAGCGCACAAGTGAATACGTTCTTATTATAATGAAGCTCTTACTTTTATTGCTTGTTGTGTTGACTGTACTCAGTACTCTATGTACTGGTCGAACAAAACGTATCAGTATACGTGGTAAAACATCTACTACCCCTCCATCTATCAGTAATCGTTTTTTTGCTACAATAAATTGTCCCGGTGGCGGCTTCAAAACAAAGTCCGGAAAATGTCTGTGAGTAGATTGTGTGTTCATTTAATTTGATCTTTGTACAGACGCCAGTAAATTAAGCGACTACAATCTGTCAAATTTCTTTAATAAATTATCTACTTTATCGCTGAAGCATGGTGTAAAGTTGATTGGGAAAATTTGACAGTTTCAGTTAGCTTTATGTGCTGTCGTCTGTACTTTCATAGGTACTTACGTACCTACCTACTATTATTTATTTTTCCATACTTTTTGCAGTAATTGTAATTTTTACATAAACTAGGTACTTAATTAATAGAATATAACATATACTCTATAATATTTACACGGTACGAATTACAGATATAAATGTAGAAGTTATACATAGTGACACAATGGGCGGTCTTATCGCTAAAAGCGATATTTTAAAGACAACCTTTGGATGCAGTTAGTATAAATTGTGACAATAATCGCTACAATTGTTTTCGTTAATTGTCAGATAATTAATTGTGTCAACACTTGATAGGTCTTGGTAGGATTTTCTATCTAATGATGATTGGTGCATGAAGTATATAGTCGTGCATTCATACAGACGGAGTCACATGCACAGCTGAGTCAGCTGATCAGACATTTGTGTGATGCGTCAATAGACCAGGAGGAACTTTTCCTTATTTGAAATAACTTATTAAAGCGGTCCTAACTATAGGAATAAAACAGAAACCCACTAATAATCACACTAATAATAAAAAGGCGAAAGTTTGTGAGTTTGTGTGTTTTGTGTTTATACGTTTGTTACTTCTTCACGTTCAAACGGCTGGACCAATTTTGATAAAATTTGTTATGGAGGTAGCTGACACCCTGGATTAGCATATAGGCTACTTTTTATCCCAATATTCCCACGGGATCGAAACTTATGCGGCTGAAACCGCGGGGCGCAGCTAGTACTACATAAAATAAAGTATGCTCAATTATTGATGTGCCAATGACAACAATAAATCAATGTTTTTTTTTTAAGGCCTCCAGTAACAACAGAGGAACCATGGATTTGGGAATAACGTAAAAACAGCTTAAAAATATTTTTCTGAACGCAGTACCTACCTACACACTAACTGCCGGTCAGCTAATACTGTACCTACAATATGTTGTAGCGTGCACTAACTCGGACACACGAAGATTGCCGGGACGCATCACTTTATTCATATTTTCAGAGTTCGCTGAGATCAGTCAATCAAACACCGACTACCGACCAATCAGTCAAACCGACCGTCGGGCCGGGGTCTCCGGTGAGGTCGGTGTTTGACCGATCAGTCAAACACCGACCTCATCTAGTTTCAAAAATATTACAAAATTTTACTGACATATGGCAAATAATTTAATTTAATGTTCTGCGTCATGCAATGTTAATTACTTTACATACATAGTATTGTATACAATCAAGTATTTTCTAAGCCACTTCATCACCCCAGCGAAAGCATTGGCAAGTGGTGAAGGGCGGGCGTTTTGGGGGACTATCTTTTGTAATTTTGATTCTCACCCTAATTTGATTAAATGACTTTTGATTTTGATTATTGACGCGTAAACGTTTTTGTACAAAATTATAAACCTACTTAAAGCTATGGTTAAGCTACAACGGCCGCCGCAGTGACAGCTATCATGAAAATAATGGCAGTGGGTTTTGACTTTAGTCTTTACAGTGTCAAAAAGTCGTTCTCAAGGAAAACACACCAACTTACTTTCGTAAATAAAGTTTCAGTGACGTCATACGTAAAAGAAACGTTCTAGGAAACCATAGATTAACTGAAATAAACAACGTCATCATCAATAATAATACAACGGTACTGATTACTCACATACCACGCGTTATTCATGTGTCGGCAGCGCACAAGTGAATACGTTCTTAACATAATGAAGCTCTTACTTTTATTGTTTGTTGTGTTGACTGTACTCAGTACTCTATGTACTGGTCGAACAAAACGTATCAGTATACGTGGTAAAACATCTACTACCCCTCCATCTATCAATAATCGTTTTTTTGCTACATTAATTTGTCCCGGTGGCGGCTTCAAAACAATGTCAGGAAAATGTCTGTGAGTAAATTGTGTTCATTTAATTATACATAGTGACACAATAGGCGGTCTTATCGCTAAAAGCGATATTTTAAAGGCAACCTTTAGATGCAGTTAGTATAAATTGTGACATTAATCGCTACGATTGTTTTCGTTAATTGTTAGATAATTAATTGTGTCAACACTTGATAGGTATATATATACTACCTATGTATAGTATTTTTATCTCAGGAAGCCATCGATCACTACCTAACAAAGAACTAGATACAAAATGCCATGCAAAAGTTATCTTAAAACGGTCGCCAAATAAACAATTAAACAATTTTTTTTTTTTATTGTATTTACCGAATTCTAGTTGAAATAAATATACGTTAATGTACGCAAGAGCTGTCGGTGCCGTCCGGACAATGCCGAAGTTGGAGGTGTGGAGTGTGTGTTATGTACTGACGCTAATCGTCTTCACGCACACATTCACAGCATGTTTGTGCACTTGGTTAACACAAGTAAAGCGGGCGTTGGTTCGTGAGATAAAAATATTGTAGTTAAAAACGTAATTAATACCTAATGATGTTTCACCAATCATCATTAGGTGTTAATTACGTTTTTATCTAAGTATCTACATACTCCTTATACTTTACCAGGTATGGTCGTATTATTTGCATCGCGACATTCATACAGACGGAATCACATGCACAGCTGAGTCAGCTGATTAGACATTTGTGTGATGCGTCATTAGACCAGGAGTAACTTTTCCTTATTTAAAATATAACTATAAGAATAAAACAGAAACCCACTAATAATACTAGGTGCCTACCTAAAATAAAGTATGCTTAATTATTGATGTGCTAAAAACAACAATAAATCAATGTTTTTTTTCAGGTCTCCAATAACAACTGAGGAGCCATGGATTTGGGAGTAACGTTAAAACGGTTTAAAATATTTTTAAACCGTTTTAACGCAGTACACTAACTGCCGGTCAGCTGATACTGGAAATGTATGGCTTGGTACCTACAATATGTTGTCGCGTGTACTTTCGGACACACGGAGATTGCCGGGACGCATCACTTTAATCATATTATCAGAGTTCGCTGAGATCAGTCAATTGTTATTTACTGTCAAAACTAGAAACTTAGCAAATTCAAAGTTTACCCTAGCAGCACTTGACAAAAATGTACGATTTGGATTACCTTTCCCGAAGTGGCAATCTAAAAATAAGTTTCAGGGATTCACCAAATATCTACGGTTAGCTTTTTATTGAAATCCAAACCTTCTATACATAACATAGGATTTATAGTAGGTTACGTGAATGTAAGGTATTCCCCTACAGTTAATATTTTATGGGAATCCCATCACGCCTACCTTTCAAATTCTTTTACAACTGTTCATTCATTTTCGTTTTTGACTTCATTAGAAAAACATAATGTTTTTTTTGTAGCCTGTTTATATTGTACTATCCAAACTAGTACCCGCATGAGCTTCAGATTTTAGAGCTAACTACTCTAACACGAAAACACAAATAAACCACTAACAGAATGAAAATCGCGTCTTTTATTTAAATACATACCTACAATAAATATCCGATATAATATACAGGGTGATTGGAAGATGGGTGCAAAGCTTTAAGGCAAAGATAGTACAGACAATTTAGAACCATTTAACCATGGTTGTCTTAGACGAAGTCTTACCATTTTTTTTAACCAATTTTTTAAGATTTTTTTCGAAAATTCCCAAAATTTCAACTATACTGCTTATTTATGGCCAAATTGAATGATAAACAAATTAATTTTTATTTTATTTAATTAAAGTAATGTGTAAGCAATCTAGCAAAACATGTTTTAGGCCTCTGTGGTTGGACATTTTTTTACAGACATTTAAAGTTCTTTTTTTTTTTTTAATTCGTAAATACTTTTTGTAAACCTTATTTTAAAAAAAAACGGTGTGTTTTTTTTGTGCAAACCTTTTTGAAAACATGCTTGATAATCGCTCTTTCTTTTGAGGTAACATTTACGCGGATATCTTACAAATTATTGAAATTTAGATCTAAAAACCAATTTGAGGGAGAAATTTTAAATTTTAGGCAGACTAATTAAAACAACATTTGAATTTTATTTATTTATTTTTCATGTTCAAAGTTGTCCGTGATTCCTAATACAAGCACGGCTCCGTCTTCTCACTTCTGTTGTTGTTATTTTCAACATTATCTCCAGCTTCATTGTTTCAAACGCTGAATTAATTCGCGCACGGGCCGTGCGCATCTGGGGCAGGCCGCTAGTTAATCATAATTACCAAATTTTCAGAAGAGGTCTTTGCCCTGCAGTGGGAAAATAATAGACTGAGATCAAATTCCGGAAACAAAAGACTCAAAGTCAAACATGACAAAGTTAAAATTCCAAATGAAACTAATTTCTTTTTCATTATAAAATAGGCCATTCGAATGTCAAAATAAACTACTTAAATATTAGGTAGATAGTTGAGTAAGCGGCTTTGAACGGAAACGAGCTAATATTCTAAATTGAAGTGGCTCGTGGCTTACTAATAATAATAACATTCGTACAGTCGATGCTTGCTTAGGCCCCATCAGTTCGTGGAAGGGTGGGTGACCATCTTTACCTACCGAGACCGTGTGGTCCCCGGCCCGGCTGTCCTTCGTAGATGCTTGACACTCATTACGGTTCGTGAGAAGCCGACTGCCGGTCGATTCGGTAAAAATTTCACCGTAAAACTTAGGTGAAGTGAGTTTGTTTTTGCTATGAATTGACACTATTGACAGCTCACTCCACGCTCACTTCACCTAAGTTTTCACGGTGAGATTTTTACAGAATGGACCGGCAGAACCCTGAAAGTGAACTTTAAGTAAACATAACAGCGATATGATAAGAGTGATACCAAATTGTGTGAACTATGTCAACTTGTTATCTTACTTACTGCGCAGGAATCTTAATATATTCACTTCTCACAACAAATCACCTTACTGTGAGTTATTTCTGAATTACGGAAATTTTGAAATAAATTATACATAACACTGTAAAGGAACAATAGAAAAACTTAAATCGCCAACACACAGGAGCTTGCGTTGACAATGAGTGTCTAATCTCTGTGAGACCTTTTAATTTTATAGTTTTCCCTATACCTACCAAATGTTACATTTATTCAAACACTAAAACAATACTTTTTGTATTGTTAATAAAATCAAATCAGCCTATTGCAGTCCACTGCTGGACATAGGCCTCTCCCAGGCTGCGCTACAACACTCTGTCCTCCGCTTTCCGCATGCAGCCACCTTCTTTAGATCGTCCGTCCATCTAGCTGGGGAGCGTGAGGGGCGTCCCACACTACGCTTGCCGATACGCAGTCTCCACTCCACTCCAAGACTCGTCTGCTCCACCGGCCTTCGGCCCTTCGACAAACATGGCCAGTCCACTACCATTTCCACTACTACTACCTTCACTTCATCTTCTTCTTCTTTTGTCCTGTACCTATTTATTATTATTTATTACGTCTTCCACATTTCTCGAGACTGGGGTCCCGAACCATTGGAAGCTTACGAGGAGCCAAAGCCAACTCATCATCATCTCCTTGCCTTTTCCCAACTATGCTGGGGTTGGCTTCCAGTCTAAGCGGATGTAGCTGAATACCAGTATTTCACATAGAGCGACTACCTATCTGACCTCCATAACCCGGTTACTGGGTAATACGATACCCGTGGGAAGACTGGTTGTCAGACTTTCGGGCTTCTGACGACCCATAACGACAGCCAAAAAAACACAGTCGGGACGTGGAGGAGTCTCTGTGTGTAAAGATGGTTACCCATCCACGGACCGACCGCGGCAAGCCTGATCGATCGACCCGTGTGGCTGTTATTAACGAACCGACTCACGGGGTATACATTATTTATTACCTAACAGCCGGGCTATACTGTGAAAATCTCAACGTGTATACTTATGTGAAGTGAGTGATTCTTTATCATGCTAATATTATAAAGACGAAACTTTGTGAGTGTGTGTGTGTTTATATGTTTGTTACTTCTTCACGCTCAAACGGCTGGACCAATTTTGATAAATTTTTGTATGGCGGTAGCTGACACCCTGGATTAGCATATAGGCTACTTTTTATCCCGATATTTCCACGGAACTTGGAACTTTGACTTTCAAGGTTGTCTGTCTCTTTCTCTTTTAATGACATATCTCACATTAATTTTAAATTCAACATTAATGATTTAACTAATATTTTTGTAAAAATATAATTTAAAGAGTGTCCATGGAGTTTCTTGCCCGTTCTTCTCCATAGGTAGGTACCTAGTACCTACGCTTTGGAATGGGCAACTAGCTTCATATTTTCTGACTGACCGACTTCTGACAATTAAAAAGTGCCTGTAAATGGTTTAATTGAAATATATGCTTTGAGTTTGAGTTTGAATGACTGTCAAGGTTAACCCGATACTGCAATAAAAGCAGTAGATTTCCGAAAAAAAAATCATTTTTTTTATATTTCTTTGCTTCTCATAGAGGCACTAAGCACTAAGCGTATACTCCAAAACTCCTAAAACTCCGCCCCTAAGAAGACCCACTGACCATTAGACGCGCAAGTGGGCCTTAATCCTTCGATCAATAATAGTACTAGATGCCCGATAAGCGCTTCAAAAACGGCCCGAAAAATACGAGCACGAATACTTTTGTGCTCTTATTTCAAATTAGTATGGTCCAATCATAGCCAATATTAAGACGTCAAAATGGCTCAGTGCGCGTTCAAAAGTTGTGTAAATAACCACCGTAACACCAAGATTTTGGAAGGAATATCTTTTTTTCTGTAAGTTTTTATCATTAAATGTTTTTCATAAAATAGTAACACAGTTAAATAGTAAATATAAATCAATTAGCAAATATTATGATTGTTGGCCAATGTTTGCGACAACGCGCCAACTATTCTAACAAACATTGAAGCATTGAAATGTAATTCCAAGAACTACGTCTAGTTCCAAATTCGAGTAAGTACGAAATTGTCAACAAAATGTTTTTAACCTTATTGCTTAGACGTTAAGTTTCATTTTAGAATAAATATTTTTGTACTTATTATAAAAATGACTTTTTATTTTCAAGTGACATTTTAAATTTATTGCTTCGATGACAGAAGGACTTAAATATTAATCATTTGCAATCGTAATTAAACTTTATGTTAGAGTGTTAAGGTTTATAATAGTCTGAAGTTGTTAATATTATTAAACTTTTTTCTATAGTTCGTAGTAAGAAGTATAAATGTTTATCTGTGTGCAAACGTGGCCACTTTAGCGACTTATTTTTGTTCCTAATCATTCATCTAGTACTATTATTGATCGAAGCCTTAATCACACTAATATTATAAAGGCGAAATTTTGTGATTGTGTGTGTGTGGGGGTGTGTGTGTGTTTATATGTTTGTTACTTCTTCACGCTCAAACGGCTGTACCAATTTTGATGAAATTTTGTATGGAGGTAGCTGACACCCTGGATTAACATATAGGCTACTTTTTATCCCAATATTCCCACGGGATCGACATTTACGCGGGGCGCAGCTAGTGCGTAATAAATACGTAAATAGTTGTAGGTAATAAGTTGGTTGCTTACCTCTGCCATACCTACATAACAAAAATACTTCATTTTATTTTCAGAACTCCTCCAACGACTGCGTCTAGTTATAATATCTATTTTCCAGATTATAATTGACTTCTGTCCAAAACGAGGTAGGTGTATTAAATAAAAATACAAGAAATATATTTGTATCTAAACTAATATTATAAAGAGAAAAGATTTGATTGTTTGTATGTTTGTTTGTAATTGATAAACTCAAAAAATACTAAACCGATTTTCACCTATTGAAAGCTACATTATTAGCTAGTAACATGGCCTGTATTTTATTTTATTTTCCAAAAAAAAATAAAGATTCCTGCGAAAATTGCAAAAATATAACCCGAGGTATCAAAAAATTGCCTATAAAAGTCATTATTTGACGTGTCCTGCGACGACTATTAATGTTACATAATAGTACATTATGATACATGTGTGCTATGTTGATCATTATGCACGAGGCGATATTATCGCGCGAGCCGCAGGCGAGAGCGATAAGAAAGCCGAGTGTATATTGATTAATGCACACGCGTTTCATACGACGTTTTTCAACACACTTGCGAGGAAAAAAAACAGACTTGTATTATTAAATATTAACTTGTATGGAAAATGGCGCGCTGGTTTTGTTTTCCCGCGCGCCGTGCTAGCCAGCACTAGCGATGCGCGCGCAACATTGACTCATTTTAAATATATTAATCTATCGCACAGACAAAACCGCTAAAAGCCTATAGAAAAAATATAATAAACACAAACCTGAAAATTGCAAAAAACCTAAGAATTTCGCGGTCTACCACTGCACATTCACCTTAAATTGTCTGTGGTCCCCTGCGAGTTCATTTTGCGACCAAGGACAATACAGACTCTTTGGGCGCTTTCCGAATTAGCTATAATCGCTCACATCATCTCCATGGACGTAATAATTATTACGTCCATGCATCATCTCACATGCGTTCGGATTTAGATATTACTATTATGACTGCTGAGAGCTGGCAACAATTCGGAACACTCGTGAACGCACTCACATGACAGTGCTTACACAATGTAAAAAAGATATTATTACAGTATTTCTTTGTATATAAACACCACATTTCTTCTTCAGTTCTCCTTCTTTGGTTAGGTGGCGACTGTCAGCCAGAAGCACAATTTCAAAAATGCCACGTTAGTTTAATTTAAAGATGATGCAACTCAAAACAAAACACACACTGACACAACCTCATACACACACTGTCATTTTTGACAGCGCTCACGGTGATATTATTCTAGGGCATGGTCGGCATTATCGCAAGATGGCGAATGTCATGACGTCATCTATGACGATTCACGGGACATCGTTATCGTTATCGCCCTCACGCTAATTCGGTTATTTCCCAATTCGGAACACATCGATTATTTCCCAATTCGGAACGCAGGGTTTGATGAGATTAAAAAAGCGCGCGTCTCCGACTAGTAAATAGTTATCTGTGGTATTACAGAACATGTGGATTAAAGTAAAGAAAAAGCACGCGTTCGTAATACACTCCATTATGGACCTAAAAGCGGTTCAATAAGAGCCACTTTACGAGCAAGTGTGTTGAAAAATAATGTACCTACTATATACCTATTTATATATACAGTCATCAAAATAGATAAGTATGTAGGATCGTCGGATATAGTTGAAGTTTAATAAGAAACCGATGGATATTCTCGAATAAAAAGCTCATTTATCAAATTAAATTTCAGTCGACAACATCCATCGGTTTCTTACTAAACTTCAACAGTTCAACTATATCCGACGATCCTGCATACCTATCTCTTTTGTTGACTGTACCTACTAGATATTTAAAATACATTACCCTCAAAAGTCCCCGAGACTATACTGGGTCAAATTAAATCAGCCCCTAAGATAACCCTGTATTATAGGTACCAGACGGGACCGTATCTTCGTTGCTGGACTTAGAGACTCAGACTGACCCGCTTATACAATGTTATCTTAGGGCGCTTTCCGAATTAGCTATAATCGCTCACAGCGCTCACATCATCTCACATGGCGTTCCGATTTAGATATCACGATTATGACAGCTGAGAGCTGTCAACAATTCGGAACGCCCGTGAGCGCGCTCACAGTGCTTACTCAATGTAAAAACGATATTATTACAGTATTTCTTTGTATAAACACCACATTTCTTCTTCTTTGGTTAGGTGGCGACTATCAGCCAGAAGCACAATTTCTAAAATGCCACGTCAGTTTAATTTTATGATAAGATGCAAATCAAAACAAAACACACACTGACACATCCTCACACACACACTGTCATTTTTGACAGCGCTCACGGTGATATTATTCTAGGGCATGGTCGGCGTTATCGCAAGATGGCGCATGTCATGACGTCATCTATGACGATTCACGGAACGTCGTTATCGCGCTCACGCTAATTCGGTACGGGTTTAAGCACGCTCACATCGATTATTTCCCAACTCGGAACGCAGGGTTAGCCCCTAAGATAACCCTGTATTATAGGTACCAGACGGGACCGTATCTTCGTTGCTGGACTTAGAGACTCAGACTGACCCGCTTATACAATGTTATCTTAGCCCCTAAGATAACCCTGTATTATAGGTACCAGACGGGACCGTATCTTCGTTGCTGGCCTTAGAGACTCAGACTGACCCGCTTATACAATGTTATCTTAGCCCCTAAGATAACCCTGTATTATAGGTACCAGACGGGACCGTATCTTCGTTGCTGGACTTAGAGACTCAGACTGACCCGCTTATACAATGTTATCTTAGCCCCTAAGATAACCCTGTATTATAGGTACCAGACGGAACCGTATCTTCGTTGCTGGACTTAGAGACTCAGACTGACCCGCTTATACAATGTTATCTTAGCCCCTAAGATAACCCTGTATTATAGGTACCAGACGGAACCGTATCTTCGTTGCTGGACTTAGAGACTCAGACTGACCCGCGTAAACAATGTTATCTTAGCCCCTAAGATAACCCTGTATTATAGGGTCAGAGTGATAGATCATAAATAGAGTAGGGTTAGAGTGATAGAGTTCAGATACTGATACCCATCAAGTATGTAAGTTTTGACGTTCAAAAGTGCATTCTATGTGCCTATTTGAAATAAATGCTTTGACCTTTGACTTTATGCGGAGTTTCGCTAGCTAATTTAATTTGACGCTGTTTATTGAACATTTAATATTTTTATTTTTCCGTGTCTGCATTTGTGGCGGCTCGAGGTTAAATAAGACGACTGAATCAAGTACCTACATATCGAGCACCTACTTGAAACTGAAAGCCTAATTTTGTACTAGACACGGCAGTTTGTCTACCTATCTAGCGCTTTCTTTTGCTTCGCGTAGAGTTCGTAACAGATAATCGAATATTTCAATTCGTTGAATTGAAATACTTATTTTTATTTTTGTATGAAAGTCTGATGAATTAATAAAAGTCATAGAACAAAAGTTGTTGTTTATGACGTTAGTAATATAGTCCTGAGAGGTTGTTAATGTTTTACCAATAACCCTGTATAAGGAAAAATAATTAAATCAAAACAGGTTTATGATCTCATTTTGCACAGGCGACGGCGTTTAGGTAAAGCCACTGACCTCTATCATACAAGTTGTATAATACAGGGACCCTAGTCTGCTATTTTTATAAATTCGTCATTCCAACACGATCCCATTGTCATTTTGCTAAAAGTTCGTAATCTGCTAAATTCATAATGGTCGATCATTTGTCGGTCAATGACACAGAACATAATTATACGATACTCGTAACGAATTAAAAGCAATGACTGCACAATGACGTTCTAATGGTACCACGTTCACGTTCCACGATATGTAGTTGGGTTTTTGTAATAATTTTTTGTAAACACATACGTGTTGTTTTTTTGTCCTTATCGACATGAGTACTAAAGGTTATTATAGCTGCACTATGATAACCTACGTATGTATATAAATGTGGTGCATTTGGTCAGTAAAGTAATAAGAGCGAGATACCCACAGTGCTCACTGACTTCATCAGCTACTGGCGGCTAGTTGGTAATTCAAGTGACTCATCTACCTATTATACTACTGCCTTATCACCATGCAAGCAACCACTGCGCTGTGCCTGATACTCGTCACGACCGTGGGAGCTATAGGCACCACAAGAAACGGGACTGATATTAAGAAAACCGGGAACATTTACATTTCGGATTGTTATTTAAGTGCTATGAAACCCGGTGAAGTGAAAACTAAGACAATTAGTAGAAGAAACACCGATCCTGAAGCTACAACTGTACCAGTGAACGAGAACTTCTACGTATGGGATAGTGTCAGTGCTACAGGACTACCAGAACATTATGTACATAGGGATATATGGTTTAATAATATTAATCGTTATAGTATTACGATTAAAAATGTCTATGACGATGACAGTTGTATAGGAGATAGTGAATGTTTGCCGAAAATTAAAAGAATCATTGAAATAAAAGCAACCGAAGTATTTAGGAACGTACCACAGGGACGTATTCCTGCTTATACAATTATGGGTGAAAACTGGGACATTTTCCTTATGGATTGTTATTTAGATAACAACAATTCCGTTCTTGGAGCTACGACTACAGACAACATCTACATCACAGACAGTGACAGTGCTACGGAACGGCTACCCAAACGAATGAGAACTATTAGTACTAAAACTTACAATGTAAAGGTTCAAAATGCGACTGACTATGACCATTGTGTTTTAGCTGATGCTCCTTGCTGGCCGTACGATAAAACCACGATTGAAATAACAGCAATTGAATGAACTGTTCCTCTCTCACCATGTTATGTACGAGTGATATTGAGTGTTATTATTATTTCGTTTATTTGTCTTTTATAATTAGTTAATTACATTTTTAAATATTTCTTAAAATATAAAATAAGCTTAAAAAACATTTAAAAATATAAAAAAATAGCTATCCGCCGGTGTCGGGAGCAAGGTCCAAGCTACCGGTGGTTAGGGCTCCAGAGACAGGAACCTCCTCACAATGCGAGCCGTATCGAGGAGTACTGCCTTCTGAATCAGGCCCTTGATCCAACCGCCTAACGAGAGCCTCGATAGATGTTGATCAAGGCTTTCGGCCATCAGTCCATTGGCTGATACGGCAATCGGCACAATGATAGCCGAGCTCACATTACAGAACATTACACACACAGAAAATAAAGGACTTATTATTATTATTTATCTCCTTTATTCAAATAAATTCTTATAAATTATATTTTTAAATATTAGTATAAAGAAATATAAAAACATTTAAAAATATAAAAAATAGTAGCCCACCGGTATCGGGAACAGGGTCCAAGCTACCGGCGGTCAGGGCTCCAGAGAGAGGAACCTCCTAACTATTCGGGCCGTGTCCAGAAGTACCGCTTTCTGGATCAAGCCCTTGATCCAGCTGCCCAACGAGAGCCTCCTCAGGTGTTGGTCGAGGCTCTTGGCTATTAGACCATTGGCTGTCACGACTATCGGCACAATGATCGCGGAGTCCACATGCCACATGTCGACAACCTCGCGAGCCAAGTCAAGATACTTGATTTGTTTATCTTTCTCGGCTTTCACGAGGTTCCCATCATGCGGGACGGTTATGTCAACAATCATTGCGCGCCGCTCTGATCGATCCACCACCACTATATCAGGCTTATTGGCAACAATAGTCCTGTCAGTGATGATGGATCGATCCCAATATAATGTGATATTACCATTTTCGAGAACTGGGTCGGGCACATACCTGTAGTACGGCACCTCCGATTCCACAAGGTTGTATTTCAGAGCAAGTTGCTGATGGATTATCCTGGCTACAAGGTTGTGTCTATGCAAGTACTCTTCGTTAGCTAGACGAGAACACCCGGAGATAATATGCCTGATTGATTCTCCCGGCCGGTGGCATGCCCGACAGATGTCAACCGTGCCGTCTTTCACAATAAATCTCCGGTAATTGTTCGTCATCATAACTTCGTCCATAATTGCACAGACAAAACCTTCGGTTTCCCCAAAGAGGTCACCGAAACGCAGCCAGGCTACGGACGCTAGTAGATCAACATCGGGTCCATGTAGGGCCCGGAAAAAGCGTCCGTGAAGCTCCTTACTCTGCCATACCTCCATGCGATCATTAGTGTCAAGCACTACTGGCTTGCGCCAGTTCTCTTTAGCCAAGGAGAGCGGGGTGAGGCCCTTGTCCACGGCGACTACATCTCGATGCATCCCCACGTCGGTTTCTAGAAAATATTCCCTGAGACTGCATATCTCGCGATTGTGGAGGGCCTTAGCGTTTAAAAACCCTCGACCTCCACACTTTCGCGGGATATACAGCCTCATTACCGATGACCGTGGGTGATGCATTCGATTTGCAGTCAGCAACGTACGGACCCTCCTATCCAGGGCGTCGAGTTCGGTCTGAGTCCATTTGAGTATGCCAAAAGAGTACATCAAAACCGGCATGACCCAACCGTTGAAGGCGCGCACCTTGTTTCCGCCTGATAGAAGACTATTAAGTACTTTTTTCAGGCGGCCAAAGAAGCGCTCCTTCAGCGCTTGCTTCATGTCAGTAACATTGATGCCTAACGCTTCCGACATACCCAAATACTTATAGGTTTCGGATGCGGAGAGGGTTCTAAGGTTTGTGGAATCCGAGAGTTGGGTTCCCACGGATTCAACAATCTCCCCTCGCTTTACATGCATGACCGCACATTTGTCCACACCAAATTCCATCCTGATGGCGCTACTGAAAGTTTGAGTTACTTTCAGTAGCTCCATCAGTTGCAAATTGTTGGGGGCAAAGAGTTTTAGGTCATCCATGTAGAGGAGGTGCGATATAACCTGACCACCTCTCCTCAGCCGATAGCCTAGACCTGAATCCTCCAGCAGCGTGCTTAGAGGATTCAAGGCTAAGCAGAACCAAAGCGGACTCAAACTATCACCCTGAAATATGCCTCGCTCGATCCTTATCGGTTCGCTATTCCTCTGAATATTTCGACATCCTGGATATCGAAGGACCGTCCTCCATTGCCCCATACACGACAACAGGAAGGTGCGCAGAGTTGCATCTACTTTGTACAACTCCAACACCCTCATGAGCCATGTATGTGGCACCGAGTCATAGGCCTTCTTATAATCTATCCAGCATGTCGACAGATCCTTTCGGGAACGACGAACCTGTTGGCTAATGGCCATATCAATGAGGAGTAGCTCCTTAGTACCCCGGGACCCGTTCTTACATCCATTTTGAGAGACAGACATGATGGAGTTGGTGTCTATATGTTTGTTAATTTTAGTTCTCAAAATGGATGTAAGAACTTTATAGACCGTCGGTAAACAAGTGATCGGTCTATAATTTTTGGGATCCGCGGTACTACCTGATTTATGGAGCAGGTGGGTTATTCCTGTCGTTAGGAACTGGGGCAGCGACCCTGACTCTAAGGCTGACTGGAACTGGGATGCCAAGCAGGCGTGCGACCCTTGGAACCATTTTATCCAAAAGTTGTGCAGCCCGTCCGGCCCTGGAGATTTCCAGTTAGGCAACGGTCGGACTGCACGAGCAACATCTTGGGGGCTGATGGTAAGTACCCCCATTTCTGGTATTAGATCGCACGCTCGCTCAATCTTCCCAGTCCAATCACCCTCGGTGTGACTGACAGGCACCGACCAGATGTTTCGCCAGAACGAGCACATGGCGTCATCATCCGGTAGGCACGTGTCAGTAACACCTTGGTCCGGTCGCTCCCAAGCCCTATAAACCCACCTTTCATCACTCTGGAATGTGCGATTCTGAGTGTATCGCTCCACTCGCCGCCTGTACCGACGAATACGGTTCGCCCATGCATACACTTTCTGCTTCAGGAAGTCGATGCGCTCTGTGACACAAGACATATAGTCTTGAGGACTGATATCAGTCCCCAAGAATGCCCGTCTCACAAAGCGCATCACTCTAGGGCGAGTATTGCCCTCCCTGAAGCAGATTAGTTTGCCAATAAGCGCTCTGGCCCCACCAATACGGCGTTCAATTCTGCACTGCCAAGCTGGTACGGCTGGTTTCGGTCGTGTAGCTCTAGAGTCATTGGCAAATTTGACATGAGCTACACGACATGCCGCTGCAGCCGCGCAGTACAGAATCGAATGAGCATCGGTGAGGTCTTCGCAGCCATCAAAATAGTTTGACAACTGCGAATCCAGAGCCGCCACCAGCGCCCTATTTTTGTTATGCATGGGCAAACGAGGTAAGCGTGGCCTAAGTTCGGGTGACATGAAGCGATATTCCTGAATCGCATCCTCCAAAGCACTCCTCAATTCCTCATTACATTGGGTACTTACGTTTGTAGCCCTGTCATTACTCCCCTCGTCAGCATGACTTGTATCAGACTGCGGTAGTAGTACAGCAGTCTGCGACTGGGGAGTGATGACATGGCTACTCTGCATTTCACTTCGCAGGCGATCAAGTACAGTGTCATCCAACATATTATTTATTATTATTAAGGGGCTTACATAACCTAAAGCGCGGTCACTGTCGGACTGCATAAAAAAGAAAGAGAAGCGCGATGACACAACTCTGGTAATTTATTGCAAAATATGAAGCAATTATTTAATTACAAAAAATCTAGTGTTTAGACGAAAAAATTAAAACACTAGTATTTTAGTATGTTGCTTGCAGAATAATTTGACAAAAAATCAGAATGATTGTATGTATATTAGTATGGTTTTATTGTAAAAAGAAAGTTTTTAGAGGTATCTTCATTATTTTTTTCTATCGTATCATATTAGTTGTATTATGTTTTCAACACACTATCTTACTAGCATAGATCCTGAAGAACATCATATATTTTTTTTATGATTTTGTTTACCGTAGTCGATCATAAACTTTTATTGTTTCTAAAACTTGCGTTTTATTGTGTTTAGGTCCTGTAAGCCCCTTAAATCACTATTGTAACGAATACCTATTGCTTGTAGATACAATTAAGGTTCTTCAAAATATTTCTAAAGGTATCTAAAGTTACCGTGTCGATGTTTGTTACGCCAATTGTAAGTACAGACGCCAGCACATCATGCTACCCGGAACTGTCAAATTTTCCCGATGAACTTTGAACCTTATGCTTTGGCGATAAAGTTGAAATTTTATTAAAGAAATTTGACAGATTGTAGAAGCTTGATGTGCTGGCGTCTATACATAACATACATAAACCTATAAATTTCCCCACCACGCGGGCACAGTGCGGATTGGTGTCACTTTGTCTTCGAAATTTTTGGTTCTAGGACATGCCAGTTTCCTCACGATGTTTTCCTTCACGGTTTTTCAATTGTAAGTAATAATTTGTAGTCACGTTAGTTCTCTTTTTTGTTTCTTATTATTACTGTAGGTACGGTCGGCTGCAAAAATGGATGGGCAGTTCAGATTCAAAATCCTATGAATCAAGAAATCACCATCTAGCGTAAGTTATTTGTTTTAATATATTTAGGGGGTTTTAATTTAAGAATTATATTTTATTTAAAATTAATATTATTTCTTTTTTATTTATTTGAGTACGGGGGACTATCTCGTTATCGATATGATAAACTAATTTATTTTCGAAAACATGAACTTCAAACGTTCACAGCAAAATAGACATTAGGGTACCCATGGACTTTTGCAGGTGACTGTACACCCTACGCTATGTTATTGATGATTTTTTAATATTGACCGTCTTTATTTTATCTTTTTTTTTTCACCTGTGCCTGATATTTTCTATTATAACAATAAATTAAATTCTATCTTATAAACTCAAACTATTTGACTGTTGTCAAACCATAGCTGACAAATAACTAACTATATAATATAATAAATACTAATAAATATGGATGTAATTAACCTGATAAATAAATTATTATTAAATTATGATTAAATAGGCTCCCACATACAGGCGCGATGCGACTCGAATTTCTATGTAAACCTCGTGGAATTTATTCTACTAGAATCGCGTCACCGTCGCGTTGCGCCTGTCTGCGGAAGCCCTTATATAAAAACAAATCACACTAATATTATAAAGGCGAAAGTTTGTGAGTGTGTGTGTTTATATATTTGTTACTTCTTCACGCTCAAACGGCTGGACCAATTTTGATAAAATTTTGTAAGGAGGTAGCTGTCACCCTGGATTAACATATAGGCTACTTTTTATCCCGATATTCCCACGGGACCGACATTTACGCGGGTGAATCCGCGGGTCGCAGCTAGTTATTTATCTATATGTATATATAAAATGGTAAACTGACTGACTGTTGATATATCAACACACAGCCCAAACCGCTAATCCTAGAGTACATTATTCCCACGTATTTTTATATACACTCTTAGGTGTCTCCACACAGCGATATCATCGCGGCGAAAATTTGATGGCACGGCGAGACTATCGCCGCGATTCTCTCGCTCGTGAAGACGGCCCCTGAGGGTCATAGCGTAGTGTTAAATCATCATCATCATCATCATCATTTCAGCCGAAAGACGTCCACTGCTGGACATAGGCCTCCCCCAAGCACTTCCACTTCGACCGGTTCTGTGCTTCTCGCATCCAACGGGTTCCTGCGGCCGTCACAAGGTCGTCGGTCCACCTTGTGGGAGGCCTTCCAACGCTACGTCTTCCGGTACGCGGTCGCCACTCCAGAACCTTTCCTTTCCTTTTTTTTTAGTGTTAAATAGCCTAAAGCATTTCTCAAGAATTGGGCTATCAAATGCAAAGAGATTTTTTGAAATCCGACTGATAGTTCCATAAATTAGCGCGTGCAAACAAATAAACAAACTCTTCAGCTTTATTATTAATACACAGTCTATCATGTTCCCACTGCTGGGACACAGGCCTCCTCTCTGTGAGAGGGAGTGGGCCATAATCCACCACGCGGGCCCAGTGCGGGTTGGTGGATGCCACATGTCTTAGAATTTTTGGTTCTAGGACTTGCTGGTTTCTTCACGATGTTTATTATTAGTGTAGATATAAGTTAAATATCAGTAGTTAGTCAACAGATAGTCACAAGACTAAACTTTATTTACAGCAAAAAATAATACAATTATTCCTTTGAACAACAACAAAATATATATTATTTGTGACATTTCTTATTTCCATAGCTATACAGTATATATACAAATTGGTCTAATACTTACAAGATATAATTATTGCACATATTACGTTGAAACAAAAGGAATGTACTCTAATATAAAAACGCATATTACTTTTACATGTATCTTAGTTTACAATAGTTTACATTTAGTCTGACGAACAGTCATACCAAAGGGTACAGTGTTACCCAGTAACTGGGTTGTGAAGCTCAGACGGGCAGTCGTTCCATGTAAAATACTGGTATTGAGCTGCATCCGGTTAGATTGAAAGCTGACCCCAAAAATAGCTGAGAAAGATTATAATTATTATTATAATTAGAATATTTAATTTCACGTAAACCTACATATGGGCACTTATGAAAAGTCCGAAGCCAGGTGCACGGTTCCAATTAGTCGTTTCCTATGGAGAAGAGCCGGCAAGAAACTCCACGGTTACTCTTTCACAAATAATTGGCTTTTACAATATTTCCAAATTACAGTGTTAATAGGTATGGGAGGACCGGGTAGGCCTGTCAACGACCACGTCTTCAAAAAACGGTATAAAAATCATATAAAATATTTTTGGTAGCTTTTTTAAAAAATTGCTCAGCTTATTAATACGGGCTAGAATTAGCTGGTTACAATCATGATGACTGTATTAGCGAAGAGGCGAATATCTGCTGCATGATCTGAGGCAGCGACGCGACGTCCATGCACACGTGCGCGTGACCCGCTGGCAGGCGGCGCAGGAGTCTGCAAGAAACATGCAGATATAGAAAGATGGATAGTAAACACATAACCCTTTTTTGTAGTAAGGTAAAAAAGTACGTCATAAAGGTGAATATGAAGAGTTGAAAATCTAACAGTGTGTTTTTTGACGCGCTGAGATGCTCTCTGTTGGATTCTCAACCCTCGGCTCAATACCGAGAGTTGAAAATCCAGTGCTATAATATCCTGCCGCGATATTTTTACGTCCGTGCGGACCTGGGCTTATACTTTTGTTATAGCTTTCATTATTTCAAAACACAAAATAATAAGTTTACTCTTTGAAACAGGTTTTTAGAGCTATGTTACTCTAAGAATCGTTCACCATCAAATAACTATTATAGGCCGCTTAACTGAGACGTTGCCTGCAGTGGCGGTACCTTCATAGAAGCAGAAAAGCCCGGCTTGCCCTAATAAAATCATAATTCACAACAACAAAATCAATAAAAAATATATTTAAAAAATTCCAGTCAATTAACTCGAACTCAAACATTCATGACATAATACAATTTCGAAATCCGAACTAGCGCTAACTTTGGGAAAGGTTCGCGCCAAATTCGGAATTCGGCTCTAAACGCTATACAATGCGTTCAAATGCGCCATCTCGCTCACACTAGTCTGGCTTTTTACCTGGCTTGCCTTTCCTTTCTCTGTCTCGCAGTTTTCGCATACAAATTGCTATAGAAACGTTTACATTTGTTGATATATTGGTAAGTACTTATACACAGAGTTCTATGAAATGAAAAGCCAGGCTTTTGAGAGGCATGAAGTTCGCGCAAATGCACTATCCGCGCGTTGCGTTGACCCGCGTAAAGTTAGTTGCGAAAGCACGTGTGGCGGGCGCGATGAGTCGATGACACGACGCGACTCAAACAAATTGTTATTGTTTTGAAGTTTTGAATACTTACTTTGAGAATTAGTTTTATTATTTGAAAAAAATATTGATTGTGGTGATTGGTGATGTCATTCCCTATGATTTTGTAAATGGTTAATGAATATAGTGTTCTTTTATCATTATGTGTTCGGAATCTGTCATTGAAAAGGTACGTAAATACATTGAATTTTCTGCAATTTTCTGCCAATAAATAACTCTTTACTTCACCGTAGCCAATCTTAAATTACTGTCGGACTGTCGGTACTTCTCGGAAATAAAAACAAGTATTTTTGTCAGTCAAGAAGACAGAATAAATAAAATAGGTACCTACTCATTCGATCGTTTATTAGGTATGAATATGATATGACAAACCTATGTAGTGGCTCATGTTAAAATTATCAATTGACTTTAAAAATGTAAGTACCTAATTCATAAAATAATGTGTACGAGAAAATAACAATAAATCGATAATATTTGGAGGCCATCTAGTGCATTTTGATTGAACAAATTTTGCAAGTGACAAGCAAAATGAAAAAAGGTCCGGCTAAGCGTTGTGGTTCATTTATTTTACGCATTCATTAGTATAGATGGCGCTTATGACAATTACGTACTGATGCTTGAAATAAGTTTTTCTTACCAAAATTATAATAATGATGTTAGTACTACTAACAACCATTAACAACAAGAAAATCAGCCAATCCCTCAGTTGGGCGTTTTTTTTATACCTTGAAAATCTGTGGGCTTGCCCTAATTTTGACCCCTAGGCACGCCACTGGTTGCCTGAGGTAGCAGCGCGGTGCGGGAGGGGTGTGGTGACGTGAGGCGAGAGCTCAGTGATTCGTCCACTTGTGACAACTATCACCCCTCCCGCACCGCGCAGCTACCTCAGGCAACGTCTCAGTTAAGCGGACGGCCTATAACTAACATACTGACTCACTGATCAGGAACCTAATCGCATAACACTTTCAATCCCATTCCGAAAGATTTTGAAGGAAATTGCTAATCCATTGTTTCATAAGTTTGAAAAGGTCATCTGCTCAACTTTAAAATAATGCAATGAATGTTGTTGAACTATCAAAATGAAAGGCATTGCCATTGTGAGTGTGTTACGCAATTACCCCGCAGATTTTCACTACGGCGTGAGTTATTTTCGTACAACTCATGCCGATACGAGAGAGAACGTATAATATTGTTACTTACGAGTTAGCTTCGTCACCCAAACTGCCTATGAAGATCACGTGCGCCTGCACTCGGTGGTCCGACGTCAGTATCGTGCCCAGTTGTTCCGGCTGGATGCCGTATCTGTAGATAAAGATATAAATAAGATATACTTAATATTGGCATTTTCTCAACAGTTTTAACCCATTTCCTGTCCCATGATCTTATGGTTCAGGTTGATTTTTAAATATTCCCCTTTATTCATAAACGTTGCACAAAGTTCAGTAGTGATTGGCGATTGTTTACCATAAATTTTTGACGTTTAAACGCCACTTAACTTTAATCATCGTTTATAAACGGTTGGTTAACGTAAAATAATAACGATTACGTAATCGTTATTATTTGATGTAAGTCAAGGCCATAATTTTGTGAAACAACGATTTTTGGTTTGACGATACTTAGCGCCATTTTTGACGTATACGCATGCGTCAAGTGGACGTGAAACAACCCGGCCGGTTGTTTCAAACGGTTGGTTAGCGTAACATACGTACGTCAAATAATAACGATTACCTACTCGTTATTATTTAACGAACAGCAAAACCATAATTGTGTAATTGTAATTTGAAACATCGCTTTTTTTGGTTAGACGATAGTTAGCGCCATATTTGACGTATACGCATGCGTCAAGTGGACGTGAAACAACCCGCCCTTAGTGTGCACAGTGAAAGTGCCAACGACACATTATAATAAAACACCAGTATTTCTTGTAGGTTCTTTGCCTTCAATATATAAATAGTATGAAACAAAGTTGCTTTTCGTGTCTGTATGTGTGTGTGCTTAGTTCTTCTTCACGACACAATGGATTTGCGATGTCACCGTCATTTAGTGAATCTGTTCCAAAAGGTTACAGTGATATAGCACAGAATTCTCTATGTTTTGACAACAATGTTGACCAGTAGATCCTTAGAGTAAGAAAGCTATAGAGCATCGGGTAGCCTGGTCACACATGAGACAAAAAACTAACTTAACTAACATGGGCTAATTATGTAGCTGCCTTGAAAAAACTGGCACGCACTGAGAGACGGAAATAGTATAGCTTTATCCTTTTCTGTTACATAACTCAATACTTTATCCTTTTCTTGTGGAAATGAAATGGAGCTACCCGCCGCCGCCGTCTATACTTTTCTTTGTCTAAGAGTAGATCACACCCGTGCGCCGCTCGCGCACTAGTTTACAAACAAATACATAGATACTGACCGTCTAAGGTTAGCATCAGACAGTATGAGCACAATGGCCTCGTCGGCGTCTTCGGTGGCGATGCTGGAGATGGCGTGCTCGGCTGCAGGGAGCGTGTTGTCGCCCGACCAGCAGAATTGTGAGTGCGCGTGCATCGTGCGGATAATCTGCACACACGAGATCAAGGAAATTAGTACATTTTGATGCAAATGCACAAAAACAAATGTTCAGGTTTGAAACGACGTTTTTCAACATGGTGAGAGAAAAAAAAAATATTCAGTAACATAATATTTTATATATGTATGTTGCACTTGCCATGTTTTGTCTCTGCATCACCCTAAGGTTGACTGGTAGAAAATGCCTCGGACATTAAGTCCGCCTTTGTATAGTATTTATTTTACTTGTGCATAAAGTTTTAATAAATAAATATTTTGTTACAAATACAGGGTGTAAAAATCCATTACACAGCCGTTATTTACGCATTTTGTACAGAATGCGTACATAATAGTTATGTGGGTCTTTTTACATATATATTATGTATAACAAAGTCGGGTTAGTTACACCATTTATAACTCAAGAACGGCTGGACCGATTTTAATGATCTTTGATTTGTTGAATTTGTCTCCGTCCCAGATAGCAGAATAACTATTAAAACATAGGGAAAAATTCACGAAAAAAAAAAGATATTTTGTCATACTTACATTTTGTATGGGACGGCTTATTTGGTGATATCTTGAGATCGGATTGTCTGATTTCAATAGATGGCGGTACGAAGTTCGCCGGGTTAGCTATAGTTCTGTATAAATAATTACTAAAGTGTGCAGTGCTGCTATTTCAAGTTAGACAAATATCAACTTTATTTCAATGACGATTTAGTTGATTTCAGAGTGACTAGCACTATCGAAAAAGTTATAAAAATATTCGAAGTTGTAGCGTAAACTGAACTTTAAAGTTATTTTTCCAATAATTCATATTTGTTTACATTTTTGGCAAATAAATAGCGAACGCAGGATACTTAAAAAAAACAGGAAATGTTACCTTTAGCCGCTCCTTCTCGTTCTCGGGCGGGCGGTCGAGCGCGACGAGCTGCAGCGCATGCTCCTCCCCCGAGTGCGCCAGCATGTCGTACCGGATGCGCGCCTCGTAGCCCGCCAGCGCCTCCGTCAGCAGCACCACGGCCTCCATGGAGCGCTCCAGGCGCCCGTCGTACGAGTTGAACCTGGGACGTGACGATACATTTGTATTGTCTTAGGGTGCCATCAGACGGACTGCATCGCAGCAACCGCGCGCAGTTCGTTCAGTCATGATATCAACTTCACGCGGTCGGCTGCAGTCGTGTGAAGTCAATATTAACTTCATACAGTCGTGACTTCAACTTTACGCGGTCGACTACATTCGTGTAGTGTCGACCCACGCTGTCCATCGCTAACCGCATACAGTTTGTGTGTGAAACGTTACACACACTAACTGTATGCGGTTAGCGATAGATAGCGTGCGTCAACACTACAAGACTGTAGCCGACCGCATGAAGTTAATATCATGTCTGAAGGAAGTCGAACGTACAACTGCATGCAGTTGAATATATCGACTGCGCGCGGTTGCTGCGATGCAGTCCGTCTGATGGCAGCCTTATTTATACAGACGTCAGCGCATCAAGCTACTACAATCTGTCAAATTTCTTTAATAGATTTTCAACTTTATCGCTAAAGCATAAAGTTCAAAGTTGATTGGGAAAAGAACAATGCTCAAAATGTCCCTACTTTTGTAGCACTTTAAAACATAAGTTAATCGAAGGGCCTCATCTATCTTATCATTTTATTGTATGACAGCGAAACTGAAATGTCCATTCCGAAAAAGTTATATCGACATGAAACCGGAATCAGTCACAATTATGTAGCCGTTTAATATTAACTACTGTAATATTAATTACTAGCTGTTCCCCGCGGTATCACACGCTGCGCTGCTCCTAAGGGTCGTAGCTTGATGTTATATAGCCTATCGCCTTCCTCGATAAATGGACTATCCAAAACTAAAATAATTTTTCAATTCGAACCAGCAGTTCCTGAGATTAGCGCGTTCAAACAAACAAACTCTTCAGCTTTATAATATTAGTATACATTACTGTAATATTAACTACTTTACATACCTACTATTGTGTAGTAGCAAGTTTTTTCTACCTGAACAGACAGCTGTGCTGCTGGGGAGTTTGTTGCGCCACTTCTTCTCTCCAGCGAAAGCACTAGGAAGTGGTGAAGGGCGGGCGTTTTGGGAGACTGTCTTATGTAATTTTGACGTTCGAAAAGTGCTGATTCTCAGCCTAGTTTGAATAAATGACTTTTGATTTTGATTTTACTGCTGAACATTGAGGTCCTGTGTACGATTCCCGGGCCAAACAAAGTGTTATTGGGGTTTTTTATTTTACTGCTGAAAATGAAGTCCTGTGTACGATTCCCGGGCCAAACAAAGTGTTATTGGGGTTTTTATTTTATTTTACTGCTGAAAATGAAGTCCTGTGTACGATTCCCGAGCCAAACAAAGTGTTATTGGGGTTTTTATTTTATTTTACTGCTGAAAATGAAGTCCTGTGTACGATTCCCGGGCCAAACAAAGTGTTATTAGGTTTTTCCATCTGGAATTTCTCAGTAGCAAACCGGATTCTGTATTTGTGCCCGGTTTTAAGGCAATATACATAGGACTAAGACATAACTGGCGACTTAAGACATAGCCGGGACTTCCACAGTTCCTACACGTTGTGTGTAAATAAACAGGCGTTAAGACTTGGAATTATTACATTGATAAAAAGAACATTACAGCTTCACGGTAATTATATCAAACAATCTATCCAACAAAAACACCATATTCAATTATTTGACGTTCGTTTGAATCTTCGAATGGAGTATTATCTCCAGCCAGAGGCTTTTGCTAAAGGCCAGAACATACAGGCCACTACAGTACTATAGGTACACATCTGCCAAACCCTTCACGAAATACAGGCTTGAGGTAAGGTTATCACACATCCGACCATACCTGTACATACTGCCGGACACGTCCACCACCAGTCGCAGTCGCTTGGGCTTGTCCGGCGGCGCGCCGGGCGGCGGCTCCTGGTCCGTGCGACGCCGGTATATAGAGCGCTCGCCTGCCAGGCCTACAGCGAGGGAACTTTGTTACAGCTTTAGGCAATCTATATACATTATATACTCAGCCTACAATGTTCCCACTGCTGGGACACAGGCCTCTCTGTGAGAGGGGGTGGGCCGTAATCATCCACGCGTGTCGAGCGCGGGTTGTTAGATGTCACATGTCTTCGAATTTTTGGTTCTAGGACATGCCGGTTTCCTCACGATGTTTTCCTTCACCGTTTTGAGAGCAGTGGTGATGATATAATTTACACATAGTAAAGCGCCTGACTGGGTTCAAACCTACGACCTACAACTAGTAAGTCGCGGCTGTGACCACTGGGCCACCACTGCTCTGCAATATATATATGTACATTATTATCAATAAAAGTCGCGTTTCGTGTCTGTCTGTGTGACCGTGTTGTCCTTCTAAACAATACATAGGCATTATGCGAATAACCATAATATAAATGTTTTATGGGATAAAAGGCACATTTGGAACATTACATTTTTAAGAACAAAAATTATAATATCTCGTTGTAATTGTAAGCTAAGAACTAGCTGTAATTTGTCTTACGGCTGACTTTCCCAACGCCAGATAATTTTACCCGAGGAATAATTTTGAAATTTTGACAGTTCCAACAAAATCTGTCAGACGTCAATTTTATATACTATATTTTTTATTCGTGGAATAAAATTGGTCGATTGAAAAATCAGCCCATAATGTAAGCAAATTCGTAAAAATGTGTTTAGATTATTGTCCATCTGCCGGGCATAATGTTGTTATTTTTTAATGAGAGTAGGAAAGGAAAGCCCAACTGCCATTCTACACAAAACAATATATATTTTGTAGTCATCATCATCATCATCATTTCAGCCGAAAGACGTCCACTGCTGGACATAGGCCTCCCCCAAGCACCTCCACTTCGACCGGTTCTGTGCTTCTCGCATCCAACGGGTTCCTGCGGCCTTCACAAAATCGTCGGACCACCTAGTGGGAGGCCTTCCAACGCTACGTCTGCCGGTACGCGGTCGCCACTCCAGAACCTTTCAGTCCCATCGGCCATCTGTTCTGCGAGCAATGTGCCCTGCCCACTGCCACTTAAGTTTGGCAATTCTTCGGGCTATGTCGGTTACCTTGGTTCTCCTGCGGATCTCCTCATTCCTGATTCGGTCACGCAGGGAAACTCCAAGCATAGCCCTCTCCATTGCCCTTTGGGTGACTATTTTGTAGTATTTTGACATAATATTTCGAGCATTTATGTTGCATGTTTGCATGCATATAATCCAGTGTCTATTTATAACATACCTCTCAATATTATAACATACCTTCTATAATCTTGCCGTCATCCAGTTCGCCGCTGGTCTGGTGCCTGCTCCAGTGCCGCTCTTTCTTCTTCGCTTGAAGTTCAGCTAGCACTCCACGTAAGGCACCTACCTGTAACATTAAGAATATACTAAAATCAAGTGTTAAGGCGAAAGCGCCAAGGTAGCCCGCGAAATTCAATTTTTTTTTTACGTTTTTTGCAATTTGCTGGTCAGTGTTAAGTTGTACGTTGATTAAAATATGATTCGCGGCTGTAACAAATATGTATTCACAGAATTATAATAATTAAAGTCATCAACACAACTCTCTAAGACCATGTAATCCCCAAGAATGACTATTTTATGAAATCTTGACATTTGGGGATTATACTAACTTAACAAGTTGTATTACTGATTGTAATGATTATAATTCTGTAAATACATATTTGTTACGACCGCGAATCAAATTTTAATCAACTTACAACTTAATAGTGACCAGTAAATTGCAAAAAACGTAAGAAAATTTGAATTTCGCGGGCTACCTTAGCGCTTCCCCCTTAAGGAATATGTCCTGTAAGTAGTTCACAAAACTGATGTACAATATCTACGAGTACTAATAATAAAGCTGGAGAGTTTGTTTGTTTGACTACAAGTCGAATTTGAACATTGTTTTTGCATTTGATAGCCCAATTCTTGAGGAAGGCTATAAGGCTATTTAAAATCACGCTAGGACTCTTAGGAGCCGAATAAACATTAAAAAAATTAAGAAAGAACGCCAAGCAAAAACGAAGTAGGTAAATATAGTCCCATAGTTATAGGGGGCGTGGTCAACCGGGTAGGAATCCAATTTGTTACGGAACCCTACACCCTAATATCGTCACCTGTTGTTGCACGGCTCTATGGAACTGACCATAGAGCTTGGCATCGAACTCGCTCATATTGATCTCCTTGAGGCGCTCCTCAAAGGCTTTCCTGTTCATCTCCCGCGCAGCCTTTTTTACGTGTTCCGGGACGTCGTCCTTTTCAGCTTCTGAAAGCTGTAAGATAAAATTTTGCATTAAGTTTAACAGATTTAGTAAAGACTTACGCTAAGCTCCATAAACCGTACTTAGACTTTTATTCAAACTAAGTTAAGTACGCGTTTCATACGAATCTGAACATTAAGATTATACAAATAAGGTTCATATTCGAATGAAACGCTTAGTGTACTTAGCTGGAGAAAGTCTATGCATGTACGTTGTATAGACATCCTGCGTTAATGCAGTGGTTCTGTTAATCGTGGTTTTCAAAAACTTAAAAAAATAAGATGGATTCTGTGATCAGTAAATCTGATGTGAAATCTCGCAAAACTGTTGTGATTGATTGGTCAGGCTGTCGTAACATTCAACTCAGCCTATCGCGGTCCACTGTTGGACAGAGTCCTTTCTCATGCTGCACCACAGCACCCTGTCCTCCGCCTCCCGCAGCCAGTCTCCCCCAGCCACCTTCTTTAGGTCGTCCGTCCATCTAGCTGGGGGGCGTCCCACACTACGCTTGCCGATACGCGGTCTCCATTCCAGGACTCATCTGCTTCACCGTCGTTACATTATTCGGGTCCAATTTCGATCGCCAGTACCAGCAAAATAGTAGGAAGGGAAACTTTTAAACTTAACTTATCTAATCTGAACTATGTGTTATTGATTTTTTTTATTTAAAGAAATTATATTTATTTGAAAATTCATACAATTTTCAAATATTTATAATTTCTGTACTAATAATAATAAGGTATAGTCCGCGCGGAAGTAGTTGACCGCGCCTTAGGTATGTGAGCGGTGGGACGGAGGGGCGGGGGCGCTTTGTCATTACTCAGTACGTGCGCTGCGAACAAGAGGCAACCCCGCCGCCCTCACCCCCGTCCCCACCCAAGGCGCGGCCAACTAGTTCCGCGCGAATTATAGTATAGAATTTATAGATTATCGTTTAAATATTCGTCCCTACCTGATGAACATCGTGTCCCTTATCCAATCTATAAGGCCCGCCCTTCCCGCCCAGGCCGGCCGTATCTCGGCCGCCGGTTCCGCCCGCCC
Source organism: Oligia strigilis (assembly GCA_951800025.1). NCBI lineage: Eukaryota > Metazoa > Arthropoda > Insecta > Lepidoptera > Noctuidae > Oligia > Oligia strigilis. Next base: position 4,163,386 of record OX637551.1, read on the forward strand.
AGGTGTTGCCGCCCACGTGAGGCTCATTCTTCGGATCCTCCTTGCCGTGCTTAGGAGAGGATGTGTCTTTACTGGAAATTATTTTGTACATTATTATTTTCTAGGAGAAGTATAGAAGAAAAAGACATGTTGCGTCGACCCCAAATACATTGGAATAAGGGCAAGAGAATGATGATGATTTTATTTATTTTATTATTTATGTTCAGACGCCAGCACATTCAGCTACTACATTCTGTCAAATTTCTTTAATAGATTTTCAACTTTATCGCTAAAGCATAAGGTTCAGAGTTGATTGGGAAAATTTGACAGTTTCGGGTAGCTTAATGTGCTGGCGTCTGTACACACAGTAAAATTGATACAGATACGACATATTAGTATTGAGTACAAAGGTACTGCTTCTTTCTTAAGACAGACCTGCGAAAGGAGAAATGAAAACGAAAGATGATGATATTTCCTCCTAGGAGTCAATGAGGATCTACAAACATGTTGGGTTACTAAGATGATAGAGTTTAGCTTGAACCCGTTAGATGCCACCTACTGTCAGAAAAAATGACAGACAAGCTATATAAAGAAACCGGTTGATGCAGGGACAAAACATAGATAATTGTAAAAAGATACGGTACTGCGGCAGATCGTCAAAGGTTGAAAAATGGGTCTTGATTTAGTTTTCTATTGTGAAAAGTGTACACCCACTATCTGTCAAGCGTGTATGTGACGCCTTTAAACCATTTAACTAAATTCAAAAGAAAACAAATTCTTTGTTTCGTTAGCTTTACAAAACAGTCGCTAGTCTAACAAATAACTTCTTCAAACAGTTGTAAATCAAGGCGCGCCGGGCGCCTTATGACGTTTTTGTTGAGCACTTAGCCGCGCTTTTTTTGGTCACGTGGTGGTTATGGTCGATTTTCAGTCTAACCAGATGCAGCTGAATACCAGTATTTTCATGAAGCCACTGCCACCCTCACAACCCAGTAACTAAGTAAAACGACACCCCTTGGTAAGACTGGTTGTCAGCTTCTGACTACCCGTCATCATCTGCCTAGCCTTTTCCCAACTATGTTGGGGTCGGCTTCCAGTCTAACCTGATGCAGCTGAATACCAGTATTTTACATGGAGCGACTGCCTATCTGACCTCCACAACCCAGTTACTGGGTAATAGGATACCCCTTGGTAAGACTGGTTGTCAGACTTTCGGGCTTCTGACTCCCCGTAACGACTGTCAAAGATCCACGAATGACTGCCGGGACCAACGGCTTAATGTGCTTTCCGAAGCACGGAGGGGTCTCGGTATGTAAAGATGGTCACCCATCCACAGACCAACCGCGGCAAGCGTAGCTTAACCTGATCGATCGACCTGTGCGGCTGTTATTATTTAGCCACAGGCCCCTTCTTCTGATTACCAGTATCGATCTATATTATTAGGCTGTTAAGGTTCACTCACCCACTATGCCTGTCTATGGTCATCTGTATCCTCTTGAGCGCCTCCTTGGACCGGCCGTCGAGCACGCCCTCTACCGGCAGTCCGCTGGCGTGGAGCACCTCTAGCAAAGTGTCGGCCAAGTCTTTACTGTAGCGGTCGAAGTCGAATACGTTGCCGATCGCAGTCGCTAAGTCTTCCTTGGGATATTTCTGCAAATACAAATCTTGGTAGGTTTCAGATAACTCAAAAGTCGGCAATGTTTGTAGAAGAAATACACCCCCTTTTATTTGTTATCAACTAAAATATATTTTTAGAGAAAATGGCGTTTTAACTTAACACTGGTGTATGAATCCAGAAATGAGCATCTCTCAAAGATATTGCAAGGTCCATCAGTTAAACGTATCCCGATTTACGTTCTCCTAATCAGTTGACAGTACCCTTAAGTCGTTACAGCCGGTCGATTCTGTAAAAGTCAATTCCTAGCAAAAACAAACTCACTTCACCTAATGAAGTGAGTTTGTTTTTGCTAGGAATTGACACTATTGACAGCTCATTCCACGCTCACTTCACCTAAGTTTTCACGGTGAGATTTTTACAGAATAGCATCGCCGTTCTTCCACCCAGCTTAAACACTGGAAGGTTGGGCGTTATAGACGTCAAAAGTTAAACGGTTAAAAACGGGGCGTCTTTTGTAACTTTGACGTTAAAAATTAATAAATGATTAAATATCGAAATGTGAAAAAATAAATCAAAATCTAAATGTGATAAATTATATATCGTCGGGGAATACAGGCGTGACGTCATGATTTTGTAGCGGTATCTACAACGCCACATGCGAACAACGCGTCATACTCGCGTCAACTGACGCCACGCAAAATCCTGCATCTCGCAAGCAGAGTTTACCGCACAACTAGCATAGATACCACGGCAACGGCCCGACATGAATCATCGGGCAGTTGCCCGCCAGACACAACACCCATCTGGTCGGAGGATCCTCCCTTTTCCATAGAGTATGAGTGAACTTTACACCCTGTTCCTCATACCTCTATACTGGTAATTTAACAAATCTTTGTACACAAACTAACCTGCAAATGTTTCACAATATTCACCAGCTCCCTGGTAGAGTACGGATACGTCAGCTGTCCCTGGTCAGCCTTGTCCCTTAGTATCGCGAACGCTTGGACCAGCTTCTTCATGACGTCCTGCGGTACATCCGGCCCGTAAGAACGGAGCAGTTCCATCTCAGACTCTACGGATGGGTTGTCGACGGCGTGGCAGGAGAATAGGTCACCTGGGTAAGAAGAGGAAGAATATAATATACATGATACTAGTCTTTTCCCATGGCTTCGCACGTGTGGAGTGATCTCTACGCGTGCGAAGCCATGGGAAAAGTAGTCTGATGACTACTACTAAAAAAACTGGCCAAGTGCGAGTCGGACTCGCACACGAAGGGTTCCGTACCACAAGGCAAAAACGCGGAAAAAAACACGTTTGTTGTATGGGAGCCCCTCTTAAATATTTATTTTATTTTGTTTTTAGTATTTGTTGTTATAGCGGCAACCGAAATACATCATCTGTGAAAATTTCAACTGTCTAGCTATCACGGTTCATGAGATACAGCCTGGTGACAGACAGACGGACGGACGGACGGACAGCGAAGTCTTAGTAATAGGGTTTCATTTTTACCCTTTGGGTACGGAACCCTAAAAAGGCTGAAGCATTAGAGCAAGAAAAGGTGACCGACAGGCCAGAGGTACTTTCGCTTTAATTTATTTATGGATTTGTAGATTTTTTTTAAGTAAGTAATTATTTATTTTAATAAAAGACAGCCTAGGTAATCAGTGTTAATTCAATAAGGGATGGGAATGGCTATTAAATATACAAGAGAAGACACCTGCCCTTCAAACTAGGAAAATCCTGTATCCTGAAGAACGAGCTTACTCACGGGCCCCTCAAAATAAAGATTGTATTGTTATTATTATAAAAAAATATCTTACCCAAAGACGCAAAGAAATCATTTCCCAAGAACGGGAAACCAGGTCGATTTGCTAGGACAATCATTCTAAAATCATCATGCACTGGTATGAAACTGGCCACATCGCCTCCTGAACTTTCCAGCATATGCTTAGGCACTATTCTTCGACCATCACTTAGAATCATTTCACCATTTTCCACTAAAGTTTTTAGTATACAGGTCACGTGTGTCGGGGCCTTATCAGCCTCGTCAACTACTAAAACGTGGCCGTATTTCACTGCTTTTACTAAAGGAGAATCTTCGTAGATTACTACACCATCTTTGACTGTCGGCTGCACAGTCAAAGACTGCACAGTGGTATCTCTATGCAGTTGTATGTACTCTCTAGGTCGGTTCAGCAACTGCAGCAGTCTGTCAGCAATCTTGTTCTTTCCTACGCCTTGGTTCCCGACGAGGAGCAGGTGGTTGCCAAGCAAAAAGTCCTGCAGCAACCATTCTAGCAACCGCATATGTTGAGGTACGTCGTAGAACAAAATATCCGGGACTTTGGTTAAAGCATCAGTTTTGAAGATTTCTGTGCTTGTGTTACCAATAGTTAGAATGTTGTTATTTACAGAGCATTTCACTTTGGTTTCTGAAGGACTGTTACCGAAGATACCGAAACGTTTTGGCGGGTCAACGCCTAACTTTTGAGAAGCGCCATCTAGCGCTCGTCTGGCTAAGTTTGGCAGGAATTTTGCCAGAAACGTTTGTTGGACGGTGTCATAGGCTGAGTCGGTGGGGTACTTGGACATTCTGCTGGCGATCCTGAGGAGTTGGCGGGTGGATAGAGAGGATGACAGGTTCTTTAGAGTACTGTCTTCTGACTTTCGAAGTTCGTCTGCAAGATTTATGATGGAGTGGAGTGGTTGAGATATTTCGCCGTACTGGAAGCATAATATAATGTTTATTATTTGATGTTATTCTCTTTGGGAAGCGAAGGCAGAAAAGTTTTTGATACCAGATTACTATAAGCCATAATATTAGGAGCTGTACAGGACGAATAGCAGCTTCTCTTTTTTCCAACGGAACAATGACTAATTTATCACCTTGTACCTTAACATAGAACACAATAACGATCATTTTTCTACCGACTTTAAATAAAGGAGGAGTTTATGCAAGTTTTATTTTTTTGTTTCATGTAGTACCATTTCTCCGGGATTACAAGGCCGATTTCCGTGATTTTATTCTTCGTTTGGTGGAGGAAGCTCGCGCATTGTTCCCATATAAATTTTATTATGTCTGTTGATGATGTTATAAAACTTCCTGTTACTGCAGTAATTTGCAGAAATGGTGGTATACCAAAAAAAGGTGGTATACGAAATAATAATACTACAACTAAAAAGTGAAAAATAAAAATGTTTTTATAGCAATAACACTTCCTCTGTACAAAATTCACTCACCAAACTGGTAATAATGAATATTTCCTCAGATTTGCTCAAGTTCCTCATCTCATGGAAGATGAAGAGACTCAATATCTCAGGGGATAGCCACTGTTGTCCGCGACCGAGGACTGGTGGCTCTGCTAATGCTACGATCCTGAAAGCGAACGTCATTGTAATTAAAACCTTATGTCAATGGGCATAAAAGTCACATAATGTGCGCTCGTGAAGTGCAACAGTTTTAATAAAGACTAATCATCTCTACCGACATTGACACAGGAGTGTGATTTGTTTGCCGCGAGATGGATAGACGTTTGTAGTGCATGTTTGAGATTCTGTATGAGATTTTTTGTACCATATTTTTTATGCTTGGTATTTGTTAAGTTTCACTTGTTTTGTTTGTTAACATTTGTGTGTTCTCTCCTTATTGTAAATATTTATGTCTGTTTTTATTGAAAAACTGTGCAATATGTAATGTTCCGCATGTCTTTCCTAAATAAATAAATCATGATAGACTAATACCTGAACGCCGGGTGTATCCTCTTGACCCCATTTTTCTGGAGCTGTTCCTCAGTGATTCCTGACTTCAGCAGATCGTCGTAACGGTCGTGTCGTAAGAGTCTCGTGCCGTCGTGTAGCTGCAACTCTCTGTCGTGAACTAACCTAATTTCAGAGAAAATATCACAATGACTTTATGTTTTTCAAGAATCTGAAAAAAGTTCTGAGTTAAATACTGGCTGAATGTTCCTATTTGCCATTGATGCTAAGCAAAAGAAATTCCAGCTGAATAAAAGTGTTTTTGTTGAAAAATCCATGGGTTGATATCGTCAATGGTCTAAAGCCGTTATCCACTGTCGCAAAATACGTATTATTAAAAGTGGCAAAACTGTTTTGTTGGCTGTACATGTTAAAAGCGTCCAAAGTATAGTACATAGAAACAAAAAAATAAGCCGTGGCTAAGAGATGACCAGTCCCAACTGACGAATATTTTTAGTTCTCCAAAACTACATATTCTGTATTAGCGACATATTCCAATTCACCTATGTAAAACAGCTAGCGTACTAGCATGTATCCTATGAAGTCCATCTAGAACAGCCATATGCCCCTTCAACGCTGCTTCGACTAGAGCCGAGTTTCGCCACACAGTGTCTCCATTGTCCAAAGTAGTTCGCTGCTGCACCAAGTCTCTGGCGGTCATGTCCTGGTACAGGACTATAGGCTCTATTGTATAGCCTAGTAAGGATGATAATTGCGAGACGAGGAGGCTTTTGCCACAACCTTTTGGACCTGTGGGCAGAATTTGAGAATGATGAAAGACATACACTTGACGGAGCATGGATTATCATGTTTTTATTTTGCATAATAGAAAGTTGTGAGCGACAGAATATTTCGGTAATTACATGAAAATCACCGGAGTGTGGGTTAGGTCTAACTTCGCAGACCTAAATGCCTGAAGGGGCCGGGTATGAAATAAAGGCCAAAATGTCGATAGATCGACTAACTAAAAATCTACTAACCAATAACACAAAAGTCTCCAACACTATGACTCAGCAACAATTCGTTCAACAGTTCTCTCTGGTAGTCCGTCTTGACCACACGCCTATCCTCAACCCCCTGCTTCCTACCACCATATGGCACGCTAAATTGGGACTTAGCGCCATCGATTTCCATAGTCACTAAGGCCTGATTTCCTTGTATCACGACGCCTTGCTGAGATATATTCCAGTTTTTTCCAGTATTTATGTTCAGGTTATGGAGAACTGCTTCTACGTTCTTCACGTGTTCTCTGGTGAGGAATGAATGGTAAGGATAGAGGAGGTAGATTAGTTTATGTATTGGGATGTTTGGGTTCCGTTCCTGAATAAAGAGAAAAGCATAATATTTATAAATATTTTTAGCACTCCGTTTTTCATTTGTTCAGGTTTGTTTCCAACGGCCCCCATACATAGAATTTCACAGAAATTCAGAGTATACATTAGCCCTACCGCTGGGGGAGAACACCCATGAGGATTAAAATAAAATATATATATTATATTCACCCGTTCCATCGTTTAAAAAAAAATACGAAATATTTACAATAATGAAGTTTCACATTTAACTCTATTAGCCATCAAGTTAATTTTTTGAACTGATCCAAGAGTAAACGGTGAAGGAAAACATCGTGAAAAAACCAGCATGTCCTACAACTAAAAATTCGAAGTCATGTGACATCTACCAACCCGCAGACACACACACACAAACTCACACCTTTTTACCCATGATGGTAGACAAAAACTATATAACGCTAACTGCTACGATCCTCCTTTTTGCTTCGTTTCCGTTCATGGTTCGTGGTCATACACTCACAAGGTTCACATTTCATTTATCAAATAATATTTACAGGATTATATCGAACACAGATCTCAGAAGCAAGGTCACCACCATACGCTATTGAAAGAATACCCCCCCCCCCCTTTTTTATGTGACAAGGGAGATACATTAATTGACCTTGAGCGACCCCGTGATATGCACGCGATTCAATCATCAGAGTAACTTGCCGCCAAGGTCAAGATGGGGAGTAAATGTTTATAGTTCGTAGGTTTTCCGTGTCACTTTGTTCGTTCCAAATGTATTGCCTTTTTTGTGGGGTGAAAAAAGGGCTAATGGAAATTGAATTTGTGAATGGCATTGGGTTAATTACATTTGTCGAGAGGCTAGAAGGGCTTTAACGGTAAGATTTATCAAGCTACATATCACACATGGGACTAGATTTATCAAGATTTAAGTCACATGTCTGACATGTAGCTTGATCCTGTAATTGTAATGATATAGTTTATGTAGTATTTTTCATTGTACCAAAACGACATAACAAGCTATAATTATTTGTATTGTATAGGCATTTGGTACAATGCGAACTCAGCTTATACTGGAAATATATAGCTTGATATGTTGACTAACACTTCTTCGAAAATAAAAGATATTTTGCTCGATCCTGATTTTTTTGTTCGATACTGTGTCTTCTAGGTCTTAAAATGGCTTTCGTCATAATACACAAATAAATCCAGTAAAGTTACGAGATCCGTTGTAAATTGATTGATTGATTATAAATATAATAAACTCGCTTTTCGAGTCTCTGTGTGAAACCCCATTGGTCTTCTAAACTAAGTGCCAAGCAAAGGCGGGTTGCTAGTTTTGTATATATTTGTAGCGGTATCTACAACGCCACATACGAACTGCACGTCATACTGATGTCACGCAAAATCCTGCATCTCGCAAGCAGAATTTACCGCGCAACTAGCATTATACAACGTCCCGACATCAATAGTCGGGCAGTTGCCCGCCAGACACAACACCCGTCTGGTCGGAGGAAAGTCACTATTGCAAAGACACTAGTAACACAACGTAATATACCAACAAATTCCGTACACATACAAACAAACGTTCACAGTAGCAGTAGTCAGTTTGCATTTCTAATTTCTCTTGACTACAAACTTTCTTCATTAACGTATCAGATTAGTGAATATCGTGTCCTGTGGCGATTAATACCTCCGACAAGGTCGTACGTTTGCATTTTAAATAGAAAAACTTTTCAAACCTTACCTACCGTTTACAATAGTACGATGACATTACTTAATTAACAAAATTTTCAAGTTATAATATGACTGTCAGTGGATTGTAAAAATCTTAACACGCGATAATTTTTTTGTCATTCCCTTGAATGCTTTCAACTTTTGAAGAAGGTAGTTGTTTAGAATACGTAATTCTAAGCTACTCGTTTGCTATCATTCAAAGGCTTTTTAATGTCCCCAAAGTAAAAAAAAGAATAAAAATTAAAGTTTCAAAAAATTTATAGATAGAAAAAAAAATGCCTGTGTATGGTAAATAACCTCCGTTGAATTTAAAATCTTTAGAAGCCTACTTTTAAATATTCTGTTTTCCTTTTATCAACTCATAATCATTACGTTAGGTACCTTAAAACTGCATGATTTATTTAAAGAAAGAAAAAAGGAAAAATTGTTTATTCTGCACAAACAAAACGCACATTACAAGAAGAAGACATAAAATATTCACATACAAATTAGCCAAAAGCCTCGTACTACAGCATTAATTAGTTGGTTGGTAAAGGTTGTATAAACTAAATATATAAAACTCAAAGGTGACTGACTGACTGACATAGTGATCTATCAACGCACAGCCCAAACCACTGGAGGGATTGGGCTGAAATTTGGCATGCAGGTAGATGTTATGACGTAGGATCCGCTAAGAAAGGATTTTTCGAAATTCCACCCCTAAGTGGGTGAATGGGGGGAGGGTGAAATTTCACGCGGACGAAGTCGCGGGCGGAAGCTAGTTATATCATAAGTATGTTAAGTGTGTTCTTAATGAGCATTAAGAAATACCTTTAAACCAAAGTGTAGAACTGAAACAAATAATTTCTTTGACCAGGCAAAATCAGTTGGCATATCGAATGTCGGTTTATACTGTTTCGATTGTTGAGGGGCACATAGTGCACTCCACATGCATTAAAGTGCCTTAGAAATGGGTAGGTACCTATTCAATGCAGCCAACCTTACTTCTTAAATAATTGAAACTCAAACCATTTATTTCAATCAAACCAATTCATCCATACAATCAAACCAAAAAAAACCAATAGAGTCGGACAGCCAGAAAGTTGAAGCTAGTTGCCTAAAAGACCCTTACCAGTATAAGTGCAGCCGCCTGCAGGCTGTCGACAGGAAAGTCAGGCAAGTTGACCTGCTGCAGCTCGGGACTGATCAGCGCGTACGCAGCCGACAGGAGCTGTTCCAACTTGGCGCCGTCCACCCGGGGAGCCTCCTCTCTTAACACGTTCAAGTGTTCCTGGGGACAAAAGAAGTTATTATAATATTATGATATTCACGGTTATTTTACTACGAAGTAACAGTTATTATGTATGGCCAACCGCACGATAATGTAGGTTGTAATATAACTTATAAAAGTTGAACTACGAAAACTGAACTGTTACGAAATTAAAGCGCTGTCGAAGTCTATTTTTTTACCTTGGACGTGCACCAACTGACAAAATCAATCAAAAGAAGGAAAAACAAAATAAAAAACCGGCCCAGTGCGAGTCGGACTCGCACACGAAGGCAAGGCATAAAACGCCGAAAAACACGTTTCTTTTATACCCCTTTAAATTTTAACTTTATTGTATTTTTATTATTTGTTGTTATAGCGGCAACAGAAATACATCATCTGTGAAAATTTCAACTGTCTAGCTATCACGGTTCATGAGATAAAGCCTGGTGACAAACAGACAGACGGACAGTGGAGTCTTAGTAATAGGGTCCCGTTTTTGCCCTTTGGGTACGGAACCCTAAAAATTGTGCACGGTAAAGTACCTCCTCCTGTCGATGGCTAAAAGAGTAGGGGAAGACCAAAGAAAGGATGGATGGAATGTGTGAATGATGATATGGTTAGAAAGGGGTGACTACCGAGATGACAACTAATAGAGAAGTATGGGAGACAAAGACATGTTGCGCCGACCCCAAATAAATTGGGATAAGGGCAGGAGAATGATGATGGTAAAGGTCCTCCAAGTTCAGAATCACAATACATTATTCTTTTAAATGATTTTTTTTCAATCGACATATAATTCTTCGTCATCATCATTTCAGCCGAAAGACGTCCACTGCTGGACATTGGCCTCCCCCAAGCACCTCCACTTTGACCGGTTCTGTGCTTCTCGCATCCAACTTCTTCTTCGATAAATTCTTATTCGTGGAATAAATTTGACGTCTGACAGATTCTGTTTGGAAGAACTGTCAAAAATTCAAAATTATTTCTCGGATAAAATTATCTGGCGTTGGAAAAATCAGTCCTAAATCACTTTATTTCCGTACCTAACACAAACTAAAGAACATTCCACGTTTCCACCTCCTACAATTTAGCACCAATTTAGCTTGGCAATTTTTATCGAACTGCGAAACCTTTCGTCTACGCCGAATGTAAACAAAGACATAAAAATACCTTATTCTCGACAAAAAGCAACAAAACTAAGCAAACGTAAATCATGGGAATTTACTTTATCAAAACGTTAAACGATTCAGTTAAGGTTGAACGTCGAAATTAATTTCTGTCTAGCAATTATGATAATGAACCGCGCACCGAAAATATGCGATGTTTTTATTATGCTAGGCTTTTGATGGATCGCTTTAACTTTGTAATGTGGTACGGTTTTAGTGATAATTGTTTTGTTTTCGCTTTAAATTAATTATTTATAGATCTTAATGTTGTTTTAATGTCAGTTTCTGAAACTATAAAGTAATTGGTAAACGCATACACCAACCTGCTAAGCGTGATAATTACGGCAGACTTCAAATCACCATTTATGGTTATCACAGTGGTTATTCAGTTATTCAAATACATTTATTTTCGAAGGGTAAAAATTCAATCAGAGATCTCAATTTATATCTTTTATTACTATTTATTCTACGCTTTAATATTATCCAGTATTAATAAAACTATGCTCGAAATCACAGTAATTTTTCATACTCCATTCCACGAGGTAGTCTACACTCCACCGACATTTTATAGACAATACGAACTTTTACGTACCAAAAATAACGTTCTGTGAGTCTAAAAATAAACAACATTTGCTACCAGGGAACTAGACATGGAAAATAAGTATGCACGCTGATTCGAAAAACTGTTTGAATGGTACGCTAGTACGAAAGTCTTGGCATTGAAATCCACTGTTGCGAATAGCCTAATATTCCAATCTGAATTTGTGAGAGGATCGAACTCGCGACCCCGATAAAGCCTTAGCTTTGTATTGGGTTTGGAATGAGCACTGATTACCTAGTTAATGCGCATACTAACGTATTCCGTATTCTAACGGTAACATATAGATTAAAACCTCAACCAATTCCTACCAAAATCCTATTAGCCAAACAACCATATTTGCTATTCATTATTTCCGTGCAACCGCAGGCAAACTGTTCAGCCCATGATTACCACATGGAGCATGGCATGGTGGCATGTTATAACGTCATTACCGCGGCCGGCACGGAAACAATTCAAACACAATTAATACACACTGAGCTTAACGTTCTGACAGCTCATTAGTAAGTTAAATGTTAGTTGGTATAGTATAAATTATGGAAGCATTCCATCACCCCTTTTGTATGTGTGGTAGAGGGGTAGCTACGACAGTTATGAATCTAGGATATCTATAACACCGACCTCATCTAGTCTTTAAAATACTATTGACGTGTATAAGTCTTTGTATAAACTTATAAAATCAAATATAATTTATCATTTGTTTTAAGAGCGTTTACGACGTACGGCATTTCATACAAACTTTCAAGCCCTTGTTTTTCGAAATGAATGAACCGACTTTAATGAAACTTCATACGCGGCCTTACACAAAGGTCTAAAAAGTTACTTAAGAACATTTTCGAAAAATAGTGTTACAGCCAAATTAGGTCGATTTTAAATTTTCCAGAGAAACAGAGATTTCCAGTTATCTTTTTGTTAAATAAGACATTTCGACAATGTTATGTCTTCGTCTTAGTCTTCTATAGTCAAAGAATTTTCAAAATCGGATCAGTGGTTCCGAAATTACCCCCTACATACCAACTCTATTACTGGTTACTATTACATTCCAATGGTTCGACAGAACACAGACGCACATTCGACTCACCTTTCAGCAATTAATTCTACGCATTATATAAAAGGACTGTGAAGGTCCGTGGCATACCTACGTATCCGCCATTTTGTTTTTTTTTTTCCAAAATGGCGGCGGCTCTTGAATCCTATATAAATCGATAGCCGACATCAATTCAAACAGAAAAGATAATAAAACCAAACCCCGTAAAGTATCACATTACCGAGATATATACGTTCAAAGTTGATCACGTGACGTCCATATTTTTTTAACTTGCTTAAATGTTTGAAATAATCACTCAGAATGATTATAATAATCAAACATTTATGCAACCAGATATACGCAACTTCCTTTATGTAGGTAGTGGCAACATAGCCATAGTTTGCAGACAATACGAGTAACACATTGAAAATGTCAATGTATAAGCGAAAGCATGAACACGCGTAATTCGACACAACAATTTAATGGGCAATCTAGCAACCAGGCTTTTTATCAGGTCGCGTAGGTACTTAAGAAAACTTGGGAAACGTCAAATCAATGGTCTAATCTCGGAAGCTTCAAATTACAGGAGACTGAAACAAACTGAATATGGAAAACCAGCTGGGGCCTAGGAAATTGTGGTAATAAAATGGAAATACCATTTCTATGGCCCATTAGGACATATTAATATACACAGAGAAGACTCAAGTGCTGTTTCAAACGACGGATTTTTTTTTGCTATTAGCAATTTTTTTGTCTGAGTCGGAAATAATAATACATTGAATGTTTCAGGCCACAAAGAAATAGTAACTGACTCTGGAGCAATTTTCCTCAGATATTGTAACAATCTTAAATGTCACTAAAGTGTGACTGTGACCCATAAACGAAAGAAAGGTGAAGAAAAAAGTGTAGCTCGATTGCTATCGTAAGCCCAACGAGGTTCTATATGTGGCTCTTCGTGCCTACCAAATGTTGGTACCGGTTCCAGCGGTACTTGCAAGCACTAACCTAAATACATTTGACAGGCTGAAGTGCCTTCGTAATAAACTATGTCAGTAGATACGTGATCGCAGGAACACAAGGCACACATAAACTTATGTCTGTGCTAGATATCTGATGGTTATTTGCATAGCACCGAGTTAGGAAAGCATTCGAGAGTCGAGTGCCTGGGAATAAAGGGTGTTGCTACGTGCAAGATTTTGTTCAAAGGGAAATCTGTTTTAAAACCTGGGCAAAAGGACTCAAATCAGCAACACAAAATGAAGCAAAGGGTTTTTATACCAATTGTTTTATATCGCCAGACCGACGACCTACCCGTTGGGATATGGTCGCGTCAATTTTTTTAGTAATTGATCAACTTTTAACTGGTACACCAGCCAAAAGTTGATCAAATATTTCTTATTAAAAACTTCAAACCGCCTATCCACACAAAACGAATGTACAAAACAGCATTTCACAGCACATTAAAACCTTTTATAGCTCTGTAGAATCCCCTCAAAAGATGGTATCAGCACCCTGCTATTAGCACAAACTTTACGTATCGCCAAGTTCACCAAACTACTTATTTACTACCATAAAACTTAATGTTCCGTGATCCAAACAGTTTGGATCATGTCTCCCCGAAATTATGCAAACCTTATGCAAAATTTACAATACTACAATATTTCGGAATAAATTACTAACTGTCGCACGATACGACGAATAATTACTGAGGTTTCCGTGGCTCGGCCTGACGTACGCTAAATATAGAATTATATGCAGGTACAGTCACGAGCACTAATATGTCAACACTTGGCAACTTGCAATTGCGATTTTTTCGTGAAATAACGAATGCAACGTTGAAATACGACACTTTACACAAACCTATGGGTTCGAAAATACTTTATTCGTAATAACATAAAATTTCATTCAAAACTGAAGGAGAAAATCGTCTTTGAGTAAAGCCAAGTGTATACATACTTATGCTCGTGACTGTACAACCTCTGGGACTGAAAGCTATAAAACTTCAAAAACAAGGTTCGTTATTGAAGTTCCTGAAAGAAATTATAAAGCCTCATGCAGAAGTCGTTGTTTTAACTTGAGGTGGTCACGTTGTAACATATTGTTTTTACATTAATAAACATTGCTCGTCATTAATTAATTGTCCAAGGAGTTTCTTGCAATATAAACCTACTACGTTCTGGATTGGGCAACTAGCTTCATTTTTCTGAGTGACTGACTTGACCTTGTCAATTCAAAAGTGCCTGTAATTTAATCGAAATAAATGCTTTGAGTTTGAGTTGAGATATTGCGGGCTTAGCGGGCTTATAGGCTGAACGATTAAAACCGTGATGTGTTAATCCTAAACTAAGCATACACTAAGTACTACTTTATACTTAAAGAAAAACTTTTTAACAAAAAAAAAACCGACTTCCAAAAAAAACACTACAAACTGAAAAATAACTTTAATTTCGGAAGTCGGTGTCTTAGGGATCAGTATTTTAGTTTTTGCCACCGACTTCCGAAATTAAAGTTATTTTTCAGTTTGTAGTGTTTTTTTTGGAAGTCGGTTTTTTTTTTGTTAAAAAGTTTTTATTTCTCGCTTTTTAGTGGGTCTATTTATAATTTATCTAAGTTACAATAGCCTAATGTCAACTTGCCCATCGCCTTTTTATAAAATATTCCTTTTCTCGATGCAGGGAAGTTCTCCTTTTATTAGTTTTTAGATTAGATGCTGATAATCCTGGCTGCAGCATCAGGCCAGACTTATGTCAACATTGCATTGAACTTAAAATTAGTCCTGTTTAAAATGAGCCCAAACACGACTACGGTGCTGTAATTTCAAGGTTTGTACTTTGTCTGATGCTCCTGGCTTCAGCATCAAGTCTTCGGTGTTCCTCAGTAACAGTACGTTTATCCACACATCGAGCCCTTTTCAATGAGCCTAAACACGATATATCTGCTGTTAGTTGTCGAGGAGTTAGGTACTCTGCAGACTATCCTGACTGCAGCATCAGGTCATGACTTGATGATCATGAGACCAAATGTGGCAAATGCCCTATCAAACATCAAAACAATTTACTAAAACAGTCCTTGCCTGTTCGAGTAACTTCTTACTGTTAAGGAGTTGTACCTTCCATCATCAGCCCAGCTACCTGAGATGGTGACAACCATACACAAACACACAAGATACTTCATAAAATATGCGAAAAACAATAAGTGAGCCTATAAAATTTGAGGGTTGCCCTCGATTTCTCTAACATCCCATCATCAGATCCTAACTTGGTGACAATGGGACCACCTCAGAACTATCTACTTTCGAACAAAAAAAGAATTTTGAAAATCCGTCGACAATTGGCGGAGTATTCGATGAAAAAACATACAAAAAAAAAAAAACATACAAACACCCGAACATAGTACCTCCTCCTTTTTGTGAAGTCGGTAAAAACGAACGAAACCAGTCGGCTTCTAAAAATAAGTATAAAAAAACAAATCTTGTGAAATACAACTTTCGGCAACTTGTTTGAAAAAAAAACCGCAGATAGTTTAACAACAGTAAAGAATGTTCCTCTAGTTCGAAAGAATATATCCTGACAACTTGGTTTTTGTAACTTTGTTAAGTTTACAACAAAATATAGAGCAATTAAATGGAATAACGTCCAACCAAGCATTCGCGCAATTGATTCATGGGTTCCACTTGACACATGTACCTAATATATTCAACCTTAAACCCGAATCGTGTCATCGCGTGTGTAACCGGCTTTAGTTGACGACAAAACCGATCGCGAGCGGGGAGCGACGACCAGTCACTGCTTACAGGGAAATAAGTAACGACGCTTGCGATTGCAACAATACTTACGAAATAACAAAATATTTTGCTAAATAAGAAATAAATTAATAGTGCAGCCGAACATAGCTTAATTTTTAGGCAAGTGATAATGTGAATGCTACGCTCGTAGATCAACGCTACGCGTCGTAGCTATATGCTACGAGAATGCTACGGGTTTTTAACCGACGCATTGACTTGATAAGGAGTATTGATTGTAAGTAAAAATAATAATTTATACGTACATATTTAGATTCGGATTTTATACAGATATAGCATTATTCAAGCATGACTTCAAATATTTTCTTTTACACATGTTTATTTTAGCGGTATTATTGTTAAGAATAAATCTGGAGTAAAAACATCGCACAAGGGGCTACTCTGCTAAAAGAGACACTTCGTTTCCCATGCATTCATTTAATTTTTTTTTTAATCTTTATTTAATTTAAAGACTTCTGGGTTCATTTAAACTGAAGCGTGATTGCAACTCGTCAACCTCGCGCAGTGACAACATAAACATAAGTTCAAGTCATACGCGCGATGCTGTGGAGATACCAGCACTCCGATATCTTTTAAATTAAGTCAAAGTACGAGGTTGAATAGCCCAAGAGGTACCTACAGTCCTTTCACAGTTTTTTTTTTTTCTCTAATTTTGCACCACTCTGTCCAAATCACAATGATCTTTATTCTCATTCTAATAAGGTTGCTGCCACAGCTCTGCCCCCGATAGTTAAAAAGACGTATCTAACAAAAAGGAAAAACGGAGAAATAAATTGTTTTAATGAATGAAACGGGAAATCGTTTGCTGTCTTCGAGTAAATTAATATTTTACATACTAAATTTTAGTATGTAAAATATTAATTTAAACAAACAAACACACAAAAACAAACAACAAACACACACAAACAAACATTAAACATTTATTTACTTTTTGTTAGATACGTCTTTTTAACTATCGGGGGCAGAGCTGCTGTCAGAGGTTAGATAACTATGAACGGACTGTAGGAAGTTAGGAACCCTATGTGCTGATGGTGATCACCTGGGTGGTTTTAGTGAGGTAAAAATCCCACACTCCCCGACCTCCCTCCCCGGATGTCGGGTGCCTTTTGAAGGGTTCCCCAAAAAAAAAAAAGTCTAGGTTTACCTAACATTTTTTCATCTTAGAGCTGATTAATATATGGCGGTTTGACATATTATCTGTACGAACGCAACGTAATATCTATTCCTCACATATAAAACATTTTAATTTACCGGACTTCTGAAATTCCGGCCCTTTAATAAATAAATTGTACTTTTGATTTTCATTTAAACTTTACTCCTAAACATTATCCCCTTTATTCATAAACGTTGCCTCAAGTTATGTAGTGATAAGCGAATATTTAACTTTACTCATCGTTTATAAATAGAGGGGTCCGTGGCTAAATAATAACAGCCGCACAGGTCGATCGATCAGGTTATGCTACGCTTGCCGCGGTTGGTCTGTGGATGGGTGACCATCTTTACATACCGTGACCTCTCCGTGCCTCGGAAAGCACGTTAAGCCGTTGGTCCCGGCTGTCATTCGTGGATCTTTGAAAGTTGTTACGGGTAGTCAGAAGCCCGAAAGTCTGACAACCAGTCTTACCAAGGGGTATCGTATTACCCTGCGCAGTAACTGGGTTGTGTAGGTCAGATAGGCAGTCGCTCCGTGTAAAATACTGGTATTCAGCTGCATCCGGTTAGACTGGAAGCCGACCCCAACATAGTTGGGAAAAGGCAGGCAGATGATGATGACTCATCGTTTATAGATAAACCCCAAAACCTGCATAGCGTTTTCCCAACTATGTTGAGATCGGCTTCCATTCTTCCACGATGCAAGTCTTTTTGTCAATCAACAAGATATGTTGGTTGACATGCAAAGTGAATTTATAAACTAGCCAAAAGTACCTCGTAATGAATTAGTTCCGAGTAGATTCCAACAAAGGCCTCCCCACGTTACGTAGCATTTAGCTGACAATTAATCATTGCTTTAACGGTGGGGTGGCTACCAAAGAGTAGAGAAGCCACCAAATAATGTTAGTTTTAGGACATTCTCTATGTGCGTCTTTATAATAACCTAGCTTCTGCCCGCGACGTCGTCCGCGTGAAATTTCTTGTTCAATCCCATGAAGCAATAAAAAAAAATTAAAAGCTTGCTTAATAGACGAGAAATATGATATAAAGCCTTGGATAATTCAGTTTAACACTATTTAGATATCTCGAGTCTTAAACAATACTTTTATGCAATATCTAAACTAAATAATGTGTCCATCACAAACAAACATGAATGTTACATTGATTGTTACTTCTGAATGAAATGGTATTAGTTGCTACAATTATCTATTTTACACCTAATTGCGTAACACACGATCAATCACAATCCGAATCATTTGGAGGATATTGCTAATCCATTGCTTCATAAGTTCGAAAAGACAATCTGCTCAACAATGCAAATAACGCAATGAATTTTGTAGAACTGTCAAAATGAATGCCATTCCTACTGTTAATGTGTTACGCCATTACCCCGCAGGTACGCCTCTGTCTGACCCTCCGGGGAGAACAGGCGTAATGTTGTTGTGTAATTCTCTATTTCCACCCACTCAAGGGTGACTTTCGCCAAGTTTCTTCTTAAATCACCTCAAATATAAAATGTTGTTCGATCATTGTAAGCTTTATTGTGAGTGTCTCGCTTCTCTTACAAAAACTGCGCACCCTAGCCCTAATGCCTGTTAACAACGAAAACAATTTTCAAGCAACAGGCAGAGTGCATAATGAACTTCCACAAACTGTTTCAAAGTTAAAGGATTCATTTATTATTTCCTTTTTTTGTTTTTACGATACGAGTTTATCTCAGAAAATCAATTCTGTTATTAGGAGCTTTAGGAAATGTGAAAAAAGTTTTCAAATTTTCCTTTCTTTACCAAATATTTCTCCTAAAAGATAATATTACGTTAAGTTTTTTCACAAAAACCACCTAACGAAATAAAAACTTTTCGTTCCATTTTCTATTATACTCTAAGCTTCCATTCATAAAAAAATATCAAATAAAACTCCACCATTTGTTCGCAGAGCCGTCGAAAGCCTCGCGATAGATGATACGAATCAATTATGAGGACTCCGCCGACTCGCGCACGTAATAATAGAATAGCTCGCGTGACTCCATGCGGTAGGGCGTAGCGTGGAGTGGAATATGGTCCTGTGGCAGTCCTCGCAGCGGCCTATGTACGTCAGGACTGTGTGGGTAGGCGGCTTCCGACACGCCATCCTCACACACGACGACCCTTACCTGCTAAGGCTACACTCCAAGCGCCGCAGACCCAACTCGTCCGCCACCTGCTCCACCAACAACAACAAGAGCTCTCGGCTCAGCCAGTACTCCGACGATCTGCAGGACTGCGTGAGAAAGCTGAACCAAGTGCTCACCAGCGACAAGTCGCGCATAAACCAGCGGCCGGCCACCTCCGGCGATATCGAGCACCTAAACCTGCGTGACGTGGATAGAGATTTTGACGACGAACTGATTGTAAAAGCAACTCCTCAAACCTTGAACGAGACTAACCGAAGCAATTACGATAGTCTCAGCATCAACATGAGGAACTGGAAAGCTAATAAAACGTCCAGAACCGATGCTAAGGAGAACACCGAACTTTCCGAACGTGTCCTACAATGGCTGGACCTAGCGGGAAAAATTGATTTATTGGCGCCAGAAAACGTTGAACGAATGTCGCAGCCGCGACACAGCTGGCCAGAGCTGCAACGTCGAAGCCACAATTTGTCGAAATCGAAAACAGCAATCGACATACATAAGGAGGCAGGGCGAACATCGCCGAAAGATGGAGACAGTCCAAAAGCGCAACAAAATTCGACTATCGATCGGCACGATTTTTATGTGCCGACGTCTGCGAACACGATTGAGAACTACGCGCGACAGTCACGGAACGCCAAGACCACGCCACGTCACGAGACGAGCGCCAAAATAAAAGACAACCACAACAAAACAAAGTCCAGAGACATAAGAACGAACGTCTCGGAGACGCGGCTCAAAGTGATCAATGAGAAGAACGCCGTTGAGAAACAATACGCGGAAATGCTGAATAAAAAGCTGATACCGGATGTGAGTAAGAATCCTAAGCGACAAGTCCATATATTCATGCCTGAGCTGCCTAAGAAAGTAGACTCGACTCCGACTAGTAGAACTGAAAGCTTATTATCACAGACCTCGCATAAAAGCTTGAAGTTTGACGTAACAATAAAAAAGTAAAACTGTATTTGTCAATTGTTTCAACTACTATTTTAACATACTGAATAACATAGTACGAGATAATCATTATTAAAAAAAAAAAAACTTTCGTTTATCACTTTTATGTAGAAAAAAAGTGCTGTCTATAGGATTCCTAAGACTTGGCTGCTTCACTGCGCGGCTTTAAAACGAATGTCGGCTGCAAATAACTAACAAATTTAACTTTATAGTACCTACTCTGTAGTAGGTACTATAAAGTTCAATTTGTTAGTAGTCTGTACTACTGGTATACTACGATGTTTATTACGGCATTCTTAGAGCTTCATCGTGAAATATAACTATTCGTTTATTTACTTTTATTGTGACCTATTTACTGCTTTAGCAACAAATGCGTTCTTTCAACTTTGTACGAGTAATACTTTGTAGTACCAAACTGCCCCGTTGTTGGTCTCGTGGTCGCAAGCGCGACTGCTGAGCGTGGGGTCCTGGGTTCGATTCCCGGGTCGGGCAAAGTGTTATTGAGTTTTTCCATTACGCGAATTTCTTGATAACAGCCCGGAGTTTGGAAGTAAGCTGTTGGTCCTGCGCCTGATCTCTCTCCGGTCGTGTCGGATTGCCGTCCCATCGGACTATGAGAGTAGGGGAAGAAGGAGTGCACCTGTGTCTGCGCACACACTTGTGCACTATAATATCTCCCGCGCCGAAGGCTAGTCTCCGTTGAGATTGGCCGCCGTGGCCGAAATACGGTCTGGAGGACTTTATTTATTTAATACCAAACAAATACAACAAACGTATTTGTAGATAAAGTCCAATTTTTCTACAATGTATGACTCACAGCAATATTTTAGGTGCCTATGGCCTGCTGATACTTTGCAGTACTCAGCAATATTTGTATGTATGTCTTTCTTAGCCACCTATACCTGGGTACTGGCAGACTTAGTGGTATTCACCGTATATGCCTAGACTAACTGAGTAGCCGACGGTGGCGACATCTCTGGCTTGAAACCGGGTCGAAGGGTTGCCCGCTGTACCTGGGTACTAGCAAACCTAGTACTATTCACCGTATCCATCCTACACAGACTTCAATTTGACTTTGCTTTTTTAGGTACCTAAGTGTTTCATACGAATATGCACACTATTGTCATAAAATTAATGTTCATATTCGAATGATGATACGCTCGATCATATTCGCTTATCAAAATCAAAATCAAAATCAAAATATTTTATTTCACATAAGCCTACATGGGCACTTATGAAACGTCAGAAGCTAGGTGCACGGTTCCAATTGGTCGTTTCCTATGGAGAAGAACCGGCAAGAAACTCCACGGTTACTCTTTTTAAAAATAATTGGCTTTTACAATATTTTCAAATTACAGTAGGTATGGGAGGATAGCGTAGGCCTGTCAACAAGTATCAGGTACTTGATAAAATAAAAAATGGTCTACAGATCTAAAGTCTACAAGGCCTACAAAGTCCTCACATTTACAAAATAAGAATCTATCAAAAGGATAAATAAAAAATAAAAACCTAATAAAACCTAGTGATATGATTCCCATTACAACCACTAATAAAGAGATGGAAAAATTTGAATTTTCTGTATATAATGTCAAGTAATAAAGAGATTATGTCAAAAAAGTAAAGTAAATAAAAAATGAACATCGTAATTTGAGAGCAGTTAATAGACATTTAAATAGTTAAGCCGTTAATGAGTAGCCAGGGAAGCCACATGTGCAGAAGGAATTATTGCCAAACTACCTTGTCTTCAACATAGTCTTTAATCTTATAATATGCTTTTTTGATAAGGACACGTTTGATGAAGGTTTTGAATTTTCCATCGCTAAGTTCTGTAACCGACTTTGGCAACTTGTTATAAAAACGGACGCCGTTTACAAGAAATGACTTGCTAGTTTTAGTTAATCTAAATTTAGGTAACACAATTTCATTTTTACTACGTGTATTTATATTGTGGAAATCGCTTCTTATTTTGAAGAGTCCTAAGTTTTTGCGAACATACAAAATACTTTCTAAAATATAAAGAGAAGGCAGAGTTAGTATATCAATTTCTTTGAATTTGTTTCTAAGAGACTCGCGAGGACCCATTTGATAGATTGCGCGGATTGCCCTCTTTTGTAAAATGAAAATTGAATCTACGTCAGCTGCCGATCCCCACAGCAGAACACCATAAGACATAATGCTGTGGAAATAAGCAAAGTATACTAACCTAGCTGTGGCTATATCTGTCAACTGCCTTATTTTTCTTACTGCATATGCAGCTGAACTTAATCTACCTGAGAGAGCTCTATACGAATATACATTACGACCATATGAATAAGGTTAGACTTACCGAGTAGCCGACTGTGGCGACATCTCTGGCTTGGAACCGCGACCGCAGCGGCGGGTCGAGGGGTTGCCCGCTGTACCTGGGCACAGGCAGACCTAGTGCTATCACACGGAAGTTTTCGTCGACGCGCACAAGACGCCATCTTGATACTTCTTCGGCACCGTGTTCCTGAGAAGATGTAGATTATAAACCTTTTTCATGTTTAAAAAAATATATTTCGAATTAAATTAAATGGATTGTTTTATACTATAAAATACCAATTTAGTTAAAATTTACCAATACAGTACCGTTTTTGACGGTATTACACGAACAGTACCTGGCATTAATATAATAGTACAGTTATTAGTGACAGATACGTCTATCTACAAAGCTTCACTTGTAACTATAACTAACTAAGAATGTAATAAAATCTTAAAAGTCAATTTTCACCTACTTTTAATTGTCGTATCGAAATTAAACTTTGTATGTATATGTGGTTCGGATGACAAAACTATAATCTGGTATCTTGGAGCTGATCTGATGATGGAGCCAGGAGGTGAATAGTGAAACTCTTCAGTGACTTCTAGTAAACCCCCCAGTTTGGGCTCATATGGTTTGTTTTGACCAGTCCAAAGACTTGCGTGTTTATAGTTTTTTTGAACTACATACATATTATTCTAACACTCGATGTGCCATATTAACGCCCCGCGTTCTGTATGTAAACATGAATTAATTATTAATTGAAAAAAAATAAAATCAATAATACCTCCAACAATTTATCATATCTAGCTGCGGGTACCAAAAACCGTCCATCTTCTAAGTGCATCTCCCTGTTTTCCAGCAAATTATTTAGCACTGGCAACACATTACGCTCCGCCTTCTCTATTCCTTCTAGCACGAGTACTCGACCTTCTACGGCTGCGCGGACTGCACTCTGTGGGACAAACGTTTTTACTAAGTGGAAGATTTACACAGACCTCACTTTGACTTTGCTTTGTTAGGTGTTGCATACGAATATGAACATTATTTACATTTAATTAATGTTCATATTCGTAAGAAACGCTCGTTCTCTTTCGCTTAAACAAATATGCACATTACGGTCATAAGAATAAGATTAATATTCGTATGAATCGCGTAATTTACTTAGCAAAATAAAAGGGTCTGTGAAAAGTAAGTTAACCTTTGGGCTGTGACCGAGAGGAGGCAAGAAATTGAAATACGAATATCAGTCAGCTGGTATGGCGGCTAGACAGGACAGTCGACATCGTTGACCTTACGGGTAGAACCTACACCCTAACTGAGTAACACACTATTAATCTGAATAATCATTTTTGTGGATATTGCCAATCCATTGCTTCATTACGTTCGAAAAATGTCTGCTCAGCAACGTAAATAACGCAATGAATGTTATTGAACTGTCAAAATGAAAGTTTGAAGGAGCCTTAGGTCATGTATTGTGTAAGTACATATTTTGTTGGAGAACCTAAATAAATAAATTAATTAAATTTTAAGTTACCACCCAAGTACACCTAAGTAGTGGAATGCAATCAATTATTGAGTATTGATTTGTGATAAGCCCAACTTCACCTAAGTAGTGGAATGCAATCAATTATTGAGTATTGATTTGTGATCAGCCCAACTTCACGAAAAACTGCAATTGAACAGTTCCCACTTTCAGGTTTGGGATTTTTATAGCATGATAACAAGGAGATTACCTGGTCGAAATACTTGGCAGTGGAGCTCTGGATCTCTCTCCTCTGTTTGAGGTCAGCCTCTGTGGTGTCTCGTGAAAGAGCTACGTACTCCAACTCCCTCTGTGTCAGTTCTAGGTACTGAAGAGCCACTTTTCTCCTATAGGAGAGTTAGATAGTCGATTATAATTGAAATTAGCATTAGATGGTTAGTTACTACGATTATAAAAATATATATTCGTCGTCTGTCTGTCACCGGGCTGTATCTCAAGAACCGCGATAGCTAGACAGTTGAAATATTCACAAATTATGTATTTCTGTTGCCGCTATAACAACAAATACTAAAAACAAAATAAATATTTAAGGGCTCCCATACAATAAGCGTGTTTTTTTTTCGGCGTTTTTGCGTTGTGGTACGGAACCCTTCGTGTGCGAGTCCCATTCACACTCGGCTCCTAAAGGTCGTAGCCTATAACGTTCCTAAAGAACTGGGATACAAAAAAAAAAACAAATCCTACTGGTAATTACAGTAACCAAATACTTACTCAATTATATGGAAGATTTCTATTAGATTTTTGTTCTTCCTCGTTGCTAAAACACGCCACATAGCAGTATTAAAATTTTTGGCAAACATTGCATTACACTTTCATCAATGCAAAGTCCAAAGTCGTTACTTATGCTATCACATTATAAAGGTTGAAAATAATTATCAAAATATTTGTGAATGAGATTGTGTAACAATTTTTGTTTTATATTTTTCGTATGGGAAATCATCAAATGAGGGGTCCCGCTCTGGGTGGATTAGAAGGGAGTGTCAGACTCTTACTGACTAAACCCACCCGTGTTTCTTCCTTAGCCCTTTATGTTCCGGGCCAGCGGTAACCCTTACGGACAATCCCGCTGACCAGATTGTGTAACTTAATGTGCATTCTAGTTCAGATGTTGATTTCTTTTCTTCTGTTACATTGGCACAAATTATACAATATCAATCTGTCTAGCCATTTCCCAACTATGTTTGTGTCGGTTCCTAGTCTAACCAGATGAAGCTGAATACCAGAATTTTACATGGAGCGACTGCCTATCTGACCTACACAACCCAGTTACTGGCCCTGGGTAACACGACACCCCTTGGTTAGACTGGTTGTTAGACTTTTAGGCTTCTGAGTCACCCGTAACAAATGTCAAAGATCGATTAACACCAGCACCAACAGCTTAATGTGCTTTCCAAAGCACGGAAGGGTTTAAATTTGTATTGGATGGTCACCCATTCACAAACGACCGTGGCAAGCGTAGCTTAACCTTCAATCGACGTGTGCAGCTATACAATATGAACTGTAGTAAAGCTCATTCCTTGTTACAACAATAGCATAGGGCTGTATGTGTTAATTAATACAATAAAACTAAACTCAAACGTTGGCTAACTAAACAGGCCTTAAATGGCTATTTTTTTCTTTTTTATTGCTTAGCTTATTGAATTATTTTAATTGTTTAATCAATACTTCTATGTCTTTATGTTTGTGTATGATGATAGGAATTCTGATATATTTTATAAAATTAAATAAACTAAACAAAATATGTAAAAACAGACCTGCTTGGCCCAGGTCTGCCAAGTAAGAACATGTCCTGGCCGAGTAAATCCTTCTGCATCATCCATCTTAGGTTCCTGAGTGTACTCTGTGATAAGGTCTTAATTTCTGCATCTTCAATTGTCACTGGAAACATACATTATTAAGTGATTATTAAGAAATGGGACCTTAATATGGTCTTTGTATTAAAACATTGAGAGGTTTGTCACAATAATATTTTCTTCTAAAGAAAACTTTTCAAGCCCAACTTTTTAAAAGTTTTTACATTTTATTACAATAAAATATAAAAACGTAACACGTAACGTAACGTAACATTTGTTTTTTTTTTTTGCTGGAAATCCAAGTTAAACTAAATACCAAGAAGAATTGATACTTTATCAATTGCGTTCCACATTTTTTTAGGCAAAACTTGTATCATTCCTGTTGGAATTGTTTTCTCTATGATAAAACTACGGAAAATAAATTATGTTTTTATTTTAAAGTTTTTATTCACCAAATAACTACAGAAACATGGTTTAAACTAGTATTTTAAGGTTATAAACTAAAGTTTCAAGGTAAACACTTACGGTACTTCCGAGGCACATATTCAACCTTTACGGGGCTCCTGATATCCTTGCTGACATCTCCTATAGTCACTTTATCTTTACTAGAATAACTTCTCACTGGGTTAGCCGCTAATATTGCTTTACGATGGCCTATAATACGAATCAAAACATCGATCCTTCTAACTGTCACCGCGGGGTTATACATGGTTTTATTTGCAAGGAAACCACACTGGGTAGTGGAATTAAGTATATATATTAATATTTAAGCCATTACGTAATTTTTTACAGCGTATTTAATAGAAAAATTGCAATAATCTATAAGGTCAAAGTCTAAAACATAGTCGTGTCAAACTGACGTTTCCGTGTTTCCTGTTTAACAGCTGATTTGAGTGCGTTCCAGTGATGTTTGTTGATGTTTGAATAATGTTTTGAACCCTGAAGAGTTAGGCAGAGGTGTTTCTATAGTACGCCCACATTTCACAATTTTTAGAAGATATATTTTATATTTATTCATGTATTTCATTTTAATTCCACAAGATATGTAAACATAAATAATAAGCATTGCCATCATGAGGCAATGCCGCCAGTCTCTGGGTTCATTATCAGTCTACAGCGATGTGCAGGAACTTTTAGACGCCATATTTTAGTTGTTAATCGTTATAATAGAGTTACAATATTTTATTGTTATTTTTACTAATTAATCTTTTGCATGAATGTGTTGTCACGCTTACTCTTAGTGTGAAGCTTGCTTTTTGCCTCTTTCACGCTGCTCACCCATTATTAGTTTTTATCTATGCCTGAGACTGAGAACATCTATCATCATCCTGCGCTGTCAATGAGAGGTTTTCTTTTAGAGTATTAAAAAAAAATAGTTTCCAAGAACTCGGTAGATGGCGTTGTACTGACTACGTTACTAGGTGCCAAAGCCAAAACGCTTGGAAAAAAAACATTGCCTCACGTCACATAAATGGACGTAATATATAGATACTTCTATATATTACGTCCATGGTCACATACGCTCGTTGACTGACACTTTCGTTTGCTTTCGTTTTACGATCTCAAAATTACATCCAAGTGAAATAATCAAAAAATAATATGAAGTTCCGTTCCTTGCAGTAACTTACCAAGGTCAGCGCCATCTATCCAGCGAATAGGGAAACTTTAAAAAAAAAGGAAAATCCCTCATTCAAGGCACAAACGGGAAACATTTTCTCTTGCATGAATGGCTCTGTGATGGATTGTATGTCAAAATAGTTTTGTAATTTTTCAAATAAAATGCATTCTTAGCGAGAGAAATTACTTTATTAATAAAGACCGACAACATTGAACTATTCGTAACCATTATCTTTAATTCTAAACTAGCGATTAAAGCATTTATTACTAAAAAAATAACTTAAAAAAACTGATAGGTAGAAGAACATTTACTATTTTATTTACTAAAGTACACCTACAGCTTCTATGTATAATTTATCCTAAGTACTATAATGAGATATGAGCTGTCCTAGGGTGCGGACGCTTTTTTTGTTTTTTTTTTATTTTTTATTACGCAAACTAATAAGTATTAATTTGTGCAATATTGACGCTAAACATGTTTGAACGTACTAAAGTGGAGTGAACTTTTTTGTGAATTTATTTCGCGGGTTCGCGCATCGCACGTACAGTGCAAGCTGAGGTAGGCCCCTCCTCACCTCGGGTAAAAGAGAGGACTTGTGCGTGGAAATAATTCGTCCTTTTCGCACAGTAGCGGCGCGCGAAAGATTTGGCAGTTGCAACTATTTTTGAATAAAATTAAATTTTTCGAATGATTGCAGCGCTTGTTGTTCTACAATAACAAGTGATCAATTCTTGGAGTGCTCTATTAATGAATGTGGAAAAAGGTATGACTTGTCATGTCTCAAGATTACACCGAAGGCTTTTAAAACATTTACCATAGCGTATAAAAAGAAATGGGTTTGTCCGGAGTGTGTTTGCCTAATTCCGAAACGCAGGAACATGGAGGTACCAGTTGGAAACGATTTAGCTGATGTCAACATCACCACAACACCCTTAACCATACAGCATCATATTGTAGTCTTTGCCCTTAACTAGTGTAACTACCCAGCGCGGGAGTCAGGCGAAGTTATCACCGATGACTGTAGATGAGGATGTAGATTGCGTATTACTCAAGGAACTGAGACAATTTCGTCAAAATATTTTAACTCGCTTGGAAAGCCAAGCAAATACAATATCAACTTTGCAATGTCAGTTTTCACAAACGAAAAGTGATTTTGACAATCTGATTAAAATCATGTCCGATAAAGAAGAAAAAATCAGTTCTAAAATGATTCATAGTAATAATATTCAACCACAGACTCAGGCTGACGAACAAGAAACTTCAAAATCTACTCCTACATTTGCCGAAGCAGTAAGCCATAACATTGTCTAAAAATGAACCGAATAACCTACCGCCTAATGTGCAAAATGTAAATAAAGGTGGAGTCACGAAATCTAAAATCCCTACGCAGACGGCTGGCCCACCAGATACAGCTGATCCAATAAACGACGAGGAGATTGATAACACAGGCTGGACAATTGTGCAAAGTAAAAAAACCTATGTTACAGATTGCCTACTGATGTCAAGAGTGGAAAGAATACTCAGTTAAAGGGTAGGTAGGTATAGTAGCAGCGGAAAAAAAGAAATATTTACATGTGTGGCGTTTAGACCCCGAAACTTTGGTAGAAGCTATGACGGAACATGTTAAAAGCGTTTGTGGTACAGAGATAACTACGAAAGTAGAGAAAATCAAACCCAAAACAGAGCGTGATTATTCATCTTTTGTAATTGGTGTGCCGGAATCGGTATATGAGAAGCTGAATAAAGCAGAAATTATGGTCATTGCACGCTCAATTCAGCGAATGGATTTGGTTTCGGAGATCAGGTAAAGACAGATTCTATGAACAATAATAAAATAGAAATATTGTACCAAAATGTTAGGGGTCTGCGAACCAAGTTGGACAACTTTAGAAATAAAATAGTTTCGTCGGAAGCGGATTTATATGCAATTACGGAGACAGGCTGCAATGTGTCTATACAAGATGCAGAAATACCCCCCGGTTATAAAATATTACGTTGTGATCGGGTGGATGGTAGAAAACAGGGAGGCGCGCTTCTCGTGGCCACACACCGTTTCGAGCTACGACAAGTACACGTCGCGGACGCTTCGATGGACACCGCTGCATGTTTGAAATGGTTTGTGCAACGGTCCATTTAAATAATAGATTTTTATTTTCATGTTGTGTTGTTTATATTCCACCGAGTAGTTCAGAAAATGAATATATGACTTTATTTAGGATGATTGAAAAGCTGTGTGATAAATATAGGGAAGTAATTGTTATGGGCGATTTTAATCTATATTCTTGTCCTATAAATATAACTAATATGAATGTTTTGTATCATATTGCGGGTTCACTCAAAGTAATACGGTACCCAATTGTTTAGGTAGTCAGTTGGATTTGGTTTTGAGTACAGGTTTTAGTAGGGAGGTGTTAGTGGAGGCCGCAGACGAGGCGCTCGTGCCCGTGGACACGTATCACCCGCCGCTCGCGGTGCGGGTGCTGCCCGCGTCCGCGCCGCCCGCGTCCGCCGCCGTCGCCCGCAGTAGCGACGTAAGCAATATTAGACCGCAGTGGAATTTCTATAAGGCGGATTATAGTTTATTGTATTCTAGGTCTAGGTTGACATCTACGAATTGGAATCCAATTTTTGAAATGCTTGATCTGGACGAGGTTTTGAATTACTTTTATGATACAATTAACAATATTTTAGATGAATGTGTACCCCGGAAAAAACCTAACGTTGAACAGTCACGGTACGTTTATCCCGTATGGTACACTCGTGAAATTATTAAAGACATACAAAACAAAGCTAAGTTACATAAAATTTATAAAAAAAACTAAAATTGTTAAGTACTGATTAGGTACTATGAGTTTTCTAAGTGCAGAGCTCGTGTTAAAAAGTCCATAGAAAGTGCATACATAGAACATACAGATAAAATACAGTTACAATTTGCAAAAGATCCTAAGTCGTTCTGGCAATATATTAAGTCTAAAAGAAGTAGAATAAACAGGCATTGTATCATAAAGGATAATCAGCAGCCGTAATAGTAGTAGTAATAATAAGTTGGAAAGTAGCAGACAAATGTATTATGTCGACATACAAAACCTTCAAAAGGAATTAATGAGCAGGGAAAATTCACTTAAGGAAATATCCTGTAAGTATGAGTCTAGTCAACTAATGCTAAGCGAGCGCTTGCAGGAGGCCTGCGAGTTGGTGGACCTCGTCAAGTACAATGCAGAGAGGTATGAGTCACTGACCAACAATCTCACTTGTAGTTGTGCTCCCACTCACACCACCACCTCACCACCCGATTCACCTCAGATGTCGCAGCATGTTGTACCTACTACTTCACCCATTTCAACTCATACTATAGAAACTATCTATCCCGCTCAAAGTAATGTTTTGGTATTTTCTGATAGATTAGGATCAGGTTTTGGATCATTATTAAATAACCGCTCTAAACATACTATAGTTAACTGTTGTTATCATAACCTGCATTTTAATGAGCTTGTTCATAAAATAAAACATACACAAATGAATGAGCAGACTACTGTAGTTCTTTTAATTGGAAATAGTCTGAGCTTAACAAAAATGGACATAGTTAATGGTATTGACACCCTACTTAAATTAAAACTAGGTAAATTAATATTATGTGCATTGCCATATTCTGATAATTTGTATGATGCAGAAAACGATTACATTTATAGTTTAAACAACTTAATGCATATTTTGACATGTCGTCATAGTGACCGTTTATTGTATTTTGATACAAACTATTTTGTTAGGGATTTTGTATTAGTTCAGGAACATATGTTTCTACCCAAGAAAAGTCAACATGTATTGGCTACTTTGTTAGCTTACAATTTACACGCAGTTATTGATAATTTAACTGAGACTAGGTTAAGTGACGAAACAGTATTATCTAGTACTTCTAATAATACTGCTTTTCATTCTTTAAACTTTTAGAGTCGACAAAAGAGAAGCATAATAAGAATATTTTACTATATCACCAAAATATAAATCGCTTTTCTGGCAAAATCCTAGACGTAGAAATGTTAATAGATAAATATCATATGGATATATTATGTTTTTGTGAAACATGGTTAAAACCGGATAGAATGTTGTTTAATGTAAATAATTTTTCAGTTGCCAGTGCGCACAACAGGTCCTCATTAGGGGGTGGTACTTTGATATTATGTAATAGTTCTTTTAGGTATAAAGAAAGAAAGGATATCACTGCTTGCTCTGTTGATCGCTTATGTGAGGTAGCATGTGCAGAAGTTGAAGGCCATACTTTCTTATGTGTTTATAGACCACCAGCCTCAAATTTGTCATCATTTTTAATCATAATGGAAGAAATACTTAGTAAACTTTTTAAAGATAGTAAATTTGTTTTTGTTTGTGGTGACCTAAATATTGATCTATTAGTTAATTCACCAGAAAAATGTAAGCTCATTTCATTGTTTAAATCATTTAATTTAAAATGTATATTTAATGAAGCAACTAGAATAACAGCAACTTCAGCTTCATGCATCGACAATGTATTCACTAATTGTAAAATAAAAGACTCGTCTTTAATTAGTGGCGTCAGGTCTGACCATACTGGTCAACTTGTGTCATTTGACTTAGGTAAAAGATTACACATAGATAAATCAATTCAATTAAGACCTCTAACTAAAAATAAATTGAAAATGTTTAATAATAATGTTCTTAGCAATCTTTCAACAGCAAGTTTTGATTCACAAGACCCCAACATAAACTATGGTACATTATTTTCTACAGTATGCCAAGAATTCAATAAAGCATGTCCTGTAAAAAAAGTTACTATCAATACTAAACCAAAATTTAGTGAATGGGCCACTGCTGGCATTAGAAAAAGCAGAGATATTTTATATAATCTGTATCACGAGAAATCATTAACCTCTGATCAAGCCCTTCATAATTATGTAAGAAATTATTCTAAAATATTCAAAAGAGTCTGCGCTGAGGCTAAATCTAAATTAATAAGTAACAAAATTAGTATGTCTAATAATAAAATAAAAGCTGTGTGGCAGGTAATTAACAAAGAAACTGGAAACACAAAACAGCGAGATCAGAATGAGTTGTCCCTAAAAATTGATAATGAAACCATTTCAGATAAGTTAAAAGTTGCTGAGACACTAGAAAATTTCTTTACCAACATCCCAATAGAGGTTACAAAGTCTCTCCCCTCATCACCTATATTAGCTGAAGCTCTTCTTAAAGAAAACTTTAATAAAGATATTCCAAGCTTTGAATTCCAGCCCATTTCTGTTGCCACAATTAAAAAAGCATTTAAAAGTCTTAATATAAAAAACACTGAAGACTTATGGGGGATTTCTGTTAAGGTTCTTGGAGATATTATTGACACAATTGCCCCTGCCCTAACAGGCATATTTAATCAATGTTTAGACAGCGGTACGTTTCCTGACTTAATGAAACATAGTAAAGTAGTACCAATTTTCAAATCGGGTAGTAAGTTTGATCCCTCTAATTATAGACCTATATCTGTGCTACCAGCTATGAGCAAAATCTATGAAAAAATCATGCTGGACCAGATGTTGTCACATTTTAATTCAAATGGGATTTTACATAGTCGCCAGTTTGGTTTCACGAAAGGTAGGTCGACGACCGACGCGGGAGTAAAACTCATCAGTCACATTTTGGAATCCTGGGAGAAGTCCCAGGATGCAATTGGCGTTTTCTGTGACCTCTCAAAAGCGTTTGACTGCGTTGACCATAATACACTGATCTGTAAATTATACCATTACGGAATTCGTGGACAAGCTGCTGATCTTGTTCTTTCCTATCTGTCAAAGCGGCAGCAAAAAGTAAACGTTAATGGGGCGACGTCATCGGGGTCTTTAGTTAAGATGGGCGTGCCTCAAGGCTCAATTCTTGGCCCTTTCCTATTTCTAGTTTATATTAATGACCTTCCTTACATGATGGCTAACTTGTCGGATATCATTTTATTCGCGGATGACACTTCCCTTATTTTTCAAATAGATAGAAAAGATACGGATGTCTTACATGTTAACGAGAGTCTGGCTGTTCTTTCGAAATGGTTTGCAGCTAATAATCTTTTACTTAATGCGAACAAAACTAAATGTCTTAAGTT
The DNA here is from genome assembly GCA_951800025.1 of Oligia strigilis. Lineage (NCBI taxonomy): Eukaryota > Metazoa > Arthropoda > Insecta > Lepidoptera > Noctuidae > Oligia > Oligia strigilis. Next base: position 4,197,245 of record OX637551.1, read on the forward strand.
CTCATTACCAAATGTACCTCAAGTGGGTCTGAATTTAGAACTTGATGGCAAAAAACTAGACGCTGTTACGGAAACTGTATTTCTAGGAATTACTTTAGATTCAAAATTACAATGGGGCGCACACATTAGAGCTCTCTCAGGTAGATTAAGTTCAGCTGCATATGCAGTAAGAAAAATAAGGCAGTTGACAGATATAGCCACAGCTAGGTTAGTATACTTTGCTTATTTCCACAGCATTATGTCTTATGGTGTTCTGCTGTGGGGATCGGCAGCTGACGTAGATTCAATTTTCATTTTACAAAAGAGGGCAATCCGCGCAATCTATCAAATGGGTCCTCGCGAGTCTCTTAGAAACAAATTCAAAGAAATTGATATACTAACTCTGCCTTCTCTTTATATTTTAGAAAGTATTTTGTATGTTCGCAAAAACTTAGGACTCTTCAAAATAAGAAGCGATTTCCACAATATAAATACACGTAGTAAAAATGAAATTGTGTTACCTAAATTTAGATTAACTAAAACTAGCAAGTCATTTCTTGTAAACGGCGTCCGTTTTTATAACAAGTTGCCAAAGTCGGTTACAGAACTTAGCGATGGAAAATTCAAAACCTTCATCAAACGTGTCCTTATCAAAAAAGCATATTATAAGATTAAAGACTATGTTGAAGACAAGTTAGTTTGGCAATAATTCCTTCTGCACATGTGGCTTCCCTGGCTACTCATTAACGGCTTAACTATTTAAATGTCTATTAACTGCTCTCAAATTACGATGTTCATTTTTTATTTACTTTACTTTTTTGACATAATCTCTTTATTACTTGACATTATATACAGAAAATTCAAATTTTTTCCATCTCTTTATTAGTGGTTGTAATGGGAATCATATCACTAGGTTTTATTAGGTTTTTATTTTTTATTTATCCTTTTGATAGATTCTTATTTTGTAAATGTGAGGACTTTGTAGGCCTTGTAGACTTTAGATCTGTAGACCATTTTTTATTTTATCAAGTACCTGATACTTGTTGACAGGCCTACGCTATCCTCCCATACCTACTGTAATTTGAAAATATTGTAAAAGCCAATTATTTTTAAAAAGAGTAACCGTGGAGTTTCTTGCCGGTTCTTCTCCATAGGAAACGACCAATTGGAACCGTGCACCTAGCTTCTGACGTTTCATAAGTGCCCATGTAGGCTTATGTGAAATAAAATATTTTGATTTGATTGATTTGATTTGATTTAGCATCTCACAGACCCTGAATGTGCGCGCCAGTTCGCGGAGTTCTTTGAGTCTGTGTACAGTACGACTCCCTCGCGATTAGATGCGCAGGCAGCGGCGACTGAGGCCGGAGCGACCAGTGCGTATGTGCATATCGACACTCTGAGTCTGCAGGAGGTGAGGATAGCGCTCAAAAAACTGAAGCCAAAGCGTTCATCGGGCCCGGACGGTATTCCAGTGTTTTTATTTCGAGATTGTGCAAGAGTACTAGCAGAACCTTTACATAACGTCTTTAATATCTGTATTACGCAGGAGACTTTCCCGGATCGGTGGAAGATCACGAGAGTTATTCCGGTTCCGAAGGGTAAGTCAGGTCCTGATATTAGTGGTTACAGACCCGTTGCTGTGCTGTCAACTCCGGCTAAGGTGTTCGAATCCGCTATCCAAACATGCATGCAGAGGCAAGTGAGCGCACGGCTATCAGACGCTCAACACGGATTCCGACCGGGGCGCAGCACTGCCACAAATCTTCTCAACTTCATGGCCCGGGTAATTCCATCAGTCGATGCTGGAGTACAAGTAGACGCGGCATACTATGACTTCAAAAAAGCGTTCGATACAGTTGACCAGGACATACTGTTGAGGAAGCTAGCTGAAGTCGGATGTACGCCGCACATGCTACAGTTCTTCGTGAGCTATATGAAAGACCGTCAGCAATATGTCGACTACAATGGGTACGAGTCTGAGCCATACTTCACCAGGTCTGGCGTGAGCCAGGGTAGCAATTTGGGGCCTCTCGAATTTATTATAATGATAAACAGCTTGCCGGACGTCGTCAGACATGAGACATGTTTATTATTTGCAGATGACCTTAAGTTGCTGCTCGAGGTTACGGGTGAGGCAGATTGTGAATGCCTGCAAGAGGATATAAACCAAGTAGTAAAGTGGAGCCAAGATAATAAACTCCATTTCAATGTATCCATATGCTCGGTGATGACGTTCACTCGTTCGCGGAACCCAGTGTGCCACGAGTATAAAATAGAAATGACACGGATGCAACGAGTGACGCAGGTAAGAGATCTAGGAGTTCATCTAACTCCGGACCTAACCTTCCGCGAGCATATTATTAAAGTATGCAAAAAGGCATACAGAAACCTAGGTTTTGTCCTAAGACAGACACAAGGGTTCACAAATATAACAACTATAAAGGTGTTGTATGATGCGCTGGTAAGGAGTCACCTCGAGCACAGTGCAGTCATTTGGGCTCCACATGAATTGAAATACAGCGTCATGATGGAACGTGTTCAAAACAAATTCTTGAGACACTTATATTTTAAATTATATGGAGTATACCCTTTTTACCCGCTGATGTACCCTACACTATTCGTATTGGGTATGGTAGGGTACAATCAGCTGGGTGTACGGCGGGAGTTCGCTCTTGTTGAGTATCTAATTAAAATACTCCGCGGAATACAAAATAATCCGGGAGTACTACAGCGGTTTAGTATTTGTGTACCTGACCGGTACGTGTGGAGGCGGCGGCGTCCACCACTGTTGCTGGTACCGCCAGCGAGAACCAACTTACTGGCGAAAACACCTATAACCCGAGCAATACACACCATCAATAAAATTCACTTACAAATTGACATATTTACATGTACTTACTAGGAGTGAACTCGCAAGGGTACTATTATTTATATCATGCTACACATAAGTTGTGATAGGCAAAATATGTTTTTGTATTCTAAATATATGTGTAGTACTATGTATTAAATGTTATTAAGTTATATAATAGTTGTTCTGTGTGCTATGTATGAGATTTATATATGTATATGTATAATTTAGGATAGGTAAGTAGTATGTTATAGAAGTTCCATATTAGGTTAATTTAATATTGTAAGTATATAAATACCACACCATCGCATTAGGTTAGTCCTGTTATGATGGTTGTATAGGTAATTATAAATAAATAAATAAATATTTACAAGCTATAGTATCAACAGTATTTGCGCAGGCGCCGGAACAGTGACCCCAGCATGCAGTGCCGGATTAAGACTACTTGATGCCCTAAGCAATCCACGCCTGTAGGCCCTCCTATCCACTAGTCGCCTCGTATTTTTCCAAAACATCGACGAGCGATTTGTAAAGATTGGCGCACATCTCTAGAGTGACTTTTGGATCTTGTAATATCTTGCTGATAAACAGCCTTGCCATCACAAAAATGTAATTTCATATATCTATGCTTAATTGCCATTCACGATTGTGCTAGCAAATACTGTTTCGGTGCTTTTTCTGCCTTATGGTGCCCCCCGAGACGTGATGCCCTAAGCAATTGCTTAATTTGCTAATCCGGCACTGCCAGCATGGCGACGGCGAAGCCTACAAGTCTTCAATTGTTAAATATACCGGGCACACTGTAATCTGATTCAAAATTTTTTCGTCGAACTATCATTGCTTCTAGTCTTCTAGTGGCATTTTGAATTCGTACACTTGCAAAGCAAAAACTTGCATCTACGGTCGAGTCCTTCTTTCCAATTGATGTTATTACCACATAAACTAATATCAACTTTATGCATAAAGAAAATTAAGTTGATTTCAGAATTACTAGTACTATGGAAAAAGTTGACGTTTTAACGCAAACTGAACTTTATATGTGGGTTTTAACCCTTAGTATGCCGGAACGTAGATCCACGCGAGACAAAATGGCTTTTTAATTGCTTCTGTAATTACGGCATTCAAGCAGTTAATGCTTTTTTTCCAAAAACACATATTTGTATACATGATTGGAATGCAGTGTAGATTCATTTTATGGTGGTTTCATATCAAAGAGTTCTCAATGGCATAGTAGCTCACAATTTGGAGCTGTGCCATGTAATCTGGTCTAGTCGTCCTCATCATGCTCATCCATTGGTTCAATTTTCACACTAACAAAGTCAGTGGGTTCCAGCTCCGCAGCATGGCCTCCAGGTTCTGGAGCTTCAATCTTTATAACTACTTTCCTTCCGTCTGTTACATGACTATCTGTGTCCTTGTCACCCTCTCTCGAATGTTCATCGTCCGACTGAGACTTCTCATGTTGTGTATCTGTGCTCGGACTCTCTACTTTTTCTTCTTCTATTGGTTTTGGTGGTTCTAGGTTAGTAAGTGTGACGTAATCTGCTACTAGGAGTTCGTCTGTCGGTTTCTTTGGAGGAGGTCCGAATATATCGGTCATGGTCGGTTCGTCGAGACCTAGGTTACACTCTCTGGGGTCCAATCTAGTGTAGAACTCTTTGATGTTCGGTTCGGTACCTTTGAAGCCATGTCGGCGTCGGAAATGTTTGATCATTGTTCTTTTCACTGAGTAGGCTTTTGGACACATTTTGCACTGTAACAAGAAAAGATAATATTAATAACAATATTACGCGATTTTAGTGCGTGCTACCACGCGTGTTTTTCATACAAGTTGAGCTTCTTGCATACAATGCCGTCCCGCGCCCGCGCCCAGTATGATGTTCACTGGCAATCAAATATCGACCTAGCTACAGTTAAAATACGTTGGAAATAAATGAACTTCCTTTGCATCAACGTGGACAGAGGTACGCGGTTATTTATTTTAGACCTTATTTTATGAGACACAATGTTGAAATTTGAAAAAACAAAAACACTATCTATTATGTTCTTTGCACTTGCTTTATGATTATTATTTTATATACCTATTTATTTATATATATAAGTATATGGTTTGTGTAAGTATGTATTTATTTTAATGTAAAAGGTACACCACAGACTACGTGCAGCATTTATTTATTTATTGTCTCTTCTTCTCTAAATCCATCCAAAGGTTGTCTTTAAAACATCGGTCTCAGCGGTAAGACCGCCCATTGTGTCACGCCTTGTAAAATTCTACATTTATATTCTGTAATATTTATGGTGTACAAAATAAAGAATATTCTATTCTATATTTGTTTGACAGGGAAACTACGCTCTACTGGGCTTCGCAAGGACCTTTCTTGTTTTAACAATTTCAGAACAGTTTATCACCTTCTCCTCCCTTTGTCAAAAGAGCCCACAGATTACACCTCCAGCTGTCAACTTACCCTGATGGTCTTCAAGGTACTGTGAGTGATGACGTGGTGTCGGAGCCCTGCGGCGCTGGTCAGCGTCTTGTTACAGATAGGACACGGATGACTCGCGTGCGTGTGCGAGGTACGTAGATGACGTAACATGTAGCGCTCGTCTTGATACTTGCGGTCTGGAAGATATTGAGCAGTATGTGGGGTTTAGATATATCAACCTATAATGTTCCCACTGGCTTCCTCTTAGTGAGAGGGAGTGGGCCGTAATCCACCGGGCCCAGTGCGGGTTGGTAGACGTGTCTCCGAATTTTTGGTCTTAGGACATGCCGGTTTCCTCACTATTTTTTCCTTCACCGTTTTGAGAGCAGTGGTGATGAAATAATTTACACAAACTAAAGCGCCTGTCGGGGTTCGAACCTACGAACGACTCGTAAGTCGCGGCTGTTACCACTGGGCCACCACTGCTCTCTGTGGTCGCTTTGTGGGGTTTGAATAATAGGAATGGTGGTATTAAGGAAATCTCGGGTGTGATGTGTATTTTTTTTACAATAAACTTTGAAGCAGACATCTATTCTTCAAGCTTTTGATAAGATACATAAATGTTACCTGTGATTTAGGGGTGGGTACACATGTGAAACGAAACATGCATTGAATAGAACATGCCTTCCAAGCATAAGCAATACAACATGAAATGTAACACACATTGAAACGATTGGCCTCTTTGTTGTGCTAATTCAAAAATTAAAACGGAACTATTTAATTCTTTTTTAAGTCTTTCTTAGAGGAAGAGATTCTTTTACACATATTTTGGTTTATATGTTAAAAAGAGTGTCCAAACTCACCACACAGCGGGCACTTAATTTGCTCCTTCTTCGGTCCGTGTATCTTCATGTGTTCGCGCAGCGAGCACGCACTTGTGAACAACTTTGAACACACCGTACAAGTTTCCAGATCTGAAAGTATGAAGGGAGTCAGTATTTACCGTCAAAATCGCCTGGAACCACGCTACCCATGATATACAGTTTTGTTTTTTGAACATGTCTCATTCGATAAATAAACACGGAACGAAGTTATTGCATCAGTCACACACTCATATGTTAGGTATGAAACCAATATGATATGAATTACATCAAAAACTGACAAGTAAATAAAAACAGACTTTACCTAATCACCATTATATTGGATGCACATAATTATGTGAAACGTAAAATAAATGTAACATGCGTTCCACATAAATGTGTACCCACCATAAGAAGGCAACTGTTGCAAATTCTATATCAAAGCTATGAAATCTTTTATTATATTCTTCACAGTAGCAAATATTGAGTACTCACTCTCTCCAGTATGTTTTCTGATGTGATACGTGAGCTTGGACTTCTGCACAAACGTCTTGCCGCAGTACATACAGGCGTACGATGTGTCCTTCAAATGGGTCCTACAAAACAATTCCTCATGAATAAAGTGATACAAGCTAACTTAAAATTAGTATTTCAATCATCATCATCTGCCTAGCCTTTTCCCAACTATGTTGGGGTCGGCTTCCAGTCTAACCGGATGCAGCTGAATACCAGTATTTTACATGGAGCGACTGCCTATCTGACCTCCACAACCCAGTTACTAGGTAATACGACACCCCTTGGTAAGACTGGTTGTCAGACTTTCGAGCATTGATTATCCGTAACGACTGTCAAAGATCCACGAATGAGAACCGGGACCAACAGCGTAACGTGCTTTCCGAGGCACGGAGGGGTCTCGGTATGTAAAGATGGTCTGGTCACCCATCCACAGACTAACCGCGGCAAGCGTAGCTTAATCTGATCGATATAAAGGAAAATAGTCGTAAAAATGAAAAAAATTGACTAGCACCAACTTTGAAATGGCGACAAAGTTGGTTATCAGGAATGAAATAATAATTTTGTATGGAACCGCAGATTGTGTTTTAATATTTCAGAGTTATATCTCGTTACTATTAACTATGCATGTTTACCGAGTCGATACTAAGCCAATATTACCTGGTGTGTGAGTTACAAGCTCCTTTATCAGCGAAGCTCCTGGGGCAGTGCGGGCAGGCGTACGGCCGCTCGCCGGTGTGACGGCGCTCGTGACGTAGCATGTTGGATCGCTGCACGAAGCGCATTGGGCAGTAAGAGCACGCGTGACGTGGGCCCTCGTGGATTTGGACGTGTTCCCGGAAGGAATCGCGTTTCTGTGCAAGGGTAGCGAGTTAGTAAAGTTGTTGATTGCACAGTTTTAATTTGAACCTTACGTTTCTGTTTATAGAGGTAAGAGGAACAGGGTGTAAAGATCCTCGGACCAGACGAGTGTCGTGTCTGGTGAGCAATTGCACGATGAAAACACATCCTATCACAACTCTTACTTACTTACCAGAAAAGTCTTCCCACAGTAAGTACAAGTATAATTCTGTTTGTTAGGCAGATGATCCTGTTTGTGCATGTACAGCGAGGATTTGTACTGAAACGACTTCCCGCACTCCGAACACTCGAACGGATGCTGGCCAGGGTGACTTATGAGGTAGTGGAGTTTTCTGTAAACAGACATTACTGCTTTAGCAGAAATTGGATAATAGACTTTATTGTTAGTAATATAAAGTACAAACTAGGGTAAAGCCGTCGAGCTCGAGGATGCGCGGATTTCCGTACAATTTTGCACTTAATGATACTTATTATAAAGTTGACAAAAAAAAATAAAAAGAAGGTTAAAAGAAAAAGTTGTTGTTAAAGCTGAAAGGGACAAGCTTGACTCCTTCCGAACGCAAAAGACAGAATTGTGTGGAACAGGGAGAGGGAGGCCTTTGCCCTGCAGTGGGACAATACAGGCTAGTTAGTTATTATAAAGTTTATTATTAAATGGGCCTTAAGGTGCCACTAGTCGATATTCTTTCCATACAAATTTCGGGAGAGTATTACTCCACTGTTTGAAATTGTGCATCCAAAGTTAAACATGATGTCGTTTTGTCTTAGTATTAATTTTGTCTGTACGGAAACAAAATAGTAAAATAAGAAGTCATTAAAAAGTTATGAGCCAAAAGATTCGTTTTTCTTGCTATTTTTAATTTTAACGTATCTTTAGGTGTAAATAAGTAATAAAAGAACTGTAAAGTCTTCAAAACAAAGTTAGTACCGAGAAACCTCAGTTATCGAAGAGTTCAATAAACTTTATTTGTAATTGATTTATACAGTCAGTGGTTTATTCATAAAACTCGATTTTCCAAAGCACTTTTCAAATTTTCTTACGCGCCTTTAAGTTCTGAACGGTGTTTCTGTGCGTGAGAACTAGACGTTGCGCGTGTAGACTAGTGTGTAACTGCTCATCACTGCTACTATCTCTGGCGGACACGAAGCCAGGTGAGACAGCGTGCTTTTTGACCGTGACCACCAGTGAGTTTGAGCTCGCGATTAGTTCCACCTTAAGTCTAAAGCTACGGTTTCCTAGATGATCGTTTCCGTCATATTTCATCACGAACATCATGTCATAATAATCTTTTTTTATCTATATTTTTTTTTTGTTGACTTCTCTTGACCTCGATCACTCCTGATGTAAAGCGATGGATAAGATCTATGATGGAACGAGCGTGCCCAGAAGATGCCTAAGGCACTGGAACTCCCACGCATCGACGAAAAACAGCAGGCTGCTTGACTCTGGTGGGAACCCGTGGCCGCAAACCAGGTGGGTGTGAGCCCTACCACCGCAAGGGAAGAATTGGCCAGGCAAAGAAGGTGTTGGGTGTGACTGTCCAGGATGCGCCGAGCGCTCGGTTCGGTTGAGTAACTGGCGGAACAAACTGCGCTACACGAGGAGGCTTCTTCATGCATCCCTAAGACCAGAAGAATTCCTAAGAGAAGAATCTGTAATTTTTACCAGTATTTTACATAAAGGTGTCAAAAAACTGTCTGTATTTGGACATTACGGCTGCATGTGGCGGTCACTGCTCATCTAGAAAACTGAAGCTTTACTAAAGTCCCACCTCTCATCTATAGTGTGCAGTATCTCCCTGCAAAGCTTGCACTTGAACTTGCCAGGACCGTGCGCCTGCGCCATGTGCGCGCCACATGCCCGCGAGCTACCGAACTCGCGGCCGCACACTTGGCAGTCCATTGCGCGCTCCGGACGTGATGTACGACCGGTGTGCATCGTCTGTAATATGGAAAATGTTGAAAAGGCGTTTTCTTTTGGCTGTCGCAGATTCGCATAAATCGACTAATCTTCACAACAGAAGAAAGCGGATTGATTTGTACAGAGGACAATCAAAAAATATTGTAGAGCAGTTGAAGGGAAGTCTATGTTAGAGTTGATTGGACCAAATAATTACTAACTAAACTAAATTGTTAAAAAGCCAGCTAGAATACAGGAAACTCCTGAAAACAAATTGTGGGTAGTTATATTTTTTGTTATATTTAAAAGCTATTTTATAGGACCCAAAAATCCGGTAGAAAATAAAATACCAGTTCATACACCAAAAAAAAAAACATACATCTTACCCGCACATGTAGTTTAAAAGACTTCCTATGGCTCAAAGGTTTGTACTGACAAGAGTCGAGTGAACAGAAGACCTTCCTAGCTTCAGCGTGTTCACAGTTGAAGTGTGCTCTCATCTCCTCGATACTTGGCATCACCACACAGCAGAGGTTACATTTCAGGAGGTATAGAGGTGTCTTATCTGGAGTGCTGTGCCTCTCTAAATGGTGGTGGACGTACCAGACCTGGTGGTATCAATACTGAGGTTAAGTTGGTTATTGGGTTTTTCGAAAAAAATACCAAATTTGAACCTGTGAACTTAAGAGCCTATACTACCTCAGCTAAAATTCACTCTTTATCTCGCTCGCACGATACTGCTCGCGGACTGTGTGAAAGCGAGACAGAGTGCGGTGCTGGGCGGGAGGCAGCGCCAATAGTTTAGGTATTTGCTTTTTACGGTGAAAATAAAGGTATTTCAAAAAAACTAACTAACATAAGACCTGCTTTATAGTTAGTTCAGTTAGTATGCAAAGTTTCATGATCTAATTTGAAGTATTTTTTGAATACCAGCGGTTTATTGTTCGGTTTGGAGGTAACTTTGGAATTTTTTTCTATCGAGAAAATTTTATGTAATCGTGTTTTCGTCTAACATAAGACCTTACATTAATCCTCAACTTTAGCATATCGTCGTTGCGACTTTAAGACCTCTTATGTGTCACTTTTGGCAAAATCACTTTTTTACGCCAGCCGATACTACATTTTGAAGCTCTATCGAATCCAAAAACTCTCATGTGTATACGACGTTTAAATCGTAAGTTATTTACGAAATTCAAGATCTCCAATGTGCTTGCTAATTAAAAGTTGGTGCTTAAAAAATCTTATGTGTCAATGTACACATACGAGTTTTTAGTTGTATGACATACTCGTCAACTTTAGACAATTATTAGAACAAAATATCTTAAGTGCATCAGATATAAATACAAGTTAAAGTTAGTTAGTTAGTTTAGTTAGTTAATACTAGGTTAGTCCAGTTCATACCTACTGCACCAAGTTCAAATATTATTGCTGGGCCAGGAAGGAACGTTGAATTGTCAAGAACTGCTAAAACATGGCTGGATATTTTACCAAAAGTGCCGAGCTATTGCTAACGGTCTAGCTCAAAAAAAAAAAATTATGTTGAATCGACTTTTCGATCTGAATCCCACAATACATGCATCAGGTTTTTAAGGAGTGGTGTATTGAAAACCACTATAGAGCTGCCGCTAGAAAGACATTTTCGAAGGTACTGACTAAAGAAAAAATCGGCATTCACTATCCTCGCAAAGACCAGTGCGACACGTGTTGTAGTTATAAAACCGTTAACATTTCCAAAGAAGAATATGATAGCCATATTATTATTATACTCCCGTATTATTATTATACTCTTTGATGATAGCCTTATTGCGAAGAAAATTGAAGCTCGTGAAGCCAAAAAGAATGCCGTAGTTATTGCAATCGAAAAGGCTGTGGTTATAACAGTCGACGTTCAAAGTGTTTTGCTTGCCCCAAAGCTATTGGCTAGTGCGCTGTACTACAAATTAAAAAAAAATACAGTGCTTTCTTCACGGTTTATAACGTGCTATCCAAACATGTGACAATTTACTTTTGGCACGAAGCAGATGGTAATGTTACTGTTAAAGAATTCCCATCTTGTTTAATAGACTGGGTACTGTCAAAACCTGCCACTTTCAACAAAGTCAAAGTCAAATAATTTATTTCAAATAGGCACATTAAAGGCACTTTTGAACGTCAAAAAAAAACTAAATAGAAATGATTCTAGTCACCCATTCCAAAAGGTAGTTTTCGTATGGAGAAGAATGGGCAAGAAACTCCACCGTTACTCTTTTAAAAATGTTTTACAAGGTCTTGTATCATAATAAAAATTATATGTGAACACAGAGAGCGTAATCATTATTTCTGATGGATGCGGACACCAAAACCGGAGCCGAATTTTGTCTGGTTATTCCGTATATCCACCCCAAAAAATCCACCCTAAGGTGGATACGCGGAAACACATCCGAGAATCCACCCTAAGCCTAGTTGGATAAACGAAATTTTTAGGCTTAGGGTGGATTCTCGGACATGCGTCTCCACGTATCCACCTTAGGGTGGCTTTTTTGGGGTGGATAAACGGAATAACCGATTTTGTCAAGTGCCCTAAGCGATTTGGCGCAAAGAAATAAATTTTTTATCGAACAACTTTACCCGGAAAAAGGGCACACTATGATGGAAGTAGATAGTGTTCATCACTAATACATAAAACCACCAATATTCGCTCCCCATATTCGCACCCGGATGAGGCAAGCTCGACCACAAAAGCCTTATGATGTCATATCCATTCACCATGATTGCTTTCTTAATTTCGAAGAGATGGAATCGAACCTAAACCATAGGTTATGACATGCCATGTCGGTGAGTGGTCCGTACTTCCACAGCGAAGAAATAACCAAGAAACTGTCTGGTATCTCCAAACCGATTGTATAGAACTCCATTAAAAATTACTGAGAGCAAGTTTAAAAATTTACAGGAACTGAAAATGGTAACAGATCAGGATTATCATCCGTTTTACAATGTATTACAATATAATCCGGGTACTTAATGCATA